>JANAVB010030814.1:9462997-9548655 GCA_029216955.1 Iris pallida
TAACTCATAGGGTAAAGAAACTACTCATATAAGATTTCTAGAGGTGCTAACACTAATGGGTTCTAAGTGGTCACAATCTAGGTTTAAATATTCTAGACATATCCTATCATTAAAGTAATATGACCTCACATATCAAATAACGAAAATAGATATTATCGCATCGGGATAAAAATACATCATATGCCTAGGTTTAGACTAAAAGACTCTGTGTTGCAACTTTGGTTCACAGTATAACATAGCACAATAGTCCACCCTTCAAACAAGGACAAGGGGTGAACCAGCACCATGACAGTCTATGTCCCTAGGCTGCTAACAGAAGCAAAGGTCACCATAAATCAGGCTTATAATCGGCTAATCATTCTTAATATTTGATAATCTCTCTCATACTCATATCTATTGAATTCTACCCACCTTAGTTATTCACCATCCTATCATGCATGGATTCCTAACTTCTCCCCCGTAATAATCTTCTAATTCTAAGTAGGGCAAAGTGTCTACTCTAGGCATGACTACGAAACTACTAGAGATAAATAGAATAATATAGCCTTAGAATTAATACTGGTGCACTAAATTAATACCTACTATATACTATCTTAGGTCCTTCTCTAATGGTGCATAACATAAACTTGGTCATTCTCTGTTCTCCAGTGCTGGTAGCCTCAGAACTGTAGTCGTTCAACTACATGTACCAATGAAAATCTAGAAAAGAGTTTGGTCAAAAGAAAGAGTTTGGTCAATTCTCTGACAAAGCAGGACTCTCATCGGATCATTTCTCCTGGACTCAAAGATTCTGATGTTCCGTTCCTTCCAAATGTGCCACACCGTGCATAGAAGTCTAAGCCTTACATGTAAAACCAGTTTTTCCCTCTATGTTTCAGAGAATGGATATTACGAACCTGAGCTTCAGAGTCTGGTCACAGGCCCTGTCCAAGTCAGAGTACCTCATTTGGGAATCCAAATAGCTCTGGCAAACCCGCAGTTCAGGACAATTGATCGTGTTATTCCTCATCGACCCCACATAGCACACATCTTTGACCATCGATAACTACCCCCAAATCTCTAGAGACGATCAGCGTGAGCAGTCTCTTACGCATACCTTTAACATGGTCAGCTATTCTAGGATCTCATCCACATACTTGACCTCTTTCTAGAAAACATACTTGACCTCTTTTCTAGATCCTAGACTCTAATCCTAGACTCTAATTCTAGACATAAATATAGACATACTTGAGATCCTAGACACAAAAACATAGACATACTTGAGACTCTAGTCTAGGATCACCTTAAGCCTGTGTTCTAATCCTATACGCAGGCTTGCTTGTATGTCTATGTGGATGAGATCCTAGAACACATGGTCAGCTACATGTACCAATGTTCTGAACTCAACATCATACCGTACCAAGCAAACCTTTCTTTTGTTATGGTTCTAAGTGTCACAATCTAGGTTTAATAATTCTAAACGTATATCCTATCATTAAAGTAATAGACTCACTATCAAATACGAAAAGATGTTATATCGCATCGGGACAAAAAATACATATGCCTAGTTTAGACTAAAGACTCTGTGTTGCAACTTTGGTTCACAGGATAACATAGCACAATAGTCCAACCCTTCAAACAAGGACAAGAGGTGAACCAGGCACCATGACAGATTATGTCCCTAGGCTGCTAACAGAAGCAAAGGTCACCATAATCAGGCTTATATCGGCTAATCATTCTTAATATTTGATAATCTCTCTCATACTCCTATCTATTGAATTCTAACCCCCTTAGTTATTCACCAAGTCCTATCATGCATGGATTCCTAACTTCTCCGTAATAATCTTCTAAATTCTTAGGTAAGGGCAAAGTGTCTACTCTAGGCATGACTACGAAACTATTAGAGATAAATAGAAATATATCCTTAGAATCAATAATAGTGCAACTAAATTAATACCTACTATAGCTACTATCTTAGGCTCCTTCTCTATTGGTGCCATAACATAACTTGGTCAATTCCTCTGTTCTCCAGGTGCTGGTAGCCTCGGAACTGTAGTCGTTTCAGCAGGTGGTCGGGCCTAGGTAATGCTGGCCTCTGGTCTGTCCGGTCATGATTTTGTGGCAATCTCTAGCCTGGTGCTGACTCGAACCACACAGAAGGCACTATCCAGCTTTTTTTTGCAGTTTCTCTGAACATGCCCTTTCTTGTTGTAATAATGGCCGTTAGTATCATGGGTTATCAACCTCGTATCTCCAGCAGAGCATCCGGGTCACAAGGGAAAGTGCATCGTAGCCCATACGCTAAGGAATTGTCCTTTCCCGCCCAATGCCTACTATGTTGTATCCACATCACAAACCTCTATTAACCGCTAAGTCAACTAAACATGCACCTCTATTAGCGGTTATTCCTATCGCAACGGCTTATACGTACCGGTGGTCAGCAGTCACGTATGTACGAGTTATATATGCGACACACGACTTCGTGGCACAAACGTGTCAAGGCCAATGTATGCAAGACAAACTGGGTGGTCCCTTAAATCTAGGGTTAATGTGCAAAAAATAATAAGTACATGAATAGTGCTACACAGTAAAATCTATCTAATCATAATAGTATAGCACAGTTTATTTTACAGAAAAATAAATAATGAATAAATACATGAATATGAGCTAAAGTAAAATAACCTAATGGCAAGGTATCTTGCCTGGTGTTGTGCCTATGTGCTGCGATGACCAATGTGGCACTGAATATGCTTCGGTGGTATAACTACGCAAGATGGCCTCTAATGATGTACAGCCAGTTTTATCGGGTCCAAAAGAATCAATTTAGCTGAGGTCGATGGGAGGATGTACAGATTTGTGAAGGGATAGGAGAAAGGGAATTAGTCATGGGCAAGAAAAAATCAAAAGGATTTGGATGAATAATATACGAATAAAATAAAATAAAATAAAAACTATTTATAATACTTGAAACTATATTTTATTAGTTAAAATAGTTTTAGATACATACAAAATCAAAACTTTATAGGCAAAAACTCCAAGTTCGTAACAATAGAATTTTGGTAGAAGCTATTTTTTATTAGTCCAAAATAATTACCTAGAAACGACTCGAAACTTATTATGAAATATTTTTTGAAAATTTTGAAATCTAGCAAAGTGATCTAGGACTATAACTAAACTTTGTCAAAATAATTTAGATTCAAAAGCCATCCTTTAAACACATAAACTAAAGTAATTATAAGAATATTTTTTAGCTTCTAAACACAATTTGGGAATAATTATTAGGCCATGCCCTATAATAACTTTCGTAAAATTAATTCTAAGAATATTGACTATGTATGAAATACAAATAACTATCTATATATTTAATTTATTATTTTTTAAAAACTAATGATAACAAATAGCTGAAATACCACAAAAATTTATATATACAACAATAATTATTTATTTGTTTTTCTTTTAATATTACTAATAATGAAAATAATAATAAATAATTACTAGTATTGATATTATTAATAAATATTAATAACATAACATCCTTAAATTTTTAGTACTGTAAAAAATACGGAAAGCAACAGAATAATAGGTAGTACTACTTTCTAATATGGTACTACTTATAACTTAAACACCAAAACAAAAAAAAAGAATTTCAAAAAAGATAACAAAAAAAGAAAAAAGAAAAAGAAAACATAATGAAATAAAGAGCAGCAGCAGAGGGTTTCTCTCAAAACGAAGGGACTCAGAGCGGGAGAGAATAGTGGTGAGCAGGAGAGACATAGGGAGAGAGAGTGAGCGCGAGAGGAAGGGAGACGGAGAATAAGAGGGAAGAATGGGACGTGGGAGAGAGGAAGCAGGGGCAGAGTGTCTCCCGACGGCGGAGGGAGCGGGGGTCACGACGGAGGGCGAAGTGGTACGGATCACTGAGGGTGGCGCCATGGCTGCTCGACGCTGAGGGAGGCCGACGCTGCCGAGCTCCGGGCAGGAACGGCGGATAGAGGCCACGAAGGCTGGCGGGAAGAGCGGCGCACGCACGGGCGGTGGCTCCAGATCCGGCCGACGGCCACGGGGAGGGGCGGCGCGGCTCGAGATCTGCGGAGGGCGCTGATGGCTGGGACTGGCTTGGATGCGGCCATGGGAGGTCGCAGTAGGAGGTTGAGACGGAGGACATGTCGGGGACTCACCACGGTTAACGCGGTGGAGGGCGCTCGACTGGAGGCTTCCGGATATGGGGGTTAGGCCGGGATTTCCGTCGACGGTGGCGAGGTGAGTGGTGGTGGTTTGGTTTAATTTGGGGAAATTTCTTTTGGGGTTTCTGGATGTGGTCGGTTGCTGACGGGTCGCCCGTTGTGGCGCCGGGGGTGAGGGTTTTGCCGGATGGCTCGGCTGGTTGGGGTCGGGATGTGATGGTGAGGGTGATGGCCATGGTGGTGTTTGAAAATTTTGGTGGCGGCATGGTTCTGGCAACATGGACGTCGTGGTATTGGCGGTGGTGAAGGAACGACGAGGAGGGGATGATGGTGGTCGTAGGAAGGTGGCTCGATGGGGCAAGGCTGATATCGGCTGTGGTCAAGATGGTAGTAGATTATGAGTTAGGGATGCCGTGTCGGGAGGTGTCCGACACGACTGAGTTCGTATCCTATGTGACACGAAAATTGTGTCCGGTATGTCGGACACGGCGGGCGAATATTGTATATGTAATACCGAAATATAGTGGAGGGAAGAGGCACGGGCACGGATACGATGCACGTTTATGGATGGTAGAAATTTATGGATGAGTACCTCTCCTTATATAGGAGGTAGAAATTCCCAGTTGGATAAGGATTAGGGAGGTTTAAATCCCCTTTTAGATAATTAAATTTAAATCAATAAAATCAAATCTAAATTCAAATTCGAATCCAATTTAATTATAGGTAAATCTACCTTTACATTAAATTTATATAAAATAAAATCCATAAATTCAAGTTTCTAAATCATCATAATTAATTTAAACATCAATCAAACCATTTTAAAATATCTTTTATAATTACTAAAATAATCATATTAATTAATTTCGAAAATAAATATTAAATATCTGAATAACCTTTTTAGTAATTAAAAAAATAGTTAAAAAAACAATAATTCTAAATTCTAAATATATATGAAATGTATTTCATGTACTCGCATGTAATATAATAAAATAAAAATTTGACTAACCCTTGACAGGAAGAATATTATATACAGAAAATAAATTTTTTTATATGTATTTTGAAAACAAAGTCATTTATTTTTATATTTATTAAAACTTACAATAAACTTTTATTTAAAATAAATATCTCGTGTATACGCATTCGCACTCGACGTACAAATACCAAAAATCAATAATAAAAATAAATTTTCAAAATTATAGTAAAAATTTAGGGATTTTACAACGCCCACGTTACTGGGTCTTCTCTCCTCGCTGGAGGCCCCAGTCCCAAGGTCGCCTATGCGGACTCCACCCTTTCTGAGGAGGCTTATGCGGCCTCCCCCCTCTCTGGGGAGGCTTATGCGGGCTCTCTCCCCCCTGCAGCCTTCCCCCGTTCAGAGCTTTCTTATGCGGCCAGCTCTTCTCCGCCTACGGCCTATGCGGCCCACTTCCTTCCCCTTTTCTCCACCCGTGATGATCTTTGCGACTTCTTCCCGTTCTGCCGTAGCTTTTACGGCCACCTCTCTAGCGACCTCTCATGCGGCCACCTCTTTCCATGCGGCCACCTCCTCCTATGCGGCCTCCTCTCAAGCAGCCACCTCCTCCCATGCGGCCTCCTCCTCCCATACGACATCCTCTCATGCGGACACCTCCTCCTATGCGGCCACTTCATCCCATGCGGCCTCCTCTCATGCGGCCACCTCTCATGCGGCCACCTCCTCTCATACGGCCACCTCCTCCCTTGCGGCCTCCTCCTTCCATGCGACCTCCTCCTCCCATGCGGCCTCCTCTCATGCGGCCACCTCCTTCTATGCGGCCACTTCCTCCCATGCAGTCTCCTCTCATGCAGCCTCCTCTCATACGGCCACCTCCTCCCATGCGTCCACCTCTCCTGCAGCCCCCTCGGATCCTTTTGCTGCTTCTCTTGCGGTATCCTCCCTCGTGGCCCCTTCGGTCGTTCGGATTCCCATGCGGCCTCTTCAGATCCTCATGCGACCTCTTATGCTTCCACCCGGCCCCCTTCTCCTCCGGCGGCGCCCCACACCTTCCCAGACGACCTCCTTGCCATAGCGCACCTGCTTCCCCCCCCCCCCCCCCCCCCGCAGCCCTCCAGGTCCCAGCCTTCCACCCCCCCATCACTCCCCCATTCTCCTCCCCCCTTCCCCCGACCCAGCCTCCTTACCCTCTCACATTATCCCACGCCCTTAACCATCCGCCCTCTCCCTGCCCCCCATCATCTCCTCTCCCCCTTCCCACCCTTCCCTATCCTCCCTGCCCCCTATCCCCCCTGCCCCGTCCAATGCTGATAAGCTCCGCCCCGACCTCTCTTTCAAGAAACTCCTGGATTTACCCGCCATTGAGCTGCCAGAGATCGTATTCGCACGTTCCCCTAAAGTGCCTGAATTTGAAGCACCAGGGATCGTAGTGCCTTTCACCTCTTCTGAGATCTCGTCCCGAGCCGCTTCGTTTCCCTTCACCTTAGTCCTTAAGTTCTCGAGCGGATGCCTGAAGCTGTCCAGAGTCCAGGAAGTGATTGCGAGATGGGGCCTCAAGTCTGAGTACCAAGTCCCTCCATGGATCCAAGGTACCTTTTCCTCCACCTCTCCTTGCCTAGCGACCACACTAATGTGTGGGCCAAAGGCACAGGTAAGATTGATGGCCTGTCCATAAAAATCGTTAAATGGACCCCGGACTTCAATCCTCATGAAGACTTGATGATCATCTCCGCATGGGTCACCTTCCTGAACTTGCCCCTCATTTGTTTTGCCCCCGCAGCATTGAAAAAGATAGCCAGCTCCTTTGGAACGTTCGTAGCGTTAGCGGCAGAAACTTGTAACCTCTCCAAGGAGAACTACGCCAAGATTTGCATGGAACTAGACATCTCGAAAGACCTGCCAGACCACATCCAAATATCGCTTGACAACAGAATCCTCTCGCAACGAATCATCTACGACAACAATATCATCTATTACAAGCATTGCCGTATTTGCGATCATTCCTTAAAGAATTGTGCTCACCCAGAGCTCAAAAGGAGAGGCGGTCATAAGTCGGCCCCTGATAAAGCGACCAACAAACCCTACCAATCGCCGCCATCCCCTCAACCTAACTCCCACATCAGATTCAAAGACAGCTCCGACCACAACGAACCCCAGGATAAGACCCCTTCAGTCCAAACAATCGGCCCATCCAACCCCCTAGCCATCTCCCTAACCGACAAATATGATAGCCTTGCCTCAACTTTAGTGGAAGAGTTCCAAGATGGCGAACCCCCATCCAAAGGCGACATCTAAGTTGAACCCGTCCGCAGTGGTGTAGCGGTTAACGCCCTAGAAGAGACAACCACAACCCCGTTCACGGAGGAGAACCCCCAACGCGCGACGATTGCCACCTTCCCAATCACTCCCCCACCATCCAGTCTGGTATACAACATCAGCACAGACCCCTTAACCAACCTAGAACAGGTCATCCCGAAAAACAGCTTCAGAGCAGACTCCTTAACCATCCTGGGTCAAGCATCGGTCGACAGAGCTCAACAAGTTCTTGACGCCGGTATCCTCTCCACCGACAGCACCCTGAGTGTCTCGATTGACACGATGGGAGAGACCCACACTCTTACCTCGGAGGAGGCTATTTTAATCATCAGCAAGAGAACCGAAAAGCCATCACCCAAACCCAAAACTCAACTCATAGACATAAGTAAGGAGACAACTGGTCGGACCACCAGGTCGATCACGAAGCTCAACAAACTCCCACAAAAAAGTAACCTCAATGCTTAACATCCTATCCTGGAATGTCAGAGGTCTTGCTAATAAACCAACCTTGAGAAGATTAATCAGTCTCAAGAAAACTCATAAAACTGACATCTTGGTGATCATCGAACCCAAAATCCCCACCAACAAACATAAATCTATTAAGCTTCAGCTCGGATTTCATCAGGCGATAGCTAGCTGCCATGACATTTGTGTCCTCTTCTCCAACGATGTGAAATTGGATATGATCCATGACTCAGCCCAGTCCCTCACTTTTTGGGTGGATCACCCTATTCCCAGGACCCGCTCGCTCTTGTCTGCAGTTCACGGCAGTTGCGATATTCCTGAACGAAGAAACCTCTGGAAAGAACTGCTTCAGCTCAACCCTAGTAACAAACCCTGGATCTGCGTTGGAGACTTCAACGTAGTCACTTGCTGGGAAGAGAAATCTGGCGGCCGCCCCCCTTCCATCGGTTATGCTTGAGTTTAACACCTTCATCTTCAATGCCCACCTATACTCCCTCCAGTTTAGCGAAAGCATATTCACCTGGTACAACATGCAAGAGGTCTCCTGTAGGCAATACTCCCGCCTGGACCGCGCCCTTGTCAATTCTTCGTGGAACGATTTGGATATCATCACCAACCTCTCACACCTCAACTCTACCAAATCAGATCACTCTTCCCTACTCATCGAGATCATCAAAAAATCGAACCAGAAGAGAAATAACTTCCGCTTCCTCAATTTCTGGAGCAAACATCCATACTTCAGGAATATCATTAGCGACGCCTGGAGCAGCGTTGACTCCTTCGACCCCCTCATTCGCGTAGCCGAAAAGCTCAAAGCCACCAGGAAAGCCCTCACGGCTTGGAGTAAACAAGCATACGGAGACATTTTCCAGGCGGTGAGAGAAGTAGAAGATGATGTGACCAGAGTAGAAGCCATATATGCGGCCAATAGATCCCCTGAAGCCAGATCTGCTTTAAACTTCACTATAGCCCTTCTTAAATTTCGTTTGCGGATCGAAACAGAATTTTAGAAACAGAAAGCCAGACTCACTTGGGACAGCAAGGGCGACAAAAACTCTAAATTCTTCCACTCCTGTGTCAAGGGCCGCAGGCAGAAGCTTGCCCTGCACCAGATCACTGACGATAATGGGAACATCCTAAAGGACCACCGGAGCATCCAATTGGCAGCTTCCAGCTTCTATTCCCGGTTATTCGCGAAGGACAGAATTACCATAGACACAGAACTTCTAGCAGAGATCCTACACCTCGTCGAAGATAACGATAACGCAAGACTAGAAGCCCTCCCTCCGAATATGAGATCAAAAAAGTAATTTGGGCCCTCAACGAGCATAGCGCCCCTGGACCGGACGGGTTTACGGGAAACTTCTTCCGCACATGCTGGGACATTATCAAAGTTGATCTTCTCGAAGTGGCCATTTCCTTCTTTCAAGGTGCTAGGTATCCTAGATCTATTTCATGTGCTAACTTGATCCTCATTTCCAAGAAGAAGAATCCAGAAACATTCAAAGACTTCCAACCGATCAGCCTTTGCACATTCACGAACAAAATCATATCCAATCTCGAATGACTGATCTCCTTCCCATAATTATTTCTGAAGAGCAAAGCGGCTTCATGTGGGGCAGGAACATCCAGGATAACATCATGCTTGCCCATAAGTTGGTTACGTGCATGAAGCTTCCCACTAGAGGTGGGAACATAGCTATTAAGCTGGATATAGAAAAGGCCTATGACAGACTCGACTAGTATTTCATGATTTGGGTGTTCAGAGCCTTTGGCTTCTCCGAAATTTGGACCAACATTGTTTGGAGATCGATAAGCAATTCCTGGTTCTCTACGGTAATCAACGGGCAACCCGAGCTGCGACGTCAGGCAAGGAGACCCCCTATCATCCACCATTTTCATCATTATAGCGGAAGCCCTCAACAGAAACCTGAACAAGTTAGCTACAAACCAAACTTCTACCACTTCCACACCACTAGCGGCCGTCCGATCATCACCCACCTTGCTTATGAGGACGATATTCTCATTTTCTCATCCGGAGACGTCGGATCCGTGCAAGCTATCCACAACACGCTGCAAATGTACACATCATGTTCTAGTCAACGGGTCAACCCTAACAAAAGTGTGATATACATCCACCATAAGTCTAAGCGGGATCACACTGCCACGATCTTCAATATTATATCTTTCGCTGCCGCTTACCCGCCGTTCACCTACCTAGGTTGTCCATTGGTGTATGGGAGGTCCACCGCAGGCATTTTTGAGAGTCTGGTGAGTAAAATTAGAAAAAAACTCGAAGGGTGGCACAACGCTATGCTATCCCCAGGGGGCAACATGATTTTGATCAAACATGTCCTTACATCCATTCCTATTTACACCCTAACGGCTTGCTCCCCACCCAAAAAAGTGTTAACTATCATCGAGCATCTCTTCTCCAACTTCTTCTGGGGACACAACGATGGCAAGGACAAGCACCATTGGGCCAGCTGGGACACCATGGCTAAACCCACGGAAGATGGCGGCCTTGGCTTCGATCGGCTGGCACACATCGTTAACGCATTCTACATGAAGCTATGGTGGAAACTCCGGGTCGGCAAAAATCTTTGGACTCACTTCATGAAGGCCAGATATTTTAAACACACTCATCCATCCAATACGACCTCCAACTGTCGATCCTCCGCAGCATGGCGTCACATCCTGCATGGTTGTAGCTTGTCTGAACCAGTTATCCATCTCCAGCTGGGCTCAGGCATTTTCTATCTTTTTTTTGAGCGGTGGGCTGGAGAGGATCTTCTTCCCCACCAATCGGCCGCCCCAGTCCACATCAAGATCAGGAGATTTAGAATATTACGGGCGATTGGAACTGGACTAAGGTGCAAGACTGGATTGGTACGGGTAAAGAGATACAACTCCACACCATGAAGATTTCAGACATTCCAGACAGCCTGCTTTGGTCTATCACCGCCAACAGTGCATTCTCAGCGGCCTCCGCCAGATGCCTAGCCCACGGCCCAGGGACTCCTTTCCCAAATTTAGGTCTCTTATGGCACAACTGCATTCCCAAAAAATGGTCTTTTCTCATATGGAGGGCCATTAGACGGAAACTTCCTACCGACGACCACCTCAACAATATCGGCTTCAGTTTGGCTTCAGCTTACCACTGCTGCAGAGAGAGACAACAGGAAACGAAAGAGCACATCCTCCGTCACGGAGATCTTGCGGCCAAGGCTTGGGACACCCTATCCCGTAGTTTCAGTCAACCATTGTGTGGAAGGGGCTTCAACGATCTCCTGGTCCAATGGGGAAATGCTTCCTACGGACATCAGATCGTCGCGGCCGCTATCACGTGGGTCATTTGGAAGAACAGGAACAAAGCCAGATATGAGGGCCATCAATTCTCGGTCGATCATCTCATCCGTGAATCCCTTCGTTAAGTATACAAAGTTAGCAAGGTTTGCATCCACGGTCTCCAGGCTTTTTGGGCGTCGACGCTTTCTTGATGTTACGAGGAACTCGACCATGTTTTGTTGTGTAGTTTCTTTTCCTTTTGTCTTCCCCTCCTCTCGGAGATGTCTCTTGTAAAGGTTTCGGCATTTTGCGCCTTTTATGAATAAAGTGGAAGGGTTTTGTTTATATATATATATATATATATATATATATATATATATATTTTATATATATATATATATATATATATATATTCCTTAGCAGTACTGTTCGAATAAACAGTACCGCTTGCTTCCTGACCCCAAGCGCGTTGTGGACTTCAAAACCTCACGAATTGGAGGTCCACAAATTTCTAATCAAATCTCCTAAAATCTACCTTGTCCGACCCTAAATCCTATTCTCCTATGGATTAACTCGAATTCAGATTCAAATCATATCTGAATTTAAAGAAAATTTAAATCTCGTTCGCATGGATATATATCCTGATATAAATCGATGCCATCGAAGGAAACCAAACCTTAACTCCTCGAAACTCTTTTTCTAACACTACTCCGACTATGAGCAAACCCAACGTGCTGTCGCTCGGAGCAACCGCACTTCTGCACTGCAATAGGAACTGCAGCAATTGCAGCATAGCAATGATAGCCCCTATTCCATGCCTCATTTCTTTGTCTCCATTAGATCCTTTTACGATCCACAAGATCCTACCCATAGATGGAATAACACCCTTCGAACATTGTTATTTAGTTTAGTTTTAAACTGAATTAAAAATAATGAAAATTGAAATCAAAATAGGAAAAAAAATAGTTTTCTGTTAAAAACATGATACAGAAAACTTGTCCCAAACCCTAACTTGGAAGGCTAGTTTTGCCCAATTCAAGGAAAAATCCAAAAATCTATTTGAATAACCTTTTAAACAACCTATGGGACACCAAAACCCTTTTGTAGAATTTAATTTCTTCGTCTATAGATCGAGAAATCTAATTTCAAATATCAAAAAATAGTATTTCAAAATAATGATTTTCAGAAAAAATATTTTCGATATGGCGTGCGCCCCAAAAAATTGGGTGATGTGGTCTCAAACCAAAGCATCGAAAGGTGCGTATCGGCTTCGTGGACATGTGGGATTCGACAGAACTCGATTTCGTTGTGTGTGTGTGCGACAAAATCGAGGCGTATCGGTCATGATATCCCGTATCGGCCTCTTTATAAACTAGCCCACAAATTCGTGCATGTTCATCATCTCAAGACGAAAATTGTGCCACTAGACTCGTGTCATTTTTCTGGTCCTGTAAGCCAAGTTTGGTCTGATTCTGAGATAGTCGACCGGAATGCTATTTTGGCGGGCCCGCGACCCGATCCAATAGGCAAAATTGTGCACGGCTCACCGAAATCAAACTTTGAACATTTTTTTGAGTTCGTATCATCAAACCGAACACGTAGACATATAATTTGATGACTTTAGAGACCATAGGTTTTGGCACGCTTTTCGGTGCAAAGCGGGTCCAACGACGGACGCGGATTTGACCCAAAATTACGATTTTACCTCTGTGTCCAGAATTGGATTTATGGGTAGGTGACCTTAGACATTTTTTATTCCAAACACATTGGTGATGTCTATTTCAGCATCCGAGGTCGTTTGCGGAAGTTGGCTTTCATTGATTCATTGATCTGACGATTCGAGTTACTGGATACGGCCATTTTCCACACCACCTCATATTAGATACCTTGTCATTACTTTCTATTTACTTCAGCTTTATTGCATGTATTTAGTTATTATTATTTATTTTTTTGCAAAATAAAAACATTACTTCTTTGTATATTTGATTGCAAGTAACTGTTTAGTCATAAATTTTATTTCTTTGTTTACTATATGCACATTTGGCCTAGAAGGAAGAGACCACCTGCATTCATTGGCCTTGACACATATTTTCCACGAGTCATGAGTCGTATATAGATCTCAAACTTGTGTATCAACTGGCCGACGATTCATATAGGACGAGCATTAGGCTCTAACTGTAGCTCCCCTTCCCGAAAATTTTGAAAAATTTTATTTACTTGATTTAAATGGTGATTTTTAGAATTTATAAATAATTATTTTAGTTAATTATTATGGTAGATGCCTTTAACCATGGTGGAATTTTAGAGTACAAGACGATTAGGAATCATGGCACGGGTAGTGCGGTAGCGTGCTTTAACTAGTGTTTAGCCATGGTAGGGGAGTGCCAAGCCATCGGTGTGTCCTAACTAGGAAAACCAGGCCAAGCTATAGCATGACCATTAGAAATAGTTTAATTAATTATTATTAGATTTATTGACTTTGCAGGAACCCGGTTGAACCAAACTAGTCCAGACTGGACCCGAACTGAGCCCAAGCCCATGTAGGCATGCGGTATGTCCAATGACATTCGTGTTGATGCATTTTGGTATGATTGTGTCGTATTCTGTTTTAGTGATCTAATGAATATTTTCTAAGTATTCTTAATTAAATATTATAAATACCATTATTAGTTGATATTCAATGATAATTATATAAATAGGTCCTTGTACGTTTTGGGGCTACTAGAAGAATGTACAAATGAATATATATACCGTTATTGGTTTATTAAATTTTGTTATTATTATTATTATTATTTTATTGGGATTGTTATTTAATATTATTATTTTTATATTATTTTATTGTCAAATAAATATTATATATGTGTGAATGTGAATGTATGTATATATAAATATTATATATGTGTGTATTTGTATGTATATATAAATATATAATAGTGTATGTGTGTGTATATATATAAATATATGTATATATGTGTATGTATATATATATGTATATAAATGTATATGTGTATATATATGTGTATATGTGAATATATAGATATATATAAGGTGTGTGTGTATATACATATATATGTATACATGTACTTAGATATTTATATATATATATATATAGATATATATGTAAATAGAAAAAGAAAATAAAAAGAAAAAGAAATAAAAAAACAAAACAATAGAGCCCAGCTCACAGCTGAGCAAATCCAGGCCCAACCGAGAACACCCAAGGCCAGCCCGGCCCAACTGAGCCCCAACACAGACCCGAGCCCTTCTGTTTGTACAGCCGACCCTCTGTGCAGTTAGCGCATATATATACATATGTGCATCGAGAGAACGAACGAAACTCAAACCCTAAAACTCCTCAACACAGTGCCCCTGACCTGGCGACCCTGCCTAGCCCCGTGTGCCACCGCGAGCCACCGCTGGCCGGCCGGGCGCGGATACCCGCCCGCGCGCGCGGAGTAAACAAAACAAAACAACAACAGTAGCAGCGGATAGCAGCCTTCGGGACGCGATCACGACATCATTGTACAACCATTCTTTGAGCCGCTTTCTCAGGTACAATAATAACCTATACCACTTTAAACCCTTTCAAGTAGTTTTGATTTAAGAGGCTTAGAATTCAAAAAAAATTTGTATCGTAGCTCCGCTTTGAAAGTGGCCGGGATAAACATCTCTTGGAAGAGTTTAGAGAACTCTTCCCAAGTGACATTATCCTGCCCAAGTCTTCTCTCCTCTGTAAGCCACCAGTGGTGCATATTGCCGGTCAGCTGCATCCGGACGGCAATCATCCAACGATCTCTCGGTAACTCGGCTGCCTCCAACTGCTGCTTAATGTTGGTGAGCCATTCATGAACTTCGGTGGGATCCTCCTTGCCCGAGAACTTGACTGGCTTCAGCTGGCAAAAGTTTACGATAGTTTCTGTTGTCGTCTGGGGAACTGGTGGGGTCACTCGCTCTAGTGCTGACACGATACGATCCTCGATGCGCTCTGTCTGTCTCTGCTGGGCGTCCAACTGGATTTTTTGTTGTGCTTACATCATCACGTAGATGGTTTGAAACAACTGCTGGGGATCCATCGCCTGTCCAAGCTGGGAAAACATCATCGGCGACATCTGTGGCAGTGATAGCATCTGTGGTAGAAATTGTGGGGGTGGTGGAAGATCATCCCTCCTGAAGCGCGATGCCGTCTGATTTTTCGGCTGAGCAAAAGTACCTCCAACTGGTGGTGGGGTCGTGTCGACGTGAGTCACTACAGCATTCTGGGGGATAACTACGGGGTTCTCATTGCTGGCTTGTGGGTCCATTGCACTGTGCGTAAACGAAACTTATAAGCTAAGGGTAAATGATATCAAGCATAATGCATAAAAATTTTGAAGTCCATATATGGAAGTCAAGAACGTGAAACAATAGAAAGGTGTGGATGAGATCCTATGGGTCTTTTATATCCTATTCATAGGCTTACTTCGGTAACGTAGAACTGCATGGGCTACCACAAAAATATTTGATGCCCTTGTCTCAAAATACGTATAGGACCAGGATATGGTACATGCCAGCAACACTTCACCAATGGGCCACATCTCAAAGTAAGCCCATTAGCAAAATGCTCAAGCTGTAAATTATGATAACGACCAGAATAATAATACAAGTCACAGGTCACAACTAATCTCATCCACACAGAAATATAAGACACCAAATATTAAGTCCAATAAAATAATACTAATGAAAAAGATCTGTCCAACATGGAATAGAAATAATAACTGTGTGGGTAAGACATCCTGAAACCACAGTAAAAGAAAATAAATCAATCAACTACATGTCCACTGAAATAAAATGAAATGAAGTAGCAAGTCTAAAATAAAGAAACACGTCTCAAGAGAAGTACTCGACCACTATCACGTCCTCCAGCGAAGGTATAACTCTAGTTTCGACACCAAAATCGTAAACCTCCGAGTAATCCTCGTCTCTAACTAAGCCTGAAAAGATCATCAGGTCCTTAAGGGACTAGCAAGACACATAATATACAAGCCTACTTTGACAGTTTAAACATGCATGATAGATAGAAAAGTCATACAAGAAAATAAGACTGAAGGGAGTACAATACTAGAAGAAAAACATAAAAGAAATGGCATGCCACGAGAATCATGCTAATAAACGTGACTAAAAGAAAATCGAGGTAAACCGCAGCCCAGTAGTTGCTAACGGCCCTATAGATTGTCGCCCGATGGTTGCTAACAACCTATAATTAGTCTCAATCACAGCCCGATGGTTGCTAACGATTACGAGTAGTCAAGTATAGTCACGTCTATAACAAGTTCCTTGCCTAAAACTATAAGTCAATCAAGTCAAGTCAAACAGGTCAAATCCAAGTCAAGTCCAAGTCAAACATGTCAACGAAACTCGATAGAGGCTATGCAATACTATCACTAGGCATGAACAAGATAGAAAAATATGGCAAGTAATATGAGAAAAGAAAGAGTAATAATCTACATGCACGTAAAACTAGAAATAACCATGATATGAAGCATGAGAGAAATATGTAACCAAGTGAGACATAAAAGAATAGCAGAATAAAAAAGCATGTAAATACTGTAAAGTTTGGCAAGGTGTACTTGCCTGGTGTAGCGCGTAGAACCAACTAATCAATCAATGGCCATAAAAGTCCAACTCCTGCAAACGACTCCGAATGCTGAAATAGATATTACCAACGTGTTTGTCATAAAAAATGTCTAGGTTTGCCTGCCCAAAAGTTTAATTTTGGACACAGGGGTAAAACGGTAATTTCGGACCAAAACAGTGTCTGCCTTTGGACCCGCTTTGTACCGAAAAGCGTACCAATAGCTGTGGTCTCTAAAGTCATCAAACTATATGTCTACGAGTCTGGTTTGACGATACAAATCGAACCATATGTCCAAAGTTGGATTCCGGTGAGCCATGCACAAATTCGCTCGTTGAGTCGGATCGCAGGCCAGCCAAAATAGCGTTCCGGTCAACCTTCTCAGAATCGGACCAAACATGGCTCACAGGACCAGAAAAATGACACGGTCTCAATGGCACAATTTTTGTTTCGAAGTGACAAACGTGCACAAAGTAATTGACTAGTTTGCAAAGAGGCCGATACGATGATTTTCGACGGATACTGGTTGATTCCGGCGTGCACGCACGTCCAAATCAACTTCCATGAAAACCCACGCGTCCGAGTATACCATATGCATCATTCGCTGTAATTGGTACACGACAAAGTGGTCCGATTTAGCGGGACGTAATCCGTATCGGTGAATTTCTAAATTTTCAAAACAGTTTTTTATAGGTTTTTCCTAATTTTTGGAAACAGATTTCTCATTAAAAACTTAATGAAAGTAAAAAACTACAAAAATGTTTCGAAGCTATATGTGTTGACTAAATACCTATTTAAAAATATTTTGAGAATTTCTAATCGGTTGCTCATAAATAGCCTTCCAAAACTGGGTGAAACTATTTATTTCCTTGTTTCAATATTTCAAAAAACAATTTTTTTCGAGTTTTGGACTCAATTTATAGTCGAACGAACATGCATTGTAATAATCCAATTAACAAGAGTTGAAGAGGGTTAACTAGACTACGCGTAGGATTTTACAGATCAAAATTTGATTGAACGGATTGGGAGAAAACTGACCGTGAATAAGTTTTGATTGCTGCGATTGCTACTACTACAGCTGGACCCGCTGCTGTTGTTGCACAAATTTTTGGCGCACAGCCGTGTCCGACGGCCTCCGACAGTCATGCAGGCGGTATAGGGGCGGCATGAAGGGCCAGGGTTGGTCGCGAGATCTTCGGGGAGGTCTCTGCGTCGAAGTATCAAGGGTGGGTATGTTTTTCGAAGAGGTTTCACAATATATATACAACCTCTTTAAATCAAATTCTGTATAGATTGGAATTTGAATTCGGGTTGGGATTATGGAGAATCTAGTCGGGATTGATTAGGAAAATCTCTGGAAGATATAATGAGGTTTACTACTGATTTGAATTTGATTCAAATCATGGAAAAGTCTACATGTGCTCAGGTCTTTCCCGGTTTGGGAAGGTGAACTGTATTAGGTACTGTTCACATATACATTTTATACTAGCTATACACACACACACACACACACACACACACACACACACACACACACACACACACACACACACACATACAATATACATATATATCCATCAAGCCTTTAATATTTAAAAAGCTTTGGTATTTCAAAAATACATACTAATTTAGTAAAAGAATAACAATTGTATTATAAGTAAAAAAAATATTTATAGGATTACTTAGTATTCCATTTATTTAGTAATAATCTACTAAATACATGCATATGTGACTTTTATATATGTATATATACTAACCTTTGTAGATAATAAATAATCACATGTGCAATTTATTAAGTATGCACTTATACACATATAAATAGTCTAAACTCCAAAAATATACAAGGATAACTAAGGAAACTATTCATCGTATTTTTTTAAACAAACATCACTTAATATCAATAATATTGAGATCTTTTCTATATATATAACAATTACTTAGAAAATATATTTAGTAGAGCATCAAGATAAAATACGACATACACACATAAAATATCGACACGAACGTCTTTGGACAAACCGCATGACTACATAGGCATGGGGTTGGTTCGAATCCAGTTCGGACTAAATTGGTACAACCGAGTCTCCTAAAAGTCAATAATCTTAATAATAAATAATTAAATCGTCTATAGGGGTCGAGTCACAACTTGGCCAATTTTTCCTAGTTAGAACACACCTTTGGCTCGGCCTTCCCTACCATGGCTAAAACACTAGTCAAAGTACACGACTACACTCTCCATACCAAAATCCTTATTCATCTTGCACTCCAAAATTTAACCATGGCTAAGATCATCTATAATAATACCTATTTAATTAAAAATATTCATAAAATCCATAAAATTCTTTTTAAGTCAAATAAATAAGAAAAAAAGTAATTCTAAAAATTCAGGAGTGTTACACTATTTCTTGTTCATGGTTATGATCGAGACCTATTTATCGTACATTGATCATGACTTGTGACTTACTTATCATTTATTGGTCATGACTTGTAACGTGTTTATCGTATATTGATCAAGACTCAAGTCTCAAGGGAAAGGGAAATGCTAAGTAGGCATGTGGTCACACCCAGTTGATATCGTACATATCGTAAATAGTATACATATACGTCACGTATGTCGTGTCGTACTCCTATCGTTAATAGCCATCTTCGGATGTGCCGGATTACCCCAGCCGACCACATATTTAAACACGATATTTTAATTGCACATGGTTTATAGTCATGTTTTTCTTGATCATGGTTATTCTCATAGTTGTTCATGTTGCATGTTGCATTGCATGACATTGTATCGTGTCACGATCTGGTTGATTTATTTTATACATTTATTTTTTGCTTTATTTTATATTGTGAGAAATTTTTTGGAGGGTTGTATTTTGCTCCTTTCCTGACTAGATGGTTAATACAGGTCAGGGCTTGAGGACATGATTTGGATTTGATGACGACTCGTGGAAGATTATGGAAGACTCTAGAAGATTATGATAGATTACTTTTGATGTATTAGATGTATGCGCTACTTCTTTGAGGATATGGATTGTCAGATTTGTCTCCGAAGATGAAATATGTATATGTACTCAAAAGTGATAGTGGATGCTATGATCGTGTGTTGGCTTGGTTTTGGTTTTGTTTCTTGTTTAGTTTCATGATTGAGCCAAAGATTGATCTTATGATTAATTTATGATTATCGAGGTCTAGGTAGCTAACTATCGTCGATTCTGTGGTGTAGGTTGGACGTGCTCACAACCCATACCCGAACATACGGGCACGGGGCATGACACATTTTTATGGTGGCCCATGAAGGTCAATCCAATGGTTCTTAAGATTAGAGTACCATTGGGAGCCTACAGAATATGAATGCTCAATCATGACTTAGGAATTTTAACTATTTGCTTATTCCTTTATTCCTTGTGGTTAAGAGTAGAGTATTATTAGAATCCTATGCATATATTCCTTACAATAGTTGTTTCCTAAGTATTTTTTAAATTATTTCATCCTAGAATCTCATTATCTTCTCTTTTCCTTCCAGAATGGCTAAAGGAAAGAGAGTGACTCGGAGACGTAATCTGGACATTGTTGGTTCTGGAGGATCGTTTTCATCTCGTCCCGTGACTTCTAAAGGGACCAAGACTCTTTCACCATCATCACCTCCTCCATCTTTTCCAACCCAAGAATCCGTCCCGGCCAATCATATTCCTGCGGAGACCATTCCTATTCCTGAAGATTTGCCTATAAGTGGAGAGCAGATGTTTGAGATTTTTAAAGGAATGATGGAGGCACATAAGATTCAGGCCAAAGCACAACGAGAACAGATAGCTGCTATGAAGGAAGGAATGGAGAATATTCAGTTAGCATCCTTGGCGACAATAAATAAAGTAGCAAGTTATGGGATTTCTATACCTAAGGAGGGGACTATTCTAGATTTTAAAAAAATGTGTTCCCGAGAGTTTTGTGGCACTGAAGGGATATTGTATGCGGATGAGTGGTTAGAAGACATAGAAAGGGTTTTGCGGGTTATATGGCTTCCTGATGATTTGAAGATAGAAGCCGCTGGACTCCAACTCCAAGACTTAGCTAGAACTTGGTTTAGGAATGAACCTAAGCTAGCAAACCCTAGTTCGACTTGGGAGATGTTTAGAACGCAATTCATGAGGAAATTCTTTCCGACTGTTGCCCAGGAGATGTTAGAGAGAGTTTCAAAATCTAGAGCAAGGTGATAGGACACAGTTGATGAGTATGCAGCTGAGTTTAGCAGGCTTAGTAGATTTGCTGAGAGCATGGTGAAGGATCCTAAAGTTAGGGCTCAAAGGTTTTGTCATAGCTTAAATGAAGAGATTAAAATCTATGTCATAACCAATAGTGCCACTACCTATACGGATATAGTATACATAGCTCAGAGAATATAAGTTAATTTGGATCTAAAATACAAAAGGGATCGTGATCAAGAAAAGGATCCCAATCATGGGCCGAAAAAATGCCATCATAGTCAGTAGGAGATTATTCAGGATCAAGTTTCGATGCAGCAGTTGTTTCAAGAGCCAGCTCATGTTCAGAAGCAGCGTGAGGTTATCTGCAAGAGATCGGGACACAAGTGGGATGAATGCAGAGTGGGATTGGGACAATACCTCTATTATGGATCAGATGACCGTAGAGTCAGAGACTGTCTACGTAGGAGATTCTAGTATTTGATTCTCATGGAGTGATGGGTTCATATTTGTTAGTTGCATTTTGGAATTATAAATAGAGGAGTGATTAAGAAATAATTGTTAGTGGGACCTTGTAGTAGTAGTTGTAGCTGTAGTAGTGTGAGATGATTACCTTATAGTTTCCTTTCTTTTGTATCCTATATTGTAATAATTTGATTTTCCTTATCTCGTAGTAGGACTTTCATTCCAGTTGATTTTCAATAAAATTATTCTCGATGATTCCCTAAACTACCATGTATGAACTCTAATTTTACTAGCTTTCGATTCTCCCCTAACCACGACTATATTAGATTCTATTTCTACAAATATTACTAGTTTTTGATTCTATATTCAGATTCTTACTTTGACCCATTACTAGATTTCTTTTATTATATTATTTTTGTGCCTAAATAATTTTAACCATTTCAATTTTATTCCTAAATCGTGCCTGACTTTTAATCTTTAATCGTGTATAGATGACCTTGACTATTGATCAACCATCCTATTCCTAGAATTTGATTTCATCGTGACTTGATCCTAACTGAATGAGTTTGCTCATTCTTAGATACTTTTGGTCAATCATAAATCGTGACATATGATTTGACACCTATAAACTCATGCCTAAACTTCTGACCTTCGATCATGCCTGGCCTTTAATTGTGTCCACATTCGATTGATAGGTCATTCTATACTTAGAATTTAGACTTATCATAATTTGATTATATCATCCTAAACCTATGATTTTGATTATGCTCATGCCTAGACGATTTTATTAGTCATAACTATATCGTGCCTAAACGACTTTTTGGGTTATATTTCGATTCCATCCATAAATCGTGCCTAAACGATTTAGGATTTCATCCTTGACCATTCCTAAATAATTTCAATTTCATTTTTTGTGCCTAAATGACTCTGTTCGTGACTAAAGGTTTCCTTTGATCATATCTAGATAATTGGAATTTTCAACTATTCCTAGTCATACTCAATAGTTGATCGTGCCTCTGATTTAATTATGCTTAGGTCATGACTATAACCATTTCTGCTCTATATTCTGATCGTGCCAATTTTTTTTTTGATTTTATCATGCTTGAATGAATTTTCCTGACAAGGTAATCGATCATAACTAGATCATGTCTAAATTCTGATTATTCGTGTGACTTTGATTCTATAATTGATCACAAATAATTTTGACTATTCTTAGTCATGGCGAAGTAATTTTCTCGCCATGACTATATAATCGTGCTCAATTAATTTTGGTCTTCATCCTATCTAAATGATTTTGATCTTAATCACACTTAGTTTTTACACTTACCATTTCAATCGTGCCTAAATTTTTACTGTTGATCGTGCTTCGATACCTTTAATTCTACTAGTCATGACTAAATCTCATTTCTATCTCGTGCATATTCCTGATCATTATTAATCGTATTATTTTCAAATCTTTATATTCGATTGTTTAATCGTGCTAAACTATTTCAAATCCTTGTATATGATTATCGTGCTTAATCTTAACTGAATTTTGTTTCACTCCGTGCCTGACTAATTTTCGATTATTATTCATTGTACCATTTTCAATTTCTATATCCGATTAATTCTTGTTGTGCCTAGTTGTGCCAAATAGGTTCTTTCCTTAAATGTCGATTTTATTTTCGATCATGCCTAATAGATTTTATTCTTCGCTATTTCTGTATTCTTAAATCCTGCCTAGTCGTACCATTTGAAATTTTGATGACTAAATTTTTCTAAGGTGGGTAGATTTATAACTACCGTTCCCGAAAAATCATATATTTCCAAATTCTTTATTAGCTATTTTATTGTTCATTATTAGGTGTGGCATTTTAGTAATTTCTGGATTAGTAGTTGGCCAATTAGGAACTCATGAAGAGGGAGTGGCAATTTTGTAATTATTTAAAAATAGAGTGGCATGCTTGTAAATACCATTGTAGGATATTTAGTTTTGGTATTTTCCTATTAGCTTTAGCCCTGATGATTAGGTGGGAACTTTCTAGAGTTAATTAGTTCAGACATGTGCTCTTAATTAATTAACATGTGCTCTGTAGTTAGTTATAACTAACTAACTACTTTGTAACAACTTCCTAACTTGCTTGGAGCCCAAGTTTTTTCTCCTACAAATACCTAACTATCATTAGTGCGAATCATTCCTAAATCATTTGTTAGCCAAACCTAACCCATCTTTATGTGTCCGGCCCATATCCATCTATTTTTGTGTCTTACTGTATCGGCGTATCCACATCCATTTCTTTTATATCATGCGATTACATATACAGTTTTCGTGTCCGACGCAGGACACATCCACTTCGATGACCACATTAGACTTCTATTCTGTATCCAGCATCACCAGGACACGGTAATTCACCATAGGACACAACAATCCCTAACATCACAGAACCCTAACCCTAATCTGTATCCACCGGACACGACACCTGTAAACCAAATCCTAAACCCTAAATCATCAGTCGTCGCTGCCATGGTTGTCGTCGAAGTCGCAGCTCTACCATGAGCCATAGGGGACCTCCACGACTTCGGTTGTCGGAGTCGCCATCTTTTTTTGCCGCGTATCCGGCCGCCCCATCGTCGGAGTAGGCGAGCAACGCCACTGATCGCTCAGATCTGGAAGCTCACCGTCGACGGTCTAGATCTGACCTAGATCCAGCTTGAGCACCGCCTGTCACCCCCAGTTTTCGAATTAGGGGTATTTCGTCATTTTTCAAATTTTATAATTTTTAGGAATTTTATTTGATTTTTAGGGATTTGTTTGATTTAGTTTGAATTTTATCCAATTCGGACTTAAGTTGGAGACCCGGGTAGTCTGGACCCTAGTGGGACCCACATACTAGCTGGACTTAGCCCACATGCCATCCTAATTAGGCTAGAAACCAATAAACCACACTCCCATGGCTTAACTAGTCATTTAGAGACTTAATTAGTCGAATTAGAATTAAACCGAAAAAAACTGAACCAAACCAAACCCGAACCGAACCCAAACAAAGTCTATTGGGTTGGGGGCTTAATGGGTCTCCACCCAAACCCAATAGAACCCCCTTGGCCGGCCATGAAAGGGACAAACCCCCCTCCTCTTTTCTTCACAACTAAGAAACCTCTCTCTCTCTTCATTTCTAAATTTCTTTCAAAGCTCTTTCTTCTCCAAGTTTACCAATTCTAGGTATGCATTAAATCCCTCATTTATTTCTCTATTTCATTTATTTCTTCACAATAAGTGAAGAGGAGACCACCCTCTACACTTTGACCATAGCTTTATAGGTTTCCCCTAAAAATCTAGTTTAAGGTTTAATTGGGGTTTTCTTAATTAGAGGAGTATATATGTATATATATGTGTGTGTGTGTATGTATTATATATATGTATTTGTGTGTGTGTTTGTGTGAGAGAGTGGTGGTGGTGTTTGTGTGAGAGTGTGGTGGTGTGTTTGTGTGAGAGTGTGTGTGCTTGTGTGAGTGTGTGTGAGAGAGTGTGTGAGGGTGTGTGTGTGTTTGAATGTGTGTGTGCCTATGTATATATGTATATATATATATATATATATTTATATATATATATATATATATATATATATATATATATATATATATATATATATATATATATATATATATATATATATATATAGACATGTGTGTGTGTGTATGTATTTATATATATATATAGATATGTGTGTATGTGTTTACATATATAGAGTATATATATATATATATATATATATATATATATATATATATATATATATATATATATATATATATATATATATATATATATAGATAGAAAATTAGATAGTTGTATATATATATATAGATATATATATAGAGAGATAGGAAGGAGGAGTAGAGGAAGTAAGAAGAAGAAGAATAAGAAACTGCAGGAGCAGTAGCAGTATCAGCTGCAGCAGTAGCAGCAGCTGATTGCAGCAGCAGCAATAGCACTGTAGCAGCAACAGCATAGCCCCATAGCCCCCCTTTTTAACCCCCTATATAAACCCCCCCTATATACATATATAGGTATATATAAATACGTATATATATGTGTATATATATATGTATAAAGATAGATAACTAAAGGGTTTAGATAAGAATTAGAAGAAAGAAAGAAGGAAAAGAAGAAGAAGAATTAGAATTAGGAGAAGGAGAAGGGAAGGAAGAGTATTAGTATAGGAATGTGGTAAATTAGATTAGAAAGGTTAGAGAGTGAGTCGGAATGTGGTGAAGGGGTGAAATGGAGCTCCGAGTGTCGGAACGCGTTGAAACTTGGAGGAGACTTAGATTATGGGAATTAGACTTTGCGGGTAGGCTCCCGAGTTGAAATCGGGATTTTAGAACGACGGTATCGCGCCGTACCATTGCGTATCTTGAGATATTCAAGATATCGGCAATAGGCCGTAAGATGGACTAGACGTCCACTCTACCTAGGAATCTTGGTAGGTAATGAATGTATAGGCTAGTATCCGACTACCCTAGGAAGCACGGGTCGAAATACCAAGCGTAGGTCGGCTAACTTGGTATTGGGCTAGGTTAGGAATTTACCTTTATAAGGGTAAATTTAGGATATTGGCCTACGGCCAAGATACGGGTTTCGGAGTCCAAGATGGACTCGGATATGGGTTGTAAAGGTTGGTAATGATTAGAAATAGTCGCCTAGACCTAGTCTTGACCTTGGTTGACCACGGTTGACTTTTTAGACCAAAAGTCAACTAAGGGTCAACACCTTACCCAATTTAGTCCCAAATTCCATTAAACTTGGACAGTTGACCAAAAGTGAACTGTTAGTCACCATTGACCTAGGATTGACCTAGGGTTGACCAAGAGTTGACCAGAGTTGACCCGTTGACCAAAAGTCAACTGTAAGTCAACTTTTGACCTAGTTTGATATGGATTGACTTCCAATGTTCTCCTATGACCAAGGTTGACCTAACTAGACGTGTCTTGACCTAGAATGACTTAATAGAATTTAATTTGATTTGACTTTATTTCCTAAACATAGTATTGATACGTCTTGTTCTCTATAGGTCCTCGAGACGCTGCATTGGGTCCAGTTGACATATCATATCATATTACATGCGAGTACATTCTCTAAAACTTTTCTAATTTATGATGATTGTTATAATTCATGTAATTAGTGTAGATATGCTTGTTCTCGACACATTGGTCACACGGGTTAGTATTCATGGATCCCGACATGAGGTGTTATTCCTTGTTATCTTGGTATGTCTTATGTAAGCTCCCTTGTAGTTCTTGTGCAGTACATGGACGCTGATTCTCGAGGAGACTTACTCCCTTCTCGTAGAATCCCGCGTCGTGACGTGTCTTGTTTGGATCCACTCTACCAGTCGGGGACGGGGAGCACTAGTCTAGATATGTGGTCATTATCCGCCTTGTTTATTCTTGTAGACCTTAAATAATACCAATCCTACACTCCACGTAGGATTGGTGGATCATTAGACCTTGTTTAGACCCAAGCCGGCCACATATTGAAGCTAGTACTCACACACCTAGATAGATGATTCTTGATTCTTGTACATGCCATGATCAGTTTACTTTCCTTGTTCTAGCTCTAGATTTACAGCTTACCATGCCACGATACTCACATGTACATTCCATGATTTCTTGTATATACTCTCTATTTACAGTCTTATAGCTTTTGTCATATCTTGTGAACTGTTGTTAGTTGATTGTGCTCATTCTATCCTGACTGGATATGTTGACAAAATATTACAAATGCTGATGAGGGGGATTACAGTACCTACTACGGTCCGGATGACGTAGTGGGCTTAGACTTGGAGACCTTGGTCCAGCAGGGCTTAGCTCCGCCTGATGAGACTTTACCTATTGCTTAGTTAGAGTTATTTGTACTGGACCTTGTCTCCAGTTACTTTTGAGACTGTTATATTTTGGCTTGTATTAGAGACTTGGACTTGGACTTGTATATTCTTTGTGTTTGGACTTGACAGGTTATATTTCATTGTCATGTTGTCTTTATCTTTCAGTCTTTACTTTATCATCTTAGAGTTGTGATTGAGCACTCATATATTATCATTGCTTGTCCTCCGTTCGGAGTTGACCATATTCTCAACAGATTTTGATATTATATATAAACTGTTGTTAGAGTAGAAAACCTACAGCGTTCGATGCCGTTTTTACGGTGAGGGCTGGGCGTTGTTACGCACACGTGCCCTTACAGCGGGTGCGGGTCGTGACACGTTTTTAGTGGTGGCCCACGCAGGTCCTGAAGTCGCAATTAGGGCGATGTCGTAGCGGCACTCGTCTTAGAGTGTTGACTACGAGCCTGTGTTACACATAGGAGGTAGTAGGATAAGAGTACTCAATCACAGTAGGATCATTCCTTGCTTATCTTGCTTACCGTCTTTGATTTTGATTTAATGCATTCTAGTTGTCCTCCTTCGATATTGTCCTTCTTGTGCCATATTGATATCTTCTTTTTAATCTGTCTCCAGGATAGTTATGACTCATTCTCCTAGCGAGGAGCACGGGGATACAGAGAGGTCGGCTACCTCTGGCGGACAGGCTCCGGTCACTTTTCCTGCAGTTGGGACTTCAGTTGGGGCTCTCGGGGGTACTCCTCCAGCACTCTCGATGGCTGTCCCTGGGGTCACTGCGAGTACTCTTCCTGCAGTGCCGGGGGCTACGACGGGAGCTGTCGGGGGCGTTCTTTCTCCTCCTTCTCAGCAGGGGACTCCTCCGCCGGTGGTAGGAGCCATTCTTCCGTTGCCTCCTCTGCCCACAGACATGGGGCAGATGCTCGCGTTCTTTCAGCAGGTGCTGGAGTCCCAGCGGGCCCAGCACGAGGCACAGATGAGGCAGACAGAGGCCATGCGCCAGGGCATAGAGGATGCCCACAGGTTGGCTCTGGCTACGGTGGAGCGTGGGGCTCCACAGAGGGAGGTGCAGCAGCAGCAGAAGATCGGGGACATCCAGGCTTTCAAGAAGTTGGGTCCGAGGGATTTCAAAGGGACCGAGGGCATTATATATGCTGATGACTGGCTCGAGGATATCGAGCGTCAGATGAGGGCCTCTCGCTTGGCAGACGACCTGAAGGTCGAGGCGGTTGGCTTGCAGCTATTAGATGTTGCCCGGACATGGCTCCGGAACGAGCCAGCTCTTGCAGGAGAGGGCCACACTTGGGCTGAGTTTCGGGCCCTGTTCAGAGAGAAGTTCTTTTCCCCCACAAACAAGATCGACCTAGTGCGACAGTTTCAGAACCTGCAGCAGGGCGATATGACTGTGGAGGAGTATGCGGCGGAGTTCGGCAGCTGAGCCGATACGCCGAGTACATGGTGAGCGACCTGGTGATCCGAGCAGAGCACTTCCGGGAGGGATTGACATGGAATATCAAGATCTTGATCCCTTCCTTCTATGCGACATATGCAGAGGTCTATGCGGAGGCTCGAAAGGTGGAGAGAGAGTGGGGCTTGAAGCCGAAGAGGGATCGTGAGTTGTTTTCGGGGGCCAGTAGCAGCACGGGGGCTGCTAAGCACCATCAGCTTCAGTATCAGCCGTTCCAGCATCATCAGCAGCAGGTGCAGCACACTCAGTCGAGGCAGGTACAGCATGGGGCTCCTTGCGGCTACTGCAAGAAGCCTGGTCACATCTGGGAGGTCTGCCGGAAGAGGCTGGAGGTGTACCTCTATTGTGGTGCCGCCGGACATCAGTTGAGGGATTGTCCTGCGAACCCTCGTAGGGTGGCCCGTGGAGCGGTAGCAGCTCAGGGGGCACCGGCGAGAGTACCTGCAGTGCAGCCGAGAGGTCCGCTTCCGACCCAGCAGCAGCAGTTTGTCCAGCACCGCCAGCAGAGGGGTGGTCAGTGTAGAGCCTTTGCTCTTGCAGCCGAGGAGATGGAGCCTATTGCAGATGTTGTCGCAGGTTCTATTCTGCTCGATTCTTTTCCAGCTTTAGCCTTGTTTGATTCTGGTGCTACGCACAGTTTTGTATCTGTTTCTTTTACTCTTAGACACAATATTATTGTTGAGTATCTTGGTAGGACTTGCAAGATTATGATTGGGAATGGCATCATCCTGGTTAATATTGTTTGCAAGGGGCGGAGAGTTTCTTTGAGAGGCCGGGAGCTGAGTGCATGTTTGCTCGTAATGCCACTTCCGAGCTACGATGTGGTATTCGATATGGACTGGTTGAGCATGCACCACGCTAGCATAGACTGCAGAGGGGGCAGGATTCTATTCAGGCCGTCGGGAGAGCCGGAGTATGAGTTCACCAGGGGTACAGTGGAGCCAGGAGATGGATTCTGCGGAGCGTTGTTGGCGGGGCCGGTGTTGCCACATCTACTTATTACTGAGTTCTTAGATGTCTTTTCCAAGGAGCTGCCCGGGATGCCGCCAGATCGTGATGTTGAGTTTTCTATAGACCTAGTACCGGGCGCTGAGCCTATCTCTCAGCATGTCTATAGAATCAACAACAGTGAGTTAGCGAAGCTGAAGAGACAGGTCTACGAGCTGGAGGATAAGGGCTTTATTCGATCTAGTTCTTCACCTTAGGGCACGCCAGTTCTTTTCGTCCCCAGGAAGGATGGTACGGTACGTCTGTGCATTGATTACAGAGCGCTCAACAACCTTACCATCAAGAACAAGTATCCTTTACCAAGGATTGATGACTTGTTCGACCAGTTGAGCGGGGCGAGGGTGTTCTCGAAGATTGACTTGCGTACCGGGTACCATCAGCTGAAGGTGAAGCGGGATGACATTTTGAAGACTACATTTCGAACTCGCTATGGCCAGTATGAGTATACCATCATGCCGTTTGGGTTGACCAACGCCCCGACGGTATTCATGAACTTGGTGAACAAGGTATTTCATCAGTACCTTGACAAGTTCGTGGTGGTCTTCATTGATGACATTCTTATCTATTCGAAGACACCAGAGGAGCACGAGGAGCACCTGAGGATTGTGTTGGACACTCTCAGGAGGGAGCAGCTGTATGGGAAGCTGTCCAAGTGCGAGTTTTTCTTGGATCGCGTGGAGTTCCTAGGCCATGTTGTCTCTGGCGAGGGGATTTCAGTGGATCCGAAGAAGATTATTGCAGTGGAGTCCTGGTCTACGCCGAGCTCAGTAGCAGAGGTTTGGAGTTTTCTGGGTCTGGCAGGTTATTATCGGAGGTTCGTGCAGGACTTTTCCAGGATTGCCCAGCCGATGACCCACCTTACCAGGAAGGATGAGGAGTTTGTTTGGTCCAAGGAGTGCCAGGCCGCCTTCGAGGAGCTGAAGGCGAGGTTGACTACAGCTCCTATCTTGACGCTGCCATCTGGATCTGGTGGTTATACGATCTACAGTGATGCTTCAGGACGGGGTTTGGGTTGTGTACTTCAGCAGCACGGGAAGGTGATTGCCTATGCATCTAGGCAGTTACGTCCTCATGAGAGGAACTACCCTACCCACGATCTGGAGCTGGCAGCGGTCATCTTTGCTTTGAAGCTATGGAAACACTATCTGTACGGAGAGCGAGTTGAGATCTATACTGATCACAAGAGCTTGAAGTACGTGTTTACCCAGAAGGAGTTGAATATAAGGCAGAGGCGATGGTTAGAGCTGATAAAGGATTTTGACATATCCTTACAGTACCATCCGGAGAAGGCCAACGTGGTCGCGGATGCTTTGAGCAGGTATCCCGTGGCCATGTGTTTGACGATGGATCGTCACCTTCTGGCAGATCTGGAGAGTTTGGGCATAGAGGTGATAGTTCCTGGGTTCGAGGCGCAGATGTGGGGTCTCCAGGTGCAGTCGGAGCTGATGGACAGAGTCAGGGCAGCTCAGTTTGAGGATGAGGCTCTGAGAGTCATCAGGGAGCAGGTCCGGGCAGGACTGTTAGATGAGTTCTCTATAGCGGGGGATGGGTCGTTGAGGCATGGTACCAGATTGTGCGTGCCGAGCGGAGAACTTCAGGAGGAGGTTCTTCAGGAGGCGCACCGTTCTCAGTACTCTATGCATCCAGGATCCAACAAGATGTATAGAGACTTGAGACAGCATGTTTGGTGGTATAGCATGAAATACGAGGTGGCTCAGTTCGTTTCTAGAAGCTTGGTGTGCCAGCAGGTGAAGGCCGGGAGGCAGAGACCCGGTAGATTGCTCCAGCCACTACCCATTCCTGAGTGGAAGTGGGAGCATATCACTATGGACTTTGTATCTGGGCTTCTGCGCTCTCCAGGAGGGAAGGATGCGATTTGGGTCATTGTTGATCGATTGACCAAATCGGCCCATTTTTTGCCTTTCAAGGTGGGTTTGTCTACGGAGAGGTTGGCCGAGATGTACGTGCGGCAGATGTTCGATTGCACGGGGTTCCAGTGAGTATAGTCTCGGATCGGGACAGCCGATTCACTTTCCACTTCTGGAGGAGTTTGCAGCTTAGCTTGGGCACATCGCTCAAGTTCAGTACCGCATACCACTCGCAGATAGACGGACAGTCGGAGAGAACGATTCAGACCCTCGAGGATATGCTGCGTACCTATGTCTTGGACTTCGGGGGATCTTGGGAGGACCATCTTCACTTGGTAGAGTTTGCTTACAACAACAGCTACCAAGCCAGTATAGAGATGTCACCTTTCGAGGCTCTATACGGACGGAGGTGCCGTACTCCCTTGTCTTGGGATGATGTCGGCGAGAGGGTTTTGCTTGGCCCTGAGATGGTGGTTGATGCTACAGAGAAGGTCAGGGTTATCAGAGATAGACTTCGAGTGGCGCAGGATAGGCAGCGGCATTGGGCCGATAGCCACCGGAGGCCGTTGGAGTTTGAGGTATAGTTTAGATTTTTCTAGTATTTGAGTCTGATTGTGATTGTTTTAGATCAAGCTCTAAGCCTTGTGTTTTGTTCTAGGTTGATGATCTTGTGTTCCTGCAGATTTCTCCGATGCGTTGCACGATTCATTTTGGTGGCGGCGGGAAGCTTAGTCCACGATACATCGGTCCATTCTGTATCTTGGGCAGGGTCGGTGCAGTGGCTTACCGACTGGAGTTACCGCCTACACTAGAGGGAGTGCACTGCGTATTCCACGTGTCGCAGCTGAGACGGTACATGGCAGATCCCAGTCACGTCATGGACCACTTCGAGATCGAAGTGGGACCGACACTCAGCTATCCAGAGAAGCCGGTTGAGATCTTGGACCGAAGAGAGAAGGTGCTCCGGAACCAGGTTATTCCCTTGGTTCGCGTTGCATGGAGACACCACTCTCTAGTTGAGTCTACCTGGGAGAGGGAGGACGACATACGGGAGCGATTCCCATATCTCTTCGAGCCTTGAGGTAAAATTCTTTCTTTTTCTTCCTTGTTCTATTCATGATTGTTGTGTTAGTTCTCATTTAATTTCGAGGACGAAATTTTTTAAGGAGGGTAGATTTGTCACCCCCAGTTTTTGAATTAGGGGTATTTTCGTCATTTTTCAAGTTTTATAATTTTTAGGAATTTTATTTGATTTTATATGATTTTTAGGGATTTGTTTGATTTAGTTTGAATTTTATCCAATTCGGACTTAAGTTGGAGACCCGGGTAGTCTGGACCCTAGTGGGACCCACATACTAGCTGGGCTTGGCCCACATGCCATCCTAATAAGGCTAAAACCAATAAACCACACTCCCATGGCTTAACTAGTCATTTAGAGACTTAATTAGTCGAATTAGAATTAAACCGAAACAAACCGAACCAAACCAAACCCGAATCGAACCCAAACTAAGTCTATTGGGTTGGGGGCTTAATGGGTCTCCACCCAAACCCAATAGAACCCCCTTGGCCGGCCATGAAAGGGACAAACCCCCCTCCTCTTTTCTTCACAACTAAGAAACCTCTCTCTCCCTTCATTTCTAAATTTCTTTCAAAGCTCTTTCTTCTCCAAGTTTACCAATTCTAGGTATGCATTAAATCCCTCATTTATTTCTCTATTTCATTTATTTCTTCACAATAAGTGAAGAGGAGACCACCCTCTACACTTTGACCATAGCTTTATAGGTTTTCCCTAAAAATCTAGTTTAAGGTTTAATTGGGGTTTTCTTAATTAGAGGAGTATATATGTATATATATATGTGTATGTATTATATATATGTATTTGTGTGTGTGTTTGTGTGAGAGAGTGGTGGTGGTGTTTGTGTGAGAGAGTGGTGGTGTGTTTGTGTGAGAGTGTGTGTGCTTGTGTGAGTCTGTGTGAGAGAGTGTGTGAGGGTGTGTGTGTGTTTGAGTGTGTGTGTGCCTATGTATATATATATATATATATATATATATATATATATATATATATATATATATTTATATATATATATATATATATATATATATATATATATATATATATATATATATTTTATATATATTTTATATCTCTATATATATATATATATCTATATATATATATATATTTTATATATATTATATATATATATATAGATATAATATAATATAAATATATATATATATATATAATATATTATATATATATATATATGTGTGTGTGTGTGTGTGTGTTGTGTGTGTGTGTGTGTGTATGTATTTATATATATATAGATTGTGTGTATGTGTTTTACATATAGAGTAATATATAATGTGTATGTATAAAAATATATATATATAGATAGAAAAATTAGATAGTTGTTATATATATATATCTCTATATAATATTATATATATATATATTATATATATAGAGATATATATATATATATATATAAATATATATTAATTATCTATAATATATATATTATATATATAATTATATAGGAAGGGAGGAGTAGAGGATAAGAAGAAGAAGAATAAGAAACTGCAGGAGCAGTAACAGTATCAGCTGCAGCAGCAGCATTGCAGCAGCAGCAGCATAGCCCCATAGCTCCCCTTTTTAACCCCCTATATAAACCCCCCCTATATACATATATAGGTATATATAAATACGTATATATATGTGTATATATATATGTATATAGATAGATAACTAGAGGGTTTAGATAAGAATTAGAAGAAAGAAAGAATAGGAAGAAGGAAAAGAAGAATTAGAATTAGGAGAAGGAGAAGGGAAGGAAGAGTATTAGTATCGGAATGTGGGAAATTAGATTAGAAAGGTTAGAGAGTGAGTTGGAATGTGGTGAAGGGGTGAAATGGAGCTCCGAGTGTCGAAACGCGTTGAAACTTGGAGGAGACTTAGATTATGGGAATTAGACTTTGCAGGTAGGCTCCCGAGTTGAAATCGGGATTTTAGAACGACGGTATCGCGCCGTACCATTACGTATCTTGAGATATTCAAGATATCGGCAATAGGCCGTAAGATGGACTAGACGTCCACTCTATCTAGGAATCTTGGTAGGTAATGAATGTATAGGCTAGTATCCTACTACCCTAGGAAGCACGGGTCGAAATACCAAGCGTAGGTAGGCTAACTTGGTATTGGGCTAGGTTAGGAATTTACCTTTATAAGGGTAAATTTAGGATATTGGCCTACGGCCAAGATACGGATTTCGGAGTCCAAGATGGACTCGGATATGGGTTGTAAAGGTTGATAATGATTAGAAATAGTCGCCTAGACCTAGTCTTGACCTTGGTTGACCACGATTGACTTTTTAGACCAAAAGTCAACTAAGGGTCAACACCTTACCCAATTTAGTCCCAAATTCCATTAAACTTGGACAGTTGACCAAAAGTCAACTATTAGTCACCATTGACCTAGGGTTGACCAAGAGTTGACCAGAGTTGACCCGTTGACTAAAAGTCAACTGTAAGTCAACTTTTGACCTAGTTTGATACGGGTTGACTTCCAATGTTCTTCTATGACCAAGGTTGACCTAACTAGACGTGTCTTGACCTAGAATGACTTAATAGGATTTAATTTGATTTGACTTTATTTCCTAAACATAGTATTGATACGTCTTGTTCTCTATAGGTCCTCGATACGCTGCATTGGGTCCAGTTGACGTATCATATCATATTACAGCGAGTACATTCTCTGACACTTTTCCAATTTACGATGATTGTTATAATTCATGTAATTAGTGTAGATATGCTTGTTCTCGACACATTGGTCACATGGGTTGGTATTCATGGATCCCGATATGAGGTGTTATTCCTTGTTATCTTGGTATGTCTTGTGCAAGCCCCCTTGTAGTTCTTGTGCAGTACATGGACGCTGATTCTCGAGGAGACTTGCTCCCTTCTTGTAGAATCCTGCGTCGTGACGTGTCTTGTTTGGATCCACTCTACCAGTCGGGGACGGGGAGCACTAGTCTAGATATGTGGTCATTATCCGCCTTGTTTATTCTTGTAGACCTTGAATGATACCAATCCTACACTTTACGTAGGATTGGTGGATCATTAGACCTTGTTCAGACCCAAGCCGGCCACATATCGAAGCTAGTACTCACACACCTAGATAGATGATTATTGATTCTTATACATGTCATGATCAGTTTACTTGCCTTGTTCTAGCTCTAGATTTACAGCTTACCATGCCATGATACTCACATGTACATTACATGATTTCTTGTATATACTCTCTATTTACAGTCTTATAGCTTTTGTCATATCTTGTGAACTGTTGTTAGTTGATTGTGCTCGTTCCATCCTGACTGGATATGTTGACAAAATATTACAGATACTGATGAGGGGGATTACAGTACCTACTACGGTCCGGATGACGTAGTGGGCTTAGACTTGGATACCTTGGTCCAGCAGGGCTTAGCTCCGCCTGATGAGACTTTACCTATTGCTTAGTTAGAGTTATTTGTACTGGACCTTGTCTCCAGTTACTTTTGAGACTGTTATATTTTGGCTTGTATTAGAGACTTGGACTTCGACTTGTATATTCTTTGTGTTTGGACTTGACAGGTTATATTTCATTGTCATGTTGTCTTTATCTTTCAGTCTTTACTTTATCATCTTAGAGTTGTGATTGAGCACTCATATATTATCATTGCTTGTCCTCCGTTCGGAGTTGACCATATTCTCGACAGGTTTTGATATTATATATAAACTGTTGTTAGAGTAGAAAACCTACAGCGTTCCACGCCGTTTTTACGGTGAGGGCTGGGCGTTGTTACGCACACGTGCCCTTACAGCGGGTGCGGGTTGTGACACTGCCTGGACGATCTTTGGTGGAGCCTCTTTCTCCGTCGACCGAAGTTCGTCGACCACCGCCGCTTGCCTCCTCGAGCGCCACGACCTCTAGAATAGAGCTCCTCGACTGTCGAGCCCTACTTCTCGAGCACCACGCCGACCTCGATTCCCATGCGCTTCAAGATTTGTCGCTCCTTCCTTGCTCCTCCGTGCCGGTCTACGATCGAGCACACTCCTCCATGGTGAGCCCCTCCGTCCTCCGCTCGAGGCGGCGCCCGAAACTTTTCGTCGACAGATCTAGCAGCAGCACCACCATTGCAGCTGTCGACTCCATCCCGCTCGCCGACACCTGTTCTCTCTTCATCGACTGGACCTCGCCGTACAGCCACCGCTCTCTGTAAGCATCTCACCTCCATCCTCCTTCTTCCTCCCCTTTCTTTCTTTCTCTGGAATGTTCGTGTGCGTTCTCTCCTTCCTTCTCATTTTTTAGGGTTTTAGAATGGTAGTTGTGCTGAACGTTTATGAGAGACTGAAAAAGAGTGAGTTGTTAGAGAAATTAGGGTTAAATGTTTGGTGAGAATTGTGGGCAGATGTGAATAATATAACTAAGAAGTAAGAGAGATTAGAGTGTTAAAGGAATTTGAGCCAGATTTGATCCGTGGGTCTGGGTCAAGATTTCTGGGCCAAGATAGTGGACTTTTGCTTTGGTATTACTAAAAAAAAAGAAAAAAAAAGCATAAGCAGTAGGCTGTCGTAATGGTTGGCTGGGTCGTTGGGCCAGTGCAGGAAATATGAGAGTTAAAAGAGGGCAGCAGTAATATGGCTATAGGCTAGTGAGCTTGGGCTTGGGTTGATTTAGATAGTAATAAAAAGAGAAAGGAAAAAAGAAAAGAAATGGATGTGCTGATATGTAGTACCTTTGGTTTATATTGGGCTTTTAGGCCGATCCAAGTGTTGGGTTGGCAGAATAGAAGATAAAAGAAAATAGAAAAGAGAATGAAAAAGAATTTGAAGAGTGGAAACCAGATTATTAGGCTGGCCTTGGGCTGGTTTATGGAATAAGATAGATAAATTTATGATTTAGAGTTAGGTTTTGATGGACTTTAACTAAAAAAATTACTTTGGGTCCATAGAGATTAGAGTTAGAAATTTTAATAGTTTTATGCTAATTTATCTTTTGGGGTTTTTATCCCAATTGGCCATTAGACTTTTATGGGCTGAGACTTATAAGGACTTCTTTATGGATCCTTGAATCTAATAGTAATCCTCTATTGTATTTTTCATAGGTCTTGGACTAGGAGCAATTACAAGGACATTGGACTTGAGGCAAGTACACTCCTTACTTATGTTTCTCCATACATTATAAATGAACTATTTTCCTGTCATGTCATATTTCATATTGCGACACAGTCTTGACACGTAATCCTGATTATTGTTCATAATTGAGTTCTTGATCCTGATTCTTGTTTCTTGTTCATGGTCATAATCGTGACCTATTTATCGTACAGTGATCATGACTTGTGACTTGTTTATCGTTTATTGGTTATGACTTGTAACGTGTTTATCATATATTGATCATGACTCATATCTCGGGGGAAAAGAAAAAAGCCAAGTAGGTATGTGGTCGTACCAGTTGATATCGTACACATATCGTAAATAGCGCACATACACCTCATATATGTCGTGCCGTACTCCTATCGTTAATAGCCATCTTCGAATTTGTTGGATTACCCCAGTTGACCACATATTGAACACGGTATTTCAATTGCACATGGTTTATAGTCGTGCTTTTCTTGATCATGGTTATTCTCATAGTTGTTCATGTTGCAGGTTGTATTGCATGACATTGTCTCGTGTCACGATTTCGTTCATTTATTTTCTATATTTATTTACTACATTATTTTGTATCATAAGATATTTGTTTCGAGGGTTATATTTTGCTCCTTTCCTGACTAGATAGTTGATTTAGGCCAGGACTTGAGGACATGACTTGGATTGGACTCGCGGATGGTTCTGGAAGACTCTAGAAGATTAAGATAGATTACTTTTGATGTATCAGATGTATGAGCCACTTCTTTGAGGATATGGATTGCAGTATTTGTCTCCTGAGATGAAACATGTATATGTACACAAAAGTGGAAGTAGATGCTGTGATCGTGTGTTGGCTTGGTTTTGGCTTTTTTTTCTTGCCTAGTGCTATGATTGAGCAAAAGATTGACCTTATGATTAATTGGAGATTATCGAGGTCTAGGTAGCTAAATACCGTCGATTCTACGGTGTAGGCTGGACGCGCTCGGCACGAGGTGTTACAGGATTATTATTGAGCAGTTTATATTCAGTCATATGGGATGTTTTTCTTTATCTTGTTACGTCCCCCTGAGAACCTAGTGATCTCTTCAGGTGTAGATGTTTCATGACTTTTCGCAGGAATACCAGCCATGATCTTGATCTTCTCTTTTTCTATAGAAGATGTTTGCCCTTGGATCATCATTTGCGGCTTGTATTCTTTTTACATTTCTTTCTTTCTAGTTTAATGCTTGGTAGTGGATTTGTCACCATCCAGCAACTTGTACATCGACTCCTCATATTTGATCTTATAATATATTTATTTTTGTGGATGATATATATTAAACCATGACTATCTATATACTACACTTACAATTTACGTATATTTATTATACGGCTGGCATGTTAAGTACCTAGTACTACGTATTTTTGGACTGGGGCGTTACATGTTTTTGTGGTGGCCTATGCAAGTCAACAAATAAATTGTTTGGTTACATCACTGTAACAAGCAAGCCTGCATATAGGAGTAGAGTCTAGGATCTCATCCACTTGGTCTCTTTCATTGATTCCATCTTTGAATTCTCTTTTGACTGCCTTGATTTGCATCTTGCTTGATCCCTTTCTACCGTGAATCTTATTTTCCGTGCTTAATAGTGGTTAGGAAGATGACTACACTAGTATATGCCCCATAGGACATTACATAGCTAGAAGGAATACCTTAGAAGTTAAGACAGCATTAGAGGTTCTATTTAAGTTATGAAGGCATTAAATATTTCGAGGATTAATGAAACCTTTTTTTTTCTTAAATGTGTGATCTTGTGCGAAGGATTAGTGAATTCTAAGTTCGGTAGTAGTTGTATTATCAAATCTCAATTTTTAGTAGAAATTTTATTTACATATTGCTGGATGATCAAAAAGATGTACAAGTGAGATCAAGAAAGCTAAGAGAAATTTCAAAAGAATGACTATGACATATTGGAGTTTTATTTATTTTTGATATTGATTTACTACGAAGATAAGATGATCTTAAGGATATGATTTAAATTTTGTATAAGGGAGTTATTTTGGGTTGAGAATTTATTTAGATTTTTTATTGGGGTTGATTGATCGATTAAAAGTTTAAAGATATAATTTAATTTAGAATTTGAAGATTGCAAAATTTTTAAAGGTTTAAATTTGGAATGAGATATGATTGAATAAATATTGTCTATTTAAACTTTGAAAAGATCACCACTAACTTGATTTGGATTTAATTTTGTATTTAATTTTGAAGAAGATTGATTAAAGATTTCAGTTCTTTGAATTTGAAGAACATTGTGATAGGTTGATTATTTTATTTTAAAGAGATTGCGATAGATTTGATTTATATTTTAGCTTTCAGTTATTTTGAAGATTATTATGATATATTTGAATTGGATTTAAATTTCAATTTGGGGTTGGATTGGATTAAATAAAAGGAGTTTAATGAGTTTGAATGAAGGAAGTCATAAGTATGAAGTGTTCTAGAATAGAGGGACACCCTTCGGTACCATCAAAACAGACAAGCATAAAAATTCACGTATCATATTAATCTTTCTATACTTTATTCATTCCCTTTTTGTATTCCTACTCACCATTGACTCTATACACAAACATATCATATGCTTGAATTTCTTCACCATATTGCCTCCTCCATACCAGATCCACCCAAGCCTTAGAAACTATCTACATTTATTTTGCATCTCATCCTTTTGATTTCAAGTACGATTTCTCATACTTGACTTTTCTACCGCTTTACATTTTCTAATTTCTCAAATCTTGTTTAGTTATAATTTCGAGGACAAAATTCTTATAATTTTGGTAGAATGAAAACCCCCTTAAATTTTAAAGTATTATTTTTTTTATTTATTTAGAATTATTAATTTGATTGTCTATAGTATACTAAGTATATATACAGTAAATATATAATATGGTTTCCTTTTTAATTATTTTCTACAAATAAATACCTGTATACATATCTCTAATATTCTGTATATTATTCTCCAAACATTCAAATGATTGTTTTTAATTTTGTTTCATTATGATCTTGGAAAAGAAATTGCCTTAGAAATTTCTTATAAAGAAAACCATATTTATTTGTGCAATAAGAAGATTTTTACTAATTTTTTTAGAAAAGGTTTTTGGTCATATCTAATGTATCTTACTATTTTTGATACGTACCAATATAGATTAAATTTTTTTTGGGATAATACTAACTAATATTCATTATTAATTAGATTAGATTGTTTTAATTTTTGACAAAGTTATTTGATTTAAATTTTATCTTAAGAATTGCGTTTAATTAATTGGGATGTTAAGTTTAGTTTAGAATCATTTGTATGATTCTTAATATTAGCTTTTATTATTAATGTGTTCAATATTTAATTTAAAGTAGACTAATTTGTTAAGATTTTAAATATTTTAATATTGGATATTATTGATAATAGAAAATCTTATTTCGAATTATTGATACAATCCTTAAAACTATTTTTTTTGAATTATTATTATACTAAAATATGGATTTTCGATTATATTAAAGTAATTTGAATTCTACTTGATTTAAATTAAGGTTTATCTATTGGATTCCTACAAAAATTTTAATCCTTATCCAACTAAGAGTCTCCTGCTCCTATTTAGGGGACGTTTGGTACGCGGGTATTTACCATTTTTTGTCATTTTAAGCAATTTTTGTCATTTTTACCCATTTTTTTTGTCTTTTTGTCACTTTTTGATTATTTTTTGTCGTTTTTACCCAATTTTTGTCCTTTTTGTCCTTTTTGTCGCTTTTTTGTCAATTTTTGTTGTTTTAAGCGATTTTTTTGTCGTTTTTGTGGCTTTTTTTTATTTTTACCGAGTTTTAGTCTTTTTTTGTCGTTTTTGTCGCTTTTTGGTCATTTTTACTGATTTTATGCATTTTTTGTCATTTTTTTGCCTTTTTTGTCGCTTTACCGATTTTTTGTCGTTTTTGTCGCTTCTTGGTTATTTTTTTGTCGTTTTAACCGATTTTTTTTGTTGTTTTTAACCTTTTTTTTGTCGTTTTTAACTGATTTTTGGTCATTTTTTGTCGTTTTAACCGATTTTTTTTGTCGTTTTAACCGATTTTTTGTCGTTTTTATCGATTATTTTTCATTTTTGTCATTTTTTGGTTATTTTTTGTCGTTTTAACCGATTTTTGTTTTTTTAACCGTTTTTTTTTGTCGTTTTAACCGATTTTTGTTTTTTTTTTTGTCGTTTTTGCCGTATTTTGTTTTTTTTTGTCGTTTTTACCGATTTTATGCCGTGTTTTCGTTATTTTTGTCGTTTTTACTCCTTTTTGTCGTTTTTACCCTTATTTTGTTATTTTTTGTCGTTTATACATTTTTTGTCGCTTTTTGGTCATTTTTGTCGTTTTAAACGATTTTTTTTCGTTTTTCATCGTTTTTGTTGTTTTTTGTTATTTTGTCGTTTTTACCATTTTTTTTGTTTTTACCGATTTTTTGTCGTTTTTACCGGTTTTTTTATATTTGTTCTTTTTTTCGTTATTATTATTTTTTATTTTTTTCCGGGAATATTTATATTGTCACCAAACATGGGAATGTAATTTTCCAGGAAATTTAATTCCTTGGAATTTGATTCCCGGGAATATAGAATTTCCGGCTATATAGTATTCCGCATACCAAACGTCCCCTTAAGGAAAAGAACCCTTAGCTTTTTCCCACAACTCGTGGTTCTTAGACCATGTCCGATGGGGGTTTCTATCTTCCCTATTTCTATGGAAGAAATCCATTTTAGAAAAAACTTCTCCCATTGGTGATTTCTATCACCATTTCTATCCTAGGAGGCAATGATGTAGGATGGAAACTTTCTAGGAGGGTTTCTACATGTAGAAACTCTCATAGAAATTCTCCTATCTCTCATGACAATTATTATTGGGCCCCACATCATTAAATTGGTCCTTTTACTATGTGACACATAGGATAGAAATGGAGAACCATTGGAGAGTATTTTTGTACGTCTACAATTTCTATGTAGAAACTCTTCCAACTAGGATAGAAATCTCCTTAAAGTACAATGCCAAGTAGGATAAGAACTCAATTTTAGAAATCACCATTGGAGATGGTCTTAGCTAGCCACACCACCATAGTAATTACCATTGTTTCGCACATGTGTCCGTGTCCACCCATTTTAATTCTATTATTTTATAAATATATATTTACTCTCTCGTGCCGACAATTCGGACACAATTCCCTCATCTATATTCTGTGTCTGTGTCATGCAGGACACGACATGTCCCAAACCCTAACCTTAACACCCTACAGAACCACCGGCCAGCTAGTCGCCTGCCCCAGCACAATCCAGCGCCATCTACGGCCGCGCATTCCCATCTACACCACCCGCAGCCCCATCACGCAGCCACCGCACGGGTAGTTTCCACCGGAGGCCGACTCTTCCCGACGGAGTCTCGAGGAGGGCCACCGTCCAGTCTTCGATTGTCCCGCTGAGGACACCGCCGCTCACCGAGCCACACCAGAATCCTCCGCCGCTAAGCTCCCCGACCGTCTCTTCAACCCCGACCGCCACTCACCACCGCAATATCATCGTACTCCTCCACCAATTCTTCACCGCCCTGTTGAAACTCCCATAGATTCGTCGCTGCTTTATTTCTTCCCTAAATCAATCACCACCGCCACCATCTCCACGGTGCTTCGTCGACAACCACACATCACCACCGGCACCATCAACCGCCACGTCCTCCATCTTCAGCCCCCACCCTGATCAGGTTCACTCCATCGCCGCCTCGACGCCGTGCCTGTGCGCGAGCAACTACTGGTGACTGGATTCCTCCGGATCCTCAACCTTCGACCAACTCCGACGAGCACAGCCGCTTCCCGTGCTGTTCGTGCCACCGACAAGGCCGTCCAACGCCAGCAGACTTTCTCACGACGAGCCTCCACCGACCACTGTTATATGTCGCTGCCGCTGCCGCTGCCGCACCATCGACTTGGGACCCCTCTCCTCCCGTTCCTCTCTTTCGATCTCTCTGGAACCCTTGTAAGCCTCTCTCTATTTCTCTCTCTCTCTCGATCCCTCTCATTTCCTCTCCACTCTCTCTGCTCTTGACCTTTCTTTCTCTCTTACTTTTTACTTTTATTTTGTAATTATTTTTAAGAATTGGAAATAACAGTTGGTTAATGGGCTTTAATTGGACATTGGTTGTGGGCTAAGACAGTTTTAGGCTTAATATATGGGCCCACGCTAAAAAGAACTTTTGGTATATATATATATATATATATATATATTAGCGAAAAAAGAACTCTTGACTGTGAAGCTTAGATTCACATAATATTTCCTGCAGAGTGTGACCAACGAAAATGAATCAACTCTCTTCTTTGTAGTGGAGCTCACCGCTTAGAAGTTCAGAAGTAAAGCACCTTCTCTTGAGGAACTATTCTTGACCTAGCTAGCTCTACTTGAGGAAGAACTCCCTAGCTTTGGTTGCTACTATTTGTGCTGAGCAAGGATAGGCTTCTGAGAGGAAAGAACGGGAGGCGTCGTCGGAATATGGAACGGTGGACGCAGAAAGAACTCCAGAAGTTCCCAGTCAACCATTTTCCCTTCTATGCGCTTCGGGGTTGCTTGCATTGGTTCTTGAACTGGACGGAATTGGCACAATATCGCGAAGTGGCCGCCTTCCCTCAATTTGGGTCAGACCTTGATGCTGCGACTCAGGCATTACTCAATAGAGGTGCAAGGCTGACAGAAGTGCCCAAACAACCACAAATATTCACCACTTCCAAATGAAAAACAAATTGTAGTGATTTATGCAGCTGTCAACGACTTCTGTGATTGAATGAGAGATTTGAAAACCTACCGTTAAGATATGCTCGGGGATCGAGAGTGGCCACCCTTGCTGGTGGAAGTGAAGCTTCGCAGTTCGGTCTTTTTCTACAGCCTCGTGGAACCCTTGTAGTAAATCCTATGGCCTAGCTTCGATGGTGGATCATCGGAGTCAGTATCACACCGGAATTTCGAACTAGGTGATCCCCATTAACATTCCGCCCGATCGTTGTGAAAGATGGGTAAGTTGTGAAAACTGTCACCGGCAAAGTGGCCATATCTCTCTGATCGCTTCCCTGGAATCTCCAAATAGAAAAGCTTTGGTTGGGTGAAGGTATGGCACATGAGGGTTGCTCATCGATGAATTTTGATTCGACCGTGCCGGGAGCCCACTCCGCAGTGACCGTTAGGCGCCCGAAGGCGAGCGAAGTGAGATGACCGTTAGGCGCCCGAAGGAAGGATCAGATTGCAAAAGAAAATCAACCTTCCACCAGATGGAAAACAAATAGAAAGAAGAGAAGGAAGAAAGAGCCGTAAACGAAGAGATCATATGCGAACCACTCTCCCAATCAATCCAACAGAAAAGCAATTACAACGTCCATGAGGTCAGAGAAGGAAGAATCTTCATGGAGTGGCTTCCACCAATCGACGTTTCGCGCATTTCAGATGGCAGTAAAGTCATACAACGGAGCTCTTCCTCATTCAGTCATATTCTTAAGTAAGAAAGGTCCCTTTTCATTCATCTTCATATAGAATAGAAAGAAAGTTATGATATAAGACATAAGGATTTTTTACTTGTTCTAGTAAGATAATAACAATGATAGCTTTCAAAAAAGTATAAGCTCATCGACGGATGTAGCGCAAACTTCTTAGCTATACGAGAACTATCGTAGGAATATCAATATGTAGCTATACGAGAACGTACGTGACTTGCTTTCTTTAGTTCGGTTCGACGAGGACACAGGTTTATGAGATCATAGCCTAAAAGGAACTTACGAAAGCCTGACAATAGGACTATTGGACGAAGGGGGTGCTGAAAGGGGCTTTCTAGCTAGTGCGTGCATCGGCTGCTGCTTGTTTACTTGGCCCTTCTTCTTTTAATCAGCCAGGTCGACCATAGGTAGAGGAGCTTCAAGAAGTGTAGGGAACTACAGCCCCGTTGCTAACAGAACTACTTTCCGCTGTAATAGAATCCATCCGTAAAAATGGTTTCAAAATCTATTATATATATTATATATATATATATATTATATATATATATATATATATATATATATATATATATATATATATATATATATATATATATATATATATATATAGTTTTGGGCTATTGGGACAGGCTATATTACTTAGATAACTCACTGGTGTTTGGATTTCAGACCCAAAAGAGAAAAGGAGTTATGGGATATTGAGCTTATTTACATAAATAGTTTTGGCTTGAAAATATAATAATAATTTAGGCCTATTAAAGCCTTATTGTTTTGAGATGCAATTTTGGGCCTTATAAATATTTAGGATCTGTTTGGATATGTTTTCTGAAATTTTTTTTCTTCTGAAAACAGTTTTCGGAGAAAATGTTATAAAGTTATTTTCAGGATACACAGATTCTGAGTTTGTATTTGGATATTTTCATCTAAAAAACACTTTTTTTTTAAAAAAAATATATAATTTTGTTTGTGTGCAAAAATAAAAGTCCGAGAAAACTAGATTACAAACTAAGAAAAGAAAGTACAAGAGTACAATTTGTTTCTGGGAAAGTATAACTATAGGAGTCTGATCAAAAGACGATCACTTTATCCCTTGGACGACGCGATGTCGGAGAAGAAAGCCTTGAAACGTGCCGTCGGAGAGACGGACAATTGTCGAGAATTCTTTTCAAGAACCTATGATCTTTAGTCCTCACGAAATGATTCTGAACTCTATTTATAGAGTTTTGGGATAACCATTAAGTAGTCATCCTGAATGGCGCACCATCACCCATATACGCGAACGGTTGGCCTTGTAGGAACCCTAAAGGGGGGTGAATAGGGTCAAGCTAACTAATCAAGCACTTAGCACAAGCTAATAGGCAATTTAAAAATATAAGTGCAAGAGAAGAAGTAATAATAATACATATATCCTGGTATCCTCCCAAGAGACACTCCAGTCCCGGAACTCTCTTCGGCTTTAATCCACTATTTGAGTAAATAGTTACACACGAGTTTGGATCCGAAGAACTCGCCAACTTCAACCTTTCACAATAGGTTTTGATCTCCTTATACAATAAGATGAAGATCTTACTTTTCAACTCAATAACTCTAACACAATTTGTGGATGGCAAATGAAAGCTTTGTAGAGTTGTTTGTGGATAGGCTTTAGTGGTTTAGAATTTTTTAGGCTCAAAGCATCAACCTTGAATGAAGGGGTTCAAGGCTATTTATAACCAAAGCATTGAAAAGAGCCGAAGGCAACTTTTTCATTCAGCGAACCGGTATACCGTCGGTAGGGACCGGCATGCCGTCGGTATACCGGTCTGTAATGCAACGGCTAGAAATATAGCCGTTAGGATCATTAAACGCTCAAAATTCGACCGTTGGAATTTCAAACGTTACTGAATCGGCATACCGTCGGTATGGACCGGCATGTCGTCGGTATGCCGATTTTGTAGACAGAAACTTTCTATGAACAAAAGCGGTATGCCGTCGGTAGAGACCGGTACACCGTCGGTATAGACCGGTATACCGTCGGTATGCCGATTTTCATCCGAAAATGACCCTGGGCTAATTTCTACCCTAGCTTTCGATTTTGTCATCCATTTCTTGTGTTCACAATTATTCCTAAGACTCATTACAGACTCCAGATATACTGTAGCAGGTGCAGGCTTCTTTAGAGTCTTGAAATGATGATGGCATGTCTTGGCTTCTTCCTTTGATAGGTGTTAGCTTTTTTTTTTGGCGGCAGCTGTCCAAAGATATCCAGTTTGTGAAAACTGAATACCTTGTGTGGCTCCGGAGATGTCGTCGGGTGGTTCAGAGAAATCTTGTGGGATCCGTCGTCTTTGGCCCACCATGATTTCTTCATTGCGTATGTCCACATAGATCTTGCTTATTGCTTTTCTATATATACATGTTAGACGAACAAAGCAATATACATAGTAGCAAGTATGATAAGTTTAATGCACATTAGGACAATGCTGAGTTTAATTATAAGTTCTAAGGTGATAGCATAAATGTTAGTGATATCATAATGATTAAACTTGATGGAATGACCACAATCAAAAACATAGTTTTGATTTAGGCAACCCGATTAAATTTAAGATAGATAAGCTCATATCACTAAGATGTAAACCAATAGGCATATATCACCAAAGGTATAAGTATAAGTAGAAATGCTATAGCAATAGTATTAAGATTAGTGATAATGAAATGCTAAACTTAACAGATTAACCATATTCAAAAACATGATACAATCATTGGGCCAACAATCTTCCCCTTTTTGATTATGGCAAATCGGTTATGTTTAGTATGGACAGAATAGATGCATGTATCACTAATATACAAAAGACATAAGCAATATCACTGAAAGTATACTACTTAGATTACTTATAAATACATACTTAAACTTAATTCTCCTCCTTTGACATGATCAAAAATAGGCTCCCCCGTACTAAGAGATAAAATGAAATCAAACTCAAGCATAAAAATCAGAGCATGGGAAACTTATAGACAATCATGATCAAGATATACTAATGAAAAACAATGGAAGAAGGGTGTAAAGACAAGTATAGAAACTACATATCAAATGTAGAGTGCCAAATGGAAAATAACTTATCAAAACACAATATAGTTGGTAAAACAAATAAAATTGAAAGCAGTCAATAAATAGGTTTACCAACTTAAAGTCCAAGAAAGAAACTCCAAAACATAATATTATATGAATTAAAAATCTAGTTTTGGAAGGAGGCAATATACCAATTCAAATAAAAGATTTCAATCAAGAATTTCAGTCAAAAGCCCATGAGGATTAGATAATTGCAAAGTAATTGATATAAAATAATCTCTTTATTTGCAAAATCTATTTGCTTACCCAAGTTAATGCATTTGAACTCAATTACCTTATCATGCTATGTGAATATTATTTAGATAAACATGAAGGTAAATGAGAAAAATACTTGAGAAGGAGACATTCAGTCGACTTGAATGCTCCCCCTCAAAGTATTACCAATATAGATAAACAAAAATATTAGGTAAGTCCTCAATAAGAAAAGCCAAATCAATTAAGCATATAAGAAAAGCCAAAACAATGAAAGCACAATAGTCATTAAGATAGATATGAAAGTTAATATTAACAAGATGACTTATTTAATCCATATAAAAAAAAGGTAAATAATAAAGACACTTGCATACACTCTCATAAATCCTTCACAAATAAAAATATCATTACCTCAATCAATAGGATATGAAATAGAAGAAAATATGAGTCCATGATTAACTAGATATACGACATATACGGGAGTGTAAATGAATTGAAGCAATTTATTTGCTCTCCCTCAAAATATGCGTATCTAGTTCCAAAGCACTTATATCATAAAAGTAGATAATATAAAGATCTGGAGGTAAATCAACTATGGATTTCTCCCCCTTGCTCAATGCATATAAGGCTACAATATCGTCAAAAGACGAATAATGTCATCTTTAGTCAAGAGAAGATATCCAATTAATTGTCGCTAAAGATGAAAAATCAAAAGAATATTCCAATTAAGCACATATAATCAAAAGATGGCATACATTAGTCTATATAGAAGGATCTCATATATAAATATGAAGATCAATGTATGTTATCTTTTGAGAAAAAATGTCATCATGAAAAAAGAATAAAGTCAATTAAGAACAATCATGATGATAGACAAATATAGCACACACAAAAATAAAGTAAAAAATAAAACACAAATATCATGTCCATGACTATCTATTTAAGAAAGAATCAACCAATTTAATGCTTTGCATGGACTAGGTATGTTTTATCACATATGTACCCATCAACCGGGTAATATCCAAACTTTGCTACTTCTAAATAAAAGACCAATAAAGTTCAAATAGCAAAGACACTGTGTGATAATCCATGAGTAGTCAAAGTAAAGTAGTAAATTAACTTGACATTTACAAAATTAGATAGTTTAGGACTACCCAATCATTAGGATCATTCATAAAGAAAACAAATGAATAAATATGATCTAATGAATCTCATCAAGAGAAAATCACAAATCCAAAAAAAATCTCATAAATCAATAGAAAATATGGGAAAGAGTCAATCTCATTTAACTAATTACAAGTTCAATCAAAAAGAGATGTAAATGATAATACGATAAAATCATGACTCAAAAGTGAGAGAAATTTAAGAGATACATGCTAATGACTAATATGGAAGGAAGCTAAGGTAAGGAATCACAAACCTCTTTTGAAAAACAAGATCAAATCAAATGTTTGTCAAACTAGTTTTAGAGAACAAGATATACGTATCTAAAATAGAATACAAATTACATCAAGACAATTCATACATCTTGTTTTTGGAAACTAGCATATCATATATAGATTGAAACGAAAAACACTAGCTAGAAGAGTGAACGTGAACATAGATTATATAGCTTAACAATATATCATAACTAAGCAAGCTACATAACTAATTAAGATTAATGAGGTAAGTTATTAACAAGATAAAAGTGCTCATTGAATCTTAAGTCACAAACAGTAAAGATACTTGCTTAAGCATAGAGTTCACAATTAAGGGCACACATTTTGAATGATCAAAATGATTTATAGACTCTTTGCTAAGCAATGATAAGAGCAAGAAGATAGCAAAAGCAAAAAAAAATGAACTAACTTTTATCAAAATATGGCTAAAAAGACATTCATAAAAAATAATAAAATAAATCTTTTTGCCAAGTATTAAGATTAACTCAAGATAATAAAATGATAGATCGATATAGAGAACGCAAAATATTATAGCCATTATGAAATAAGTACATTATCTAGAAATAAAAAATCTCAACACAAAAGGCTCAAACCATAGTAGCTAAAGTATAAGAAATATGATGTATCAATTACATGTATTTTCATGAGCTACAAAAACCATTGGGCAACAATAATTCAAAAGAAGTATAAACCCAAGGAATGAGCAAAGGAAGATTATTAAGATCATGAAAGCTAAATGCTAAAGATATCAAGAAGTACATTTTTCAATGAGCTTTCATAGTGCACCATAGTAAATTATAAAGATGCAGACTAGAAAATATGCACTAATTAAGGAGATAAATTTAACATGCAAGGTAAAGCACAAAACTATGTGATCCTTAATAGAACATCCATAATTAGTCATGAGCAAGACATTAATAAACATTTCCTCTTAACATCCTAAGTTAAAGGTATAAAAAAAATAAATATAAAAAGTTAGGAATCATTTATATATAAGAAACTATATATATTACGAATAGGCATACATAAAAAGATCAAAAATCAATTAAAAACATGTATCCATAATGCCAACCAAAAAGTCAAGAAGATATCATCAAAAGAAGACTTTAAGGAAGAAGCTAATTGATTCAAGAAGAACAAATTTGGTCAAAGGAATCAATAGCTAAGGTATGAGATAAGTACAAGTTTGAAGGTAACAAGTATATTTAAATACTCTTCAAGTCAATATAAAACTTTAGCTTAACTCATATGCCACATAAAGATATTTATACAAAAAAATATCAACATAAGAAATAGCGAGCATGCATGTATAAATGTGTCACATTAATAGAAAATGAGTGATAAACTACATAGTGTGAACTAATCATTTAAGCCGAGTAACTAGTCATGCTAGATAAGAGAATTAATAAGAAAATTAACTAAGCATGCTAGTATTATATCTCACATTGATTTATATAAAAGGAAACTAAAGGAAATCAATGTGAGCTAGTAGCAAGACATCAAGAAAAACATACTAGATTCTACAAATATAAAATTTTTAAAGAGAATCGTTTAGCATGTTACCAAAGTGGCTCTAGTGGCCACGCTTGTGTCGGTGCAATTGCTTGGAAGATGACCTTTGAGCTTTGCAACCACCAACACGCTCCTCGGTGCTATATCCCGATATAAGAAGCTCCACCTACAACATTAGGCGAAGACTTTGGTATCCAAATAAACTTGGATCCACATTTGTTAGCTTTAGGGACCCATATAGCACTTACTCTAGCATTGGTAATAAAGGTCCTACGAATAGAGCATGTAAAGCTCATGTGTCCAATGCGAGAGCAATAAAAGCACCTAATGCTAGTGTATGCACATGTATCAGAATGAGCATGGTTATGAACATGTGACATACTAGAATGTTGAATATCTCTAGAGTGAGCATAAAAAGATTTGGTTTTAAGAATATTATGTTCTAATAACAAATCATCATGCACGCAAGTAAGAGAATCAAATTTAGAATTTAAAATATTATTCTTTTTTTCAAATAAAGCAATTTTAGAAATAAAATCATCATTTTGTTTCTGTAAAGAATCAATAGAAGAATCGTGCAAAGAAGTTAACACATGTGTTTGACTTTTAAGATCTTCTATAGATGAGGAAAGAGATTTGATTTTCAAAATTAAAGCCTCATTCAAACTCTTTAAAGAAACACATGATGATTTTTGAGAATCAAGTCTAGATAATAAATTATTGTTTTTATTTCTCAAAAACTCATTTGCTTCTTCTAAATGAATAACCTTTTCAGAAAGTTCTTCATTTGTAGAATGAAGGTTTTCAAGAATCTCTAAGGATTGTTTAGCCAAGGCTTTCCACTTAGAGCATTTCTTGCATTTAGAAGAAACATGATTGTCTATGCTACTAGAAATAAAACCCTTTTTTATCAGAGGAGTAGAAGGAATACGATGCCATAGAAAAATAACAAGGATCTACTCTAAGGATGTTAAGCCTAACAATAGAGTCCTTGCTCTGATACCAATTGTAGGAATCCTAAAGGGGGGTGATAAGGTCAAGCTAACTAATCAAGCACTTAGCACAAGCTAATGGGCAATTTAAAAATATAAGTGCAAGAGAAGAAGTAATAACAATACCGACACACGATATATCCTGGTATCCTCCCAATAGGCACTCCAGTTCCGGAACTCTCTTCGGCTTTAATCCACTATTTGAGTAAATAGTTACACACGAGTTTGGATCCGAAGAACTCGCCAACTTCTTACACGAGAGCTTTAATCCGAAGGCCTCTCCGTCTTCAACCGAGAGTTTGGATACGAAGACTCTCCAAGTTCAACCGAGATTTTGGATACGAAGACTCTCTAACTTCAACCTTTCACAATAGGTTTTGATCTCCTTATACAATAAGATGAAGATCTTACTTTTCAACTCAATAACTCTAACATAATTTGTGGATGGCAAATGAAAGCTTTGTAGAGTTGTTTGTGGATAGGCTTTAGTGGTTTAGAAATTTTTAGGCTCAAAGCATCAACCTTGAATGAAGGGGTTCAAGGCTATTTATAACCAAAGCATTGAAAAGAGCCAAAGGCAACTTTTCAGTCAGCGAACCGGTATACCGTCGGCATGGACCGGCATACCGTCGGTATACCGGTCTGGAATGCAATGGCTAGAAATATAGCCGTTGGGATCAATAAATGCTCGAAATCCGACCGTTGGAATTTCAAACGTTACTGAATCGGCATACCGTCGGTATGGACCGACATGCCGTCGGTATGCCGATTTTGTAGACAGAAACTTTCTGTGAACAAAATTGGTATGCCGTCGGTATAGACCGGTATACCGTCGGTATGCCGGTTTTCATCCGAAAATAACCATGGGCTAATTTCTACCCTAGCTTTCGATTTTGCCATCCATTTTTTGTGTTTACAATTATTCCTAAGACTCATTACAGACTCCAAATATACTGTAGCAGGTGCAGGCTTCTTCAGAGTCTTGAAATGATGATGGCATGGCTTGGCTTCTACCTTTGATATGTGCTGGCTTTTTCTCTTAGCGGCAGCTATCCAAAGATATCCAGTTTGTGAAAACTGAATACCTTGCGTGGCTCCGGAGATGTCGTCGGGTGGTTCAGAGAAATCTTGTGGGATCCGTCGTCTTTGGCCCACCATGATTTCTTCATTGCGTATATCCACATAGATCTTGCTTATTGCTTTTCTATATATACATGTTAGACGAACAAAGCAATATACATAGTAGCAAGTATGATAAGTTTAATGCACATTAGGACAATGCTGAGTTTAAGTATAAGTGCTAAGGTGATAGCATAAATGTTAGTAATATCATAATGATTAAACTTGATGGAATGACCACAATAAAAAAACATAGTTTTGATTTTGGCAACCTGATTAAATTTAAGATAGATAAGCTCATATCACTAAGATGTAAACTAATAGGCACATATAACCAAAGGTATAAGTATAAGTAGAAATGCTATAGCGATAGTATTAAGATTTGTGATAATAAAATGCTAAACTTAATAAAATGCTAAACTTAATAGATTAACCATATTCAAAAATATGATACAATCATTGGGCCAACAGGCCTAACTGCATCGAGAGATGCGCTTGGTTGTGGGCAGTGTCATGTGCACGTGATTTGAGATTAGCGATATGCGTGCCACTTCATCTGCTTCTGGATGATAGTTGATTGATTGGCGCATGTTATCAATGAATAGCGCATACTGTTGTTGGACCCCATTTGTGAAAAGCGCTAGGCATCTTGAAATTGTAAAGTGTTGATTACTTCGCGCCAACCATACATAGCGCAGAGTAAACGACAACATGATAATGATCACTTTGACAGATCTTCTCAAGCGCTACATACTCGAGATTCAAGAGATTTTCTTTTATTGACGTGTTGTCAGTCATAGTGACAGACGTTTGGCTTCTCAAGAAGACTTTCCACGTGGCCACCAGCGCCATGTAATGCTCAGCGCCATCTGATTCTCTGTGCCATTTAGTAAATACGATCTACTATCTGTAAATGGCATATTGTAATATTTGATATATTTTGAGCTTTTACAAGACCCCCTTCAAAGTTCTCAAATTTTAATTTTTTTGAAATTTGAAATACTTTCAATAAGAAGCAGCCTTGCGCGTTTGGTACACCCAGAATCTCAACCATCCTGTATTTCATGCACAATTTACGCAGCTGTTATGTTTAAGTTTTGGCTATAAATAGCTCATGAAATGGAGAGAGAAAATTCCTTTCAGAATTTTCTATCTCTCGAAATCTCTTCGTCGTCTTCTTTCTTCCAAGTTAAGCTCTCTGACTAAATGACGCCCAAGAGAATCGACGTCAAAAAAGGCAAAAAGGTAACATGAGCCACGTCGCGCGTGCCAACGTTGAGGGTGCCATAGCACGTGGCGCCATCGGCGAGAGGAGAGGAAGCCAACCCCCCATTTGAAGGTGATAAAACCGATCGGGGAAGACAAACAGTACGCTCGTTCCATTCGCGCATGATGCGATCAAAGCCAACATCAACTGTCTCTTTCAGAGCGTTGGTCAGCGTTTGCGCTATTTTCAAAACGTGCCACCTCTTTCAGAGTATTGGCCTAAATCATGAACTGTGCATTCACAATGCACTATACGCCATGTGTCATGATTTGGGAACATGTGCATGTCATCATGTTGCACAAATTAAATCAGTCATGATGCATGCACAAATCATTAACTATCCAATGACATGCACAAACTGTGATCTAAACAGAGAACTATCATATTTGTTTGTGCGAACTAAGGATTGTCCCTGAATGCTATGCGCCATTCATGATTGGCACAGAGTTAAATAATCATATAAGAGTTCTTAATTAATTTTATAAGAACAATCTTTAATGATTCTAACTCTTTGTTTTCTTTTGAAGTTGATTTGAGGGAAGACCCTTATGCTGAAGTATTGGCATCTGCCTTTCGGGTATCAGAATACCAAAAGAATCTTTCTCATGTCAACTTTCTATAGTATGATGGGCCAACCTCTAGATGAACTCTTTTGGAAACCCAAGAAGACAGGGCTCTGCTATGCCTGATGAACGACACTCCTTTTCTGACTGCGGACAAGAATCCCTACTAGAAGCTAGCTTTCCTATTCGGAGAAGCCATAGATGCAGACTCTCAACCAAAGTCAAAGAAAGAATCTCGAGTTTTCTTAAAAGGGGACAAATTAGTACATCTTCCTAATATGATCAGGAATTTGTCCCTATCTCAGTATGCTCATGCCAGCTACCCGAGGAATATGTCATGGGACCTGACTCCCTTCCAATAAGCTAGGGTTGGAAGGATATGTCATAAGTTTGGGGACCGCAGGAGACATATTATTTTGTGCTTCAGAGAAGTATAGTACACACTTGAGGGGTCTAAAGCTAAGTTGCGTACCAGCTGACGATCCGGTTATGATGATACCAGTCAGAATACCTATCTTTGCAAATATATATGTTACATCTAAAGGAGAATATCCCCGCACAACTATGAGGCTGATGGGTTTGATGCACCCAAAGATTATACGTTGGAACAGACTCTTCGTGTGGGCTCTGAACAATCTTTGTGAAAAGGTGACTGAACTAGAACTTTATGAAGTCATTTTGACTACTTATTGCGGGATCGGATGAGAGAGAAACCATGTTACAGGTTCTTACTCGTGTCTTGCTTCTGGAAGATTTCTCCTTTTGAGAAGATGAATGATCTATCCAAAATTCCAAGCCGACACGGGACTGGGTGTCTTGAAGACGGAGAGAAAGAGGTATAGGAGACCCTTTTCCGTCACTTAAGCCAGGAGCTTTCTGTAGGTCGTATCCCATCTTCATCATCAATTTATGGGACTGCTCACTATATTGATTGAGTTCTGGTTGGTATTTGATCCCTGGCTTCGGTATCACAGTCGTTGAAGAAAGAAGCGAAGTTGTCGCTGGAATGAATGTAGTGTTTAGAGAAGGAACACGACCATCCAGCGAAGAAAATTCACTTGAAGACATATGGCATGACTTATATTTGGTCGTCTTCTTTGACTTGGCAAGAGAAATAGATGTCTTTAGTTGAAAGTCGGATATCAAATCAGGATGAATCCACATGATTTTGCCTTTGTCGGTTGATAGCGGTACCAAGTCGTCACTTCGTGCTGGCAGGACGTTGATGATCTCTAAGGTAGCTTTTGGGATGGAGACAACACCGTCAAATACCAGCTGAGCAGGGAAGTCACCGAACTGAAGGGAGACGACAATGGAGGTTACCGTCTTTTCGTCTTGCTGAAGAGTAATTGCCTTGGCATTGATCAGCTCTTGGATCTTTCCTTTGAAAATGTAGCATGCCCTGGTTGGATGCCCCAGGAACCTGTGATACATACAATATTTATGATTGTCAGTTTTACCTACTTCATCCGGCCGTTTAGCATTAGGCAGTTTAAGTTTGTCGCTTTTGATCAGACAATCGAATGTGCTCAAGATGTCGTCTTCATCAAAGGAATACTCTTCTTTGGTATGTGGTTATCTCTGCGGAGGTGCCGTTGCTGCAAGTGTCGATTGACTCACATTGATAGCCAAGGCTTATTTGCCTTTACGGTTGTTTTGATGACCACTGCTGTTTGTAATAGGATGCTCATCTTTGTCAACATTAGGCATCGGGATGCCTAACTGCTTGAACTTATCAGCACTATCTTCAACTGCCCTAATACTTACTATGAAGGAGCCCCAATCTTGGAATTATGTGGGTCCCGTCCACATGCTGACTAAAGGTAACAAGTTTGACCTGCAAGTATCTATACTCAATGCATCAAGAGTACCCAAAGGCATTTTGAGTGCTTCTAGACGGAAGCGCTCTATGAAACGTTCAACAGTTTCATTTGGCCTTATTTTATTTTAGTAAGGGCCGACATAGTCCAAGAACATTTGTTTTAATGCTGCAAAGGATGTTATACAACCATCTGGCAAGCTACGATACCAGACATAGGCAACACTTGCTAAACATCTGTCGAATACTCTAGTGAGTAGAGCATCGTTCTACTGAAGATGATCAGTCATCATCTCGAAGTGGTTGATTTACTGACTCAGAGATGTGCTAACGTCGAACAACATTATGGTGAGCGTCTTATATTTGGGTGGGAACAAAACTTTCTTCCACTCAGCAGGATAGGGTTATTTGATCCCTAATTTATGTGTGAGCCCTTGATACAAAATTTCTTTTTTTGTTACTGCTAATATTTGTCTACATGTAGATACATATGATATATTAGGCCTTGGTAATTAAATAAGTGTAAAGGGGAGTCCTTCAAAAACATATTAGAAAGGGGGGCTTAATAAAAAGTCTACTAATTTAAACACAGCCGAACCACTTCCCTTCCGAATTTAAATTCCTGTTGCTTACGAGCTCTTCTCAAATCTTTAAAGTCCAATCCAAACCCGATACTGATCCTATCTAGATATTGGTATATATATACAAGGATCAAATCAGTCCCCTCTTCTCCAAACCCTAATTCTTCCCGTACCTTTTGAGTTCGTGATCCCTGTGTAATTGTAACACCCAGTTTTCCAGATAAGGATAATTTTGAAATTTTGTTATTATAATTATTAATTATTGATATTTATTTCATATTATGATTTTTGGTGATTTTTAATCATTTTTTTAAACTATTTAAACCAAGACTTGTAATTTTGGTATTTTGCTAGAGTAATATTAGAGATAGCTTGACCTAGAGCTTAGCCATGTGATAAGGGTGTTTCGTTTATCATTTCCAGTTTGAGGGTATTTTTGTCATTTCGAATTTAATTTAATTTAATATATTATTAAGAATGGTGTGATTTTAATATTATTTAATTGATTGCCATGTATTGTGATTAGCCTAACTTGGTTTGGACCTAACCTAAATTAGTTATAGCTAGTCTTAGCTAACCATGGTTAGTGTTAGTTAGTATTAATTAGAATTATTGGAATTTAGGTGATTTTTAGTATAATTTAATTTAGTGTTATTCTTGACTTTGACTCATAGTGACTTTGGAGACTGTCCTACAAGCTAACCCTAGTCATGACCACTTGGTTAGATTATGAAATCCTAGTTTAACCTAAGTTAATGATACTCTAGTCATTAGGATTAAATTGGGGAAATAGAGATAATGAATAGGTTGGTTAATGACTTGTGATTTCATAAACCATGACTTATGGCTTAAGGCCCATAGAGGCCCATAACCCAATTAGTGAAACCAAAACCCTAACCCTAGCATTTATGGCCAGCCACCTAGGGTTCCGCACCCCTATTTAATGTCTCTACCACTTAGGGCTAGCCTCCTTTAGGAAATAGCAAGTTTGGAAAATAGAGGTAAACCCCTTTCTTCCCCAATCCATAACTTCTTCATTTCAACTCCTTTTTCCTTCTAATTTCTTGCAATAGGTTCTAATCTCTGTGCATTTGATGGCTATGGTGAGAAATTTCAGTGAAGGAGCAATTTGGAGGAGTTTGGATAGCTAGAGAAATACCCCACTTTGAAGCTTTTTGGGATTTTTCACACACCTAGGTAATTCCTAATCCTCTCCATAAAATAGTGTTTTAATTTGTCACGCCCCAGAACCAGAATACTGGCAAGTAGGGACGGACCAGGCCAGCTACGTATACCAAAGTACTCCAGTACTCCGAAATAACGTATAAGCTATAGAGATGGGGGTTACTACTACAAGCTAACAGTCGATCCTAGGTCAAGCAATCCTAGGTATCTCAATCACATGCAGTAAACAATGTACAAGAAATAAGATCAACTGGAATATAAAATAGTAAAGCATCCCAAACTATCATATATCAATGATCATGAAACTAGTAATACAGAGTGAAGACTATCAAGAGTAATAGTCATACATGATAAGCTCTAGCTATAGTCTAGAATACGCAAATCATGTTCTGGCCCGTGGGCTAAATGTCAAGTCCAAAACACGAGCTAAACACGTGCTCGGAGGCTAAATGTCACAAAAGAATAATGTACATAACTAGTGGGATAATGAAATAGAAAATCCACTAAGGTACTTTGGTGCTCTGGGTAATCACCAACGAGTGGAAGGTACGGAAGATCCTCCGGGCTCCTCTATCAGATCTGGCCAAACAAAACCAGTGGGGTCAGACCCCCAATAGCAAGTACCACAAAGGAAGCCAAACTATGAACTAAAACCAGCATGCAAATCATAGCAATGGATAGAGAGAGAGATGAGTAAGTACTAATCGAGACTCGTGCACTACCAATGCACTTATTCCGAGAATAGAAGGACAATAAGTAAAGCAACATATAGCATAAAGTAAAGGACATGTGACGTAATATAAACTGTGTACATGTAAGGAAAAGGAAGCATGTGAACATGAAAGATAAACTAGACATGTGAGCATGTTAAGTAGATGGGATATGTGAGCATGTTAAGTAGATGGGACATGTGAGCATGTTAAGTAACTGGAGCATGTAAGCATGTTATGTAACTGGAGCATGTGAGCATGTTAAGATAACTAGAGCATGTAAGCATGTTATGTAACTGGAGCATGTGAGCATGTTAAGATAACTGGAGCATGTAAGATAACTGAAACATGTGAGCATGTAGGGTAACTGAGACATGTGAGCATGTTAAGATACTATATAGAACGACAAATGATAAGATGACTTAGGAACTATTCCGAAACCCAAGTTACAACCCGTAAACCAAACAAGGACCAGGGTTGTAACCCTTCTCCTGAACAGAACTTTAGTATCTAATCATTTATCGGAAAAAGTAAAGCATAAACAAAGATGTACTGAAATAAACAAATCCGGACACTGCCTAGACAAACTTGACTAGACTGGACTCTATACAAAAGTCACGGCCAAGCAATGAGTACGGCTTTATACATTAGCTAACTAGGGTTGTCACAATCCTAATTACTAACAAATGCAAGTTTGAGAATTCCAAGTCCGGTTACCTGCCTGCTGCCACCTATTGGTCATGCCGGGAAGTGATTACAGGTGTATCCTTGTGCTCCCACGTGACGGTGAAGCTGGGAGAGTGCTCATCTCGATGGATAGCTCCAAACCCTTAAATTAATGTTATAACGACCTAGACCAAAGGCAACAGGTAACTAGGAAATCCTCCCCACCCATGTTCTAATGATCAATCTAGTTATATAATCCTTACCATTTTTTTTGGATTCTGGGTGTGGCATTCCGCAGAATCCATCCTAGATATGAGACATGCAAGACTGGACAAAAGCAAGAATGTGCACCATAACAAGCCACAACAAGAAAATATAATAAACTGGAAGCTGGAAGTGCGCTACGACGAGCCACTATAGGGAGTGTGCCATGGCAGGCTATTATCATGTAAGCAAAGAAAGACATGTACAAGAGTGCACCACGACGGGTCACTATCTAATAAGCAAAGAAGACATGTAAGAAGAGTGTGCCACGGCGGGCCACTATCATGTAAGCAAGGAAGACATGTAACAATTATTATAGCTTGTAAGAAAGAATCTATCAAAAGACATATCATGGCATGTGGGAAACAATAATTTAAGCTAAGTACATTTCATAGAAAATGATTGAACATGTGCTAGTGTCAAGTGTATATAGGGTATACAATTATTTTCTAACTATGCAAGATCATCTAATCATGTTAAGAAATCATTACAATCGAAGAAAATATCAAAAATGGACAAAAACGGGCAGAAACGGGCAAAAACAGACAAAAATAGCCTAACCGGATTATCCGGCAGATTATTGCGGATTTTCGGCAGATTTTTCGAAGTGTCACAGCAAGTTTTGTGGTGCAAGTTCGGATTTTTCGACGGATTTTCGCGGATTTCCGACGGATTTTCCGAACAGTCACAGAAAGTTGATTTTTGAACTCAAAACTTGTTTCGGCCATAAAAACTTCGTTTTAAATCGAAATTCGGATTTTCAAAAGTCAAAATTGCATAGAATTGAATTCCCTACAACATGGAAGTATTAGTTTTCATAAATCAAACATTTGATAGATCAATACCTCAAAATACTCCCAAACAGAGGTTCTCGGGACACCGAAACAGGTTCCGATTGCCACCAAACTCAAAATCCATGATATACAAACTATGTGAGGTCCTCATATATGTAAATGTGACCAAGATACATGATGGTAACACTAGTATCACTCTTGATACCAAGTTTTCTACTAATTCCATATTGGGTTTTAACAGAAAATCAAAACCTTGCTTAAACAAATTTTGGAAAACATGCATATATACGAGAATCATAAGGAAAACATATTTAACAAAATGAGTTTGGGAAAATTCTAAGCATTTAATACCAAGGAAAACAAAAATGACAACAAAAAATATGGTTCATAGATTTGGCAAGATGTACTTGCCTAGGTTAAGCTCCAAGCCTAATCTTCTACTCCTCCTCCTAGGGGGGTTAGACACCACACCCAAGGCCTCAAGGCCAAGCTCTTGGCAAGCTCCAAGGGGGAGAGAGGGAAGAAGAAATGAAGAGAGAGTGAAAAGAATGAAAAGAGAGAGGAGAGAGAAAGTAAAATGGTATATATAGAAGGGGGAATTAATCTTAACCGTCGGATGGTGATCCATGTCAAAATCTAAGTCAATCCTAACCATCGAAACAAAACCAAATATCCAATGGGTAATAGGGTGCAACTACACTATTCATGAAAATATCTAAACACTATTCATCAAAATATCTAAAATACTATTCACGAAAATATCGGAAACACTATTCATGAAAATATCTGAAATCAAAAATATCTAAAATGTGGAAAATCTGTCTGGACGGTATGCCGTCGGTATACTCCGGTATACTGGCGGTATGCCGGCCAAGAAGAAAATCTATAAGTTAGGAAAATTTTAAAGCATTACGAAAATCAAGAAAATACGAAATACACTACAAAATACGTATCCGTATATAAATACCGATAATGTGAGACGAGTCTCACAACTCTCCACAACGTAAAAATAAATTCCGTCCTCGGAATTTCCTAAATCTAGTCAAGCATGAAAACCAAACCAAAGAGCTGAAAAATTATATCAATCAAAACAAAGCATGGCATGTTGGTAAGGTAAAGACAATAGTAGTATAAGTAAATGCGGAAGCAGTAACATAACTACAATCAAGAAGGGATGGAGGCATATAAATAAATATGTCTCCTGAGTCAGTTGAGTAGGAGCAGGCCTACGCTGACTCCACAACTTGAATAAAAGTCAATTCTCAAAATAAGCCGGTACCAATGATTTAATCCAAGACATGACCCTACCCAGGACGTATCTTCATAGTCGATACCAATGAAGTTATAACATGCCTCGACTACGAAGACAGAAGAGTTGGGGACGAGAAACTCGCCAAATATGCGTAACCCAAGAGATAAATAAGAGTGGAAGCAGAATAGGACAATACCTACAACATAATCGCCCTCGGCCAAAACCTGCTCTAACATACCAAACTCTGTCTGTCCACGTCTCGGAACTGCTGCTCTAACCGGCTGCTGCTGAAATGTTACCTGAGCTATATACTGCTGGACTGTCGGGGTAGCCGGTGAAGCTGGAATCTGGTAGGACTGACCCTGCTGGCTGATCATGCTGAACTGACACCTCTGCCCTCGAGTCATCTCTGAACTCTGCCCCTGAATGCTGAGACTGATGCTCCATAACTGGCCTAACAAAAGATTGCTAACTGCTATCGGCAAAACCCAAACAAGATGATCGGAAGGATTAAGAACCGTGCCCTTGAAAGTTAAAGGACACAAGGATTAGATCGAGAGAACATGAAGGATCAACGATCAAGGCAGATATCAGGTCAATGAATCAGAGATATAGAATAATAAGAAGGATATCAATAAAGAAGAATTGTGACTGAGATATCTAAACATCAGTAACCCCCACATATCTGATAAATCAGACCTGCGTGGGCCACCACTAAAACCTATGTCACGCCCAGAACCAGAATACTGGCAAGTAGGGACGGACCAGGCCAGCTACGTATACCAAAGTACTCCAGTACTCCGAAATAACGTATAAGCTGTAGAGATGGGGGTTACTACTACAAGCTAACAGTCGATCCTAGGTCAAGCAATCCTAGGTATCTCAATCACAGGCAGTAAACAATGTACAAAAAGTAAGATCAACTGGAATATAAAATAGTAAAGCGTCCCAAACTATCATATATCAATGATCATGAAGCTAGTAATACAGAGTGAAGACTAGCAAGAGTAATAGTCATACATGATAAGCTCTAGCTATAGTCTAGAATACGCAAATCATGTTCTGGCCCGTAGGCTAAATGTCAAGTCCAAAATACGAGCTAAACACGTGCTCGGAGGCTAAACGCCACAAAAGAATAATGTACATAACTAGTGGGATAATGAAATAGAAAACCCATTAAGGTACTCTGGTGCTCTGGATAATCACCAACGAGCGGAAGGTACGGAAGATCCTCCGGGCTCCTCTATCAGATCTGGCCAAACAAAACCAGTGGGGTCAGACCCCCAATAGCAAGTACCACAAAGGAAGCCAAACTATGAACTAAAACCAGCATGCAAATCATAGCAATGGATAGAGAGAGAGATGAGTAAGTACTAATCGAGACTCGTGCACTACCAATGCACTTATCCCGAGAATAGAAGGACAATAAGTATAGCAACATGTAGCATAAAGTAAAGGACATGTGACGTAATGTAAACTGTATAGATGTAAGGAAAAGGAAGCATGTGAACATGAAAGATAAACTAGACATGTGAGCATGTTAAGTAGATGGGACATGTGAGCATGTTAAGTAGACGGGACATGTGAGCATGTTAAGTAACTGGAGCATGTAAGCATGTTATGTAACTGGAGCATGTGAGCATGTTAAGATAACTGGAGCATGTAAGCATGTTATGTAACTGGAGCATGTGAGCATGTTAAGATAACTGGAGCATGTAAGATAACTGGAACATGTGAGCATGTAGGGTAACTGAGACATGTGAGCATGTTAAGATACTATATAGAACGACAAATGATAAGATGACTTAGGAACTATTCCGAAACCCAAGTTACAACCCGTAAACCAAATAAGGACCGGGGTTGTAACCCTTCTCCTGAATAGAACTTTAGTATCTAATCATTTACCGAAAAAAGTAAAGCATAAATAAAGATGTACTGAAATAAACAAATTCGGACACTGCCTAGACAAACTTGACTAGACTGGACTCCATACAAAAGTCACGGCCAAGCAATGAGTACGACTTTATACATTAGCTAACTAGGGTTGTCACAATCCTAATTACTAACAAATGCAAGTTTGAGAATTCCAAGTCCGGTTACCTGCCTGCTGCCACCTATTGGTCATGCCGGGAAGTGATTACAGGTGTATCCTTGTGCTCCCACGCGACGGTGAAGCTGGAAGAGTGCTCATCTCGACGGATAGCTCCAAACCCTTAAATAAATGTTATAATGACCTAGACCAAAGGCAACAGGTAACTAGGAAATCCTCCCCACCCATGTTCTAATGATCAATCTAGTTATATAATCCTTACCATTTTTTTTTGGATTCTGGGTATGGCATTCCGTAGAATCCATCCTAGACATGAGACATGTAAGACTGGACAAAAGCGAGAATGTGCACCATAACAAGCCACAACAAGAAAATATAATAAACTGGAAGCTGGAAGTGCGCTACGACGAGCCACTATAGGGAGTGCGCCATGACAGGCCACTATCATGTAAGCAAAGAAAGACATGTACAAGAGTGCACCACGATGGCTCACTATCTAATAAGCAAAGAAGACATGTAAGAAGAGTGCGCCACGGCGGGCCACTATCATGTAAGTAAGGAAGACATGTAACAATTATCATAGCTTGTAAGAAAGAATCTATCAAAAGACATATCATGGCATGTGGAAAATAATAATTTAAGCTAAGTACATTTCATAGAAAATGATTGAACATGTGCTAGTGTCAAGTGTATATAGGGTGTACAATTATTTTCTAACTATGCAAGATCATCTAATCATGTTAAGAAATCATTACAATCGAAGAAAATATCAAAAACGGACAAAAACGGGTAGAAACGGGCAAAAACAGACAAAAATAGCCTAACCGGATTATCCGGCGGATTATTGCGGATTTCCGGCGGATTTTCCGAAGTGTCACAGCAAGTTTTGTGGTGCAAGTTTGGATTTTCCGACGGATTTCTGCGGATTTCCGACGAATTTTCCGAACCGTCACAGAAAGTTGATTTTTGAACTCAAAACTTGTTTCGGCCATAAAAACTTCGTTTTAAATCGAAATTCGGATTTTCAAAAGTCAAAATTGCATAGAATTGAATTCCCTACAACATGGGGGTATTAGTTTTCATAAATCAAAACATTTGATAGATCAATACCTCAAAATACTCCCAAAGAGAGGTTCTCGGGACACCGAAACGGGTTCCGATTGCCACCAAACTCAAAATCCATGATATACAAACTATGTGAGGGTCTCATATATGTATATGTGACCAAGATACATGATGGTAACACTAGTATCACTCTTGATACCAAGTTTTCTACTAAGTCCATATTGGGTTTTAACAGAAAATCAAAACCTTGCTTAAACAAATTTTGGAAAACATGCATATATACGAGAATCATAAGGAAAACATATTTAACAAAATGAGTTTGGGAAAATTCTAAGCATTTAATACCAAAGAAAACAAAAATGACAACAAAAAATATGGTTCATAGATTTGGCAAGATGTACTTGCCTAGGTTAAGCTCCAAGCCTAATCTTCTACTCCTCCTCCTAGGGGGGTTAGACACCACACCCAAGGCCTCAAGGCCAAGCTCTTGGCAAGCTCCAAGGGGGAGAGAGGGAAGAAGAAATGAAGAGAGAGTGAAAAGAATGAAAAGAGAGAGGAGAGAGAAAGTAAAATGGTATATATAGAAGGGGGAATTAATCTTAACCGTCGGATGGTGATCCATGTCAAAATCTAAGTCAATCCTAACCATCGAAACAAAACCAAATATCCAATGGGTAATAGGGTGCAACTACACTATTCATGAAAATATCTAAACACTATTCATCAAAATATCTAAAATACTATTCACGAAAATATCAGAAACACTATTCATGAAAATATCTGAAATCAAAAATATCTAAAATGTAGAAAATATGTCTGGACGGTATGCCGTCAGTATACTCCGGTATACTGGCGGTATGCCGGCCAAGAAGAAAATCTATAAGTTAGGAAAATTTTAAAGCATTACGAAAATCAAAAAAATACGAAATACACTACAAAATACGTATCCGTATATAAATACCGATAATGTGAGACGAGTCTCACATAATTGCATAAATAGGAAGCCCTAGGTCTATCCTAACTGTTGGTATAGGCATTGTTACGATTCGTGTCCAATACGTGTCCGTATCGGACACGTATCAGTGGGCATACTAGGTGTTCGACGAAATGCCGAAATGCTCGAACTGATTCGATTTACAAATTTTGCAAATCTACTTGAATAGAGTCCTAGATCTAGGTGTGTAGGTTATTTTCTGTGAAGAGTTTCTGGTATTTTGGTGTCTTGTTGTGTCGGAATCTCGAGTTGGACACGCTGTGCGTGCACGTACTCGGTGTCCTGCATCATGGGCTGAATATCTCTCGACACAGGACACGTGGACACGCTAATTTTTGTGTGAGTGTTGGGGCAGTAACTGTAACCATGCTTCTAAAATTTGGGAGCAGTTGGTTGCGTGTGCAAGGAGAAATCCTCCTCGCATTGGCCGTACTGGCCGCGCACGCAGGCTGTGCTCGCGCAGATTTGCACCACTGATACGGCCTTAGCACTGACACGACACGTGTCTAGGACACGGTGCAGGGCCATAGACATGTGGCCCTATAAAGGGCGAACACATGGACATGACCACGACTTGTGTCGTGCAACGTGTCGTGTCCTGGAGTGACACACACGCGTGCACGACGCTGCGTGCTGCACAGTGCACATGTGAGTGTCTGTGAGTGTTTGGACACGTTCGTGCCCACTTGGTGGGACACAAATGACTCGTATGACACTTGTACATATGCTACATGAATTACCAACCTATAATTTATTATTTTAACCTGTTTTCATTATTTGAATGTGGAATTCCCCTTGTTGAGTGATACATGTGTTCCAGCTTTTGTTTCTGATTTCAATTCCTATTCTCAACTGAGATTTGATGTTAAAATGCTATGTTTTATTCATGTGCAAATGTATTAAATACTGCTGGATCGGATTGGTAAGTTAGGTTACGTTTTATGTTCAAGAATGGGATTTCGACATGTGGGTTGGGCTGTTTTGAGAGTTGACTGATACTATATACAGTCCATTAAATTCTAATTTTAATTTCCCTTTCTAAAATCGATTAGATGATTAAATTGTCATGTTAAGATTTATATATGTGTGTGTAAGTTGCTGTTACGAAGGGTTACTGATTTGGTTGGGAGGTTGAACTGAAATGTAATGCAATCCCTAATACATTCCTGTTGGAAACCGAATTCAAATTTCCAGTTTTAAAATCTGAGAATTAAATTCTAACCTTGATTTCCTATCCTCTTAACTGAGTCGATTTCCCTTTCTTAAAACAAATTTGAATGTTATTGGCAAATGGGTTCCAATGGATGTTGGATTCGAAATTGAGTTAGAAAGTTGTACTATCAAATTGATTTCTGAAACTCTCCTATTCACTGTCAATATTTTGTTCACTGTTAATTCCTGTTTTAGCTAAAGTCTTGATACTATGATTCATTCATGTACATTGTATTAGCTCACTGATATATTGGTTCATTAAGTTCAAATGTTAGTATGGTTCACTGTTATTTAATGGGATACATGGTTTTCAAAGGAAAATGGGATTCGAATATGGTTTGGATATAAACTGTCAACCCAAACCTGAGAATTGATTCCCATTTCCTTTTTTAAATTGAATTTGATTTCTATTGTTGATTCCAGTTTTAACCTAGAGATTCAGTTCCTGTTTTAAACTAATTTTTGAAGGTTACATTCTATGATTAAATTCCTGAACAATTTATTCACTATTAACCAATTAAGTGAACTGTCAAGTTAGTGAACTGTCAATGATTTCCTTTGTTGAAGCCAAAACTGAGTTTGATTCTAATTCCATGTTTATTCCTAACTTATGGTTGTTAGTTGTTCAAATGATAGTTTACATTGTGTTAGGTTTCATTGAAGAATGGAATCGAGATTGGGTTGTTATAAACTGTCTTTGGGTTACCAATTCCTGAGATGATAGTTCACTGACCTCACATATTTTCCTGAGTTCCTAGTTAACACACTCTCATAATACACATACACATGTTAACACTCTTTCAAATTCCTGAACACCCAACTGTTAACAATCACACCCTAATGTTCCTATCACACACCATGCCATATTCTTGAATCCCATTGACACTCATATGACACCCTCTACACACAATTGCCTATACACACACACCCTTTGTATCACACACACATGTACACAAACACCCTCACATGATTTCCTCTCCTATCTCTCTATGTATATACATATATATATATATGTCTATATGTGGTTATTATATTAGTTTAGATATATTAATATATGTATATATGTGAATATGTGGTTTGGACTATAGGTAATATAGCCTATGGCTCATTGCCTATGGGTATGGCTTGAATGCCAGTTAAGTGTGTAGTTGGCTTGTATAGCCTAGAAATGGTGTGTGCTTGCTAGAATAGACTAGTTAGGCCTAGTGAGACTTGTCTGGCTTAGATTTGACCTAGTTTGACTAGTTTAGTTGACTAGAGTTGACCGAGAGTTGACTTTAGTCTAGATTGACCTAGATTCATATAGAATGCATTGTAATGCATCTTATTATCATTTTAGACTTATAGTGACTTGTACTGTTCTATAGGAGACAGACACCACTCCTCGGACAGTAGATACTCTACAGATACTCAGGATACAGGCGAGTACATTCTCTGATCATTTCATATATTGTTTAGGATTATATTTCCTGCTTTAGATTACTTTACATGATGCTGACACGTTGGTAACACGGATTAGTACTATATGGATCTTGTCGTGCGATGTTATCCCCTTAGCGGATACATCGAGTATTCGTATTCGTGTACTTTATCGTGAGCATCGTGTACTCTTTGTATTCGTGACATTCGTGTACGAAACGTGTGAAATCGTGTATAATCATGTATTCATATGACCTTCGTGTACAATAACATAACTTGGCTAGATCCTTGTGTATTGATTGAGGCGGGAGAGTAGAAGTGGTTATATAATCAATCCAGTAGATTACTCGTGTACAAACCTCTGTAGAATACTCGTGTACAACATCGTGTCGTTTACATAACCATCTTGTGCTTTGAATCACTAGTCACTGTTAGTTCTCTATATACGGTAGCTATTTATTTACAGTCTTCCTTTTTCATCATGTTATTTCTTTAGTTTCCTGTATCTTACTCTCTAGCATGTTTATATTTCCTAATCTGTTATGATTTTGTTGAGATGTACTGTACTCGCTCCTGTCCTGACTGGACCTGTTGAAAATTTTACAGTGAATGATGAAGCTCTGGTGTCTACCCCTCATGGTGCAGCTTTAGACAACACTTATGACTTGGACCCACTAGCAGTTGATGACACTCCTCTAGATTAGGATGTCTTTATTATCTTTCTGGATTACTGTATTGAGATTCTGAGATGTTATTTGGGATATGTATTTATTTAGACACTTAGACTTCTGGATTGTATCTCTGTGTTTCCATTTCTGGTTATCTATATATCTATCTATCTATCTATCTTTTCATGCTCTACCTTAGATGTGATTGAGACTGTATCCGCTATATCACCTCCATTCGGAAAGTATATACTGTAGATGTACCTTTATATTGTTAGATGTTTGACCTAGGACAGCGTTCTACCGCCGAAACTGCGGCATAGGCTGGGCGTTGTTACGTGCTCGTAACCTCACAGTGGGTGCGGGTCGTGACACGTTTCGAGTGGTGGCCCATGCAGGTCGAGTTTATGTAGTGGTATTCAAACTAGAGTATCACTGCAGCCTACAGTAGGATTAGGATATATTTTTTTTTTGAAGGTACTCAATCACAGTTAGAACTCCTTGAGAGATTCCTGGGACGACCCTTGAGAATCTTATTTAAACTTCAATTTGAAATCCTTTCCCTTGTTTTGCTCGCTCTCACTCCTTGATTATTGAATTTGATTTTGATGGATCGTTGTTGATTTTGATTTTCCTATCGAGATGATTTTATGGCCTGAATTACGATATTTTCTGATAACATATATTGACGGGAATAACAGGGATGGTAAAACGTCTACTTGATTATGGAACCTGTAGTTTATCACAGCCATATTAGCTGGCGTGGCGGAAACATAGAGACCTGACTTTGGATGTACGTATCTTGGTTATGAGATTTGGAATTTCTTGCAGCTATACTAGTCGGTATAGCGAGAATTCCAGACGACATGATTATAGAGGTGCATGCCCCAGTTATGGAATCTATCGTTTATCGTATCCTTGCTTACTGGCATGGCGAGGACTCTGAGTAACATTATTTTGGACAGACGCATATGATTATCAGACTGTATCTTGAGGAGGGTTTTTTAAACATATCATCTCTATCGTACCCTTCTGTTATTATAAATTGTTTTCCATCATCAGATAATTTAGGAGTAGGGATATTTTAGCTTTATAGAGCTTATTCATATGTAGTTCTTTCTTAGTATGATGATTTGATGACTTGTGATTAGGCCCTTATCTTAGGGATGATAGTATAGCCTGGCTTTAAAATAGTGACTCTTATAGCTGGTTCTCCTTTGTTTATATTTACCAGTTTTTATATGGAATGATAGACTTCCTTACAGCCTTGATGATTGATTTACTCTTTTTTTTCAGTATGGCACCCATGACCCGAGCCCGTCGTCTGAGAGCCGCTGCAGCTCCGGATATGACTAAGAACGTGCTTCCACCTCCTATTTCTCAGGAGGTAGTGACCCCTCAGGCTGACCCATGGGTAGTGGCACCTCCCGCCATCGAGGAGGTGTTAGCATCCTCACCAGAGAGTTTCTCTCCACCACCTGTTATTCAGGAGAGAGCTGCAGTCTCATCTGAGACCAAGAGTTCTTCCCTGCCTCCTCATCTGCCTCTAGGAGCGGTACCCCATACCATACCCTCGGCATGTTTGTTTTCTGACGGAGCTCAGATATCCAGACTTCTCTGGGATGTGTTGGAGGCACAGAGAGTTCAGGCTGAGATCCTGAAGGAGCAGGGCCGCGGGATCCAACTGCTGTGGGATTTGGTACATTCAGGAGGAGAGCCTAGTTCCAAGAGGACGAGGAGCAGTGTATACCCAGAGCCCCATGAGCACCCAGACTATCATCCTAGACCAGCCTATCCAGTCCAGACTCCTATTCAGCAGAGGTCAGCTGGGAGAGTGCCTACCTGTACCTTCTGTAAGAAGCCTGGACATTTATGGGACTACTGTAGGAAGAGAAGAGGGGTGTGCCTGTATTGTGGGTCAGCTGCACACATACTGCGAGACTGTCCTGCTATACTTACCCCAGCCAAGACTCCGTCTTCGGGAGGGAGTTCCAGCCACCAGACCTAGTTGGAGGTGAGTCCTTGACCTATATCTTAGCCAGTCTTCGATAATTGATGCACCCTACCATATTGTTGTAAGTTTTCATACCTTATGATTGCTTTTGATCTAATATGACTAGAATGGCTAGATGAGACCTCAGACTGATACCACTTACCAAAATCCTATATGCTATGTTTCCAATTGCATGATTTAGATAAGTTTTCTATTGACCTTGATTGTTGGGGTTTGACCTAGAAGGGGTACGATCATCTTAATTTCGAGGACAAAATTTTTCTAAGGTGGGTAGGATTGTAACACCCATTTTTCCAGATGAGGATAATTTTGAAATTTTGTAATTATAATTATTAATTATTGATATTTATTTTATATTATGATTTTTGGTAATTTTTAATCATTTTTTAAACTATTTAAACCAAGACTTGTAATTTTGGTATTTTGCTAGAGTAACACTAGAGACAGCTTGACCTAGAGCTTAGCCATGTGATTAGGGTGTTTCATTTATCATTTCCAGTTTGAAGGTATTTTTGTCATTTCGAATTTAATTGAATTTAATATATTATTAAGAATGGTGTGATTTTAGTATTATTTAATTGATTGCCATGTATTGTGATTAGCCTAACTTGGGTTGGACCTAACATAAATTAGTCATAGCTAGTCTTAGCTAACCATGGTTAGTGTTAGTTAGTATTAATTAGAATTATTGGAATTTAGGTGATTTTTAGTATAATTTAATTTAGTGCTATTCTTGACTTTGACTCATAGTGACTTTGGAGACTGTCCTACAAGCTAACCCTAGTCATGACCACTTGGTTAGATTATGAAACCCTAGTTTAACCTAAGTTAATGATACTCTAGTCATTAGGATTAAATTGGGAAAATAGAGATAATGAATAGGTTGGTTAATGACTTCTGATTTCATAAACCATGACTTATGGCTTAAGGCCCATAGAGGCCCATAACCCAATTAGTGAAACCAAAACCCTAACCCTAGCATTTATGGCCAGCCACCTAGGGTTCCACACCCCTATTTAATGTCTCTACCACTTAGGGCTAGCCTCCTTTAGGAAATAACAAGTTTGGAAATTAGAGGTAAACCCCTTTCTTTCCCAATCCATAACTTCTCTATTTCAACTCCTTTTTCCTTCTAATTTCTTGCAATAGGTTCTAATCTCTGTGCATTTGATGGCTATGGTGAGAAATTTCAGTGAAGGAGCAATTTGGAGGAGTTTGGATAGCTAGAGAAACACCCCTCTTTGAAGCTTTTTGGGCTTTTCCACACACCTAGGTAATTCCTAATCCTCTCCATAAAATAGTGTTTTAATTGCATGAATAGAAAGCCCTAGGTTTACCCTAACTGTTGGTATAGGCATTGTTAGGATTCGTGTCCAATACGTGTCCGTATCGGACACGTATAAGTGGGCATACTAGGTGTTCAACGAAATGCCCGAACCGATTCGATTTGCAAATTTTGCAAATCTACTTGAATAGAGTCCTAGATCTAAGTGTGTAGGTTATTTTCTATGAAGAGTGTCTGGTATTTTGGTGTCTTGTTGTGTCGGAATCTCGAGTTGGACACGCTGTGCACGCACGTACACGGTATCCTGCATCACGGGCTGAATATCTCTCGACACAGGACACGTGGACAAGCCAATTTTTGTGTGAGTGTTGGGGCAGTGACTGTAACCATGCTCCCAAAATTTGGGAGCAGTTGGTTGCGTGTGCGAGGAGAAATCCTCCTCGCACTGGCCGTACTGGCCGCGCGCGCAGGCTGTGCTCGCGCAGATTTGTGCCACTGATACTGCCTTAGCACTGACACGACACGTGTCTAGGACACGGTGCAGGGCCATAGACACGTGGCCCTATAAAGGGCAAACACGTGGACATGACCACGACTTGTGTCGTACAACGGGTCGTGTCTTGGAGTGACACGCACGCGTGCACGATGCTGCGTGCTGCGCAGTGCATGAAGTGTTTAGACACGTTCGTGTCCACTTGGTGGGACACGAATGACTCGTATGACATGTGTACATATGCTACATGAATTAACAACCTATAATTTATCATTTTAACCTATTTTCATTATTTGAAGGTGGAATTCCCCTTGTTGACTAATACATGTGTTCCAGCTTTTTTTTTTTTCTGATTTCAATTCCTATTCTCAACTAAGATTTGATGTTAAAATGCTATGTTTTATTCATGTGCAAACGTATTAAATACTGCTGGATCAGATTGGTAAGTTAGGTTACGTTTTATGTTCAAGAATAGGATTTCGACATGTGGGTTGGGCTGTTTTGAGAGTTGACTGATACTATATACAGTCCATTAAATTCTAATTTTAATTTCCCTTTCTAAAACCAATTAGATGATTAAATTATCATGTTAAGATTTATATATGTGTGTGTAAGTTGCTGTTAAGAAGGGTTACTGATTTGGTTGGGAGGTTGAACTGAAATGTAATGCAATCCCTGATACATTCCTGTTGAAAACCGAATTCAAATTTCCAGTTTTAAAATCTGAGAATTAAATTCTAACCTTGATTTCCTATCCTCTTAACTGAGTCGATTTCCCTTTCTTAAAACAAATTTGAATGTTATTGGCAAATGGGTTCCAATGGGATGTTGGATTCGAAATTGAGTTGGAAAGTTGTACTATCAAATTGATTTCTAAAACTCTCCTATTCACTGTCAATATTTTGTTCACTGTTAATTCCTGCTTAAGCTAAAGTCTTGATACTATGATTCATTCATGTACATTGTATTAGCTCACTGATATATTGGTTCATTAAGTTCAAATGTTAGTATGGTTCACTGTTATTTAATGGGATACATGGTTTTCAAAGGGAAATGGGATTCGAATATGGTTTGGATATAAACTGTCAACACAAACCTGAGAATTGATTTCCATTTCCTTTCTTTAAACTGAATTTGATTTCTATTGTTGATTCCAGTTTCAACCCAGAGATTCAGTTCTTGTTTTAAACTAATTTTTGAAGGTTACATTCCATGATTAAATTCCTGAACAATTGATTCACTGTTAACCTATTAATTGAACTATCAAGTTAGTGAACTGTCAATGATTTCCTTTGTTGAAGCCAAAACTGAGTTTGATTCTAATTCCATGTTTATTCCTAACTTATGGTTATTAGTTGTTCAAATGATAGTTTATATTGTGTTAGGTTTCATTGAAGAATGGAATCGAGATTGGGTTGTTATAAACTGTCTTTGGGTTACCAATTCCTGAGATGATAGTTCACTGACCTCACATATTTTCCTGAGTTCCTATTTAACACACTCTCATAATACACATACACATGTTAACACTCTTTCAAATTCCTGAACACCCTACTGTTAACAATCACACCCTAATGTTCCTATCACACACCATGCCACATTCCTGAATCCCATTGACACTCATATGACACCCTCTACACACAATTGCCTATACACACACCTTTTGTATCACACACACATGTACACAAACACCCTCACATGATTTCCTCTCCTATCTCTCTATGTATATACATATATATATATATATATATATATGTCTATATGTGGTTATTATATTAATTTAGATATATTAATATATGTGTATATGTGAATATATGGTTAGGACTATAGGTAATATAGCCTATGGGCCTATAGCCTATGGCTCATTACCTATGGGTATGGCTTGAACGCCAGTTAAGTGTGTAGTTGGCTTGTATAGCCTAGAAATGGTTTGTGCTTGCTAGAATAGACTAGTTAGGCCTAGTGAGACTTGTCTGGCTTAGATTTGACCTAGTTTGACTAGTTTAGTTGACTAGAGTTGATCGAGAGTTGACTTTAGTCTAGATTGACCTAGATTCATATAGAATGCATTGTAATGCATCTTATTATCATTTTAGACTTATAGTGACTTGTACTGTTCTATAGGACACAGAAACCACTCCTCGGACAGTAGATACTCTACAGATACTCAGGATTCAGGCGAGTACATTATCTGATCATTTCATATCTTGTTTAGGATTATATCTCCTGCTTTAGATTACTTTACATGATGCTGACACGTTGGTAACACGGATTAGTACTATATGGATCTTGTCGTGCGATGTTATCCCCTTAGCGGATACATTGGGTATTCGTGCTCGTGTACTTTATCGTGAGCATCGTGTACTCTTAGTATTTGTGACATTCGTGTACGAAACGTGTGAAATCATGTATAATCATGTATTCACATGACCTTCGTGTACAATAACAAAACTTGGCTAGATCCTTGTGTATTGATTGGGACGGGGGAGTAGAAGTGGTTATGTAATCAATCCAGTAGATTACTCGTGTACAAATCTCTGTAGAATATTCGTGTACAACATCGTGCCGTTTACATAACCATCTTGTGCTCTGAATCACTAGTCACTGTTAGTTCTCTTTATACGGTAGCTATTTATTTACAGTCTTTATTTTTCATCATGTTATTTCTTCAGTTTTCTGTATCTTACTCTCTAGCATGTTTATATTTCCTAACCTATTATAATTTTGTTGAGATGTACTGTACTCGCTCCTGTCCTGACTGGACCTGTTGAAAATTTTATAGTGAATGATGAGGCTATGGTGTCTACCCCTCATGGTGCAGCTTTAGACAACACTTGTGACTTGGTCCCACTAGCAGTTGATGACACTCCCCTAGATTAGGATGTCTTTATTATCTTTTTGGATTACTGTATTGGGATTCTGAGATGTTATTTGGGATATGTTTTTATTTAGACACTTAGACTTTTGGATTGTATCTCTATGTTTCCATTTTTGGTTATCTATCTATCTATCTATCTATCTTTTTATGCTCTACCTTAGATGCGATTGAGACTGTATTCGCTATGTCACCTCCATTCGGAGAGTATATACTGTACATGTACCTTTATATTGTTAGATGTTTGACCTAGGACAGCGTTCTACCGCCGATACTACAGCGTAGGCTGGGCGTTGTTACGTGCTCGTACCCTCACAGTGGGTACGAGTTGTGACAGTAATCGAGAAGGTGAATACCAAGAAGTACCTTCGACTATCAAACAGGTAATCCTTACCTCTTCAACCAAGTAGCCTGATTATCGATTTATTAGTAAAATTTTGATTCTATTAATGGTACCCTAAGTATTTGTGTTAATTCATGAGAGGAACTTAGAGGGATGATTGTTCAACTTGTACATAAAACAGAACATGGAGGGAAGAGGTGATTAACTCATAGGAAAGATGCTAAGGTAAACCATGGGATAGCATGGTCGTGTGTGGGGCAAAATTCCTGAAGGCCTAGGTAATGGCCTGTGCCAGTATACGGGTTTCCCATAAGTAATGGTCTGTGTCAATAGGAACACCTAGACAATTATGGGATCAACCATGGTAGGAGTTTTAACCCATGGATACTCATAAGGGTCCATACGAAGAGATAAGAGAGTACCCTGTGTAAACCCAGGTTTAGTGTGTACAATCGAAGGGTACTACCTGGGTAAGCAGAATAAGAGTTTATGGAAGATGCAATTCCCATGTAATGCTGTGTCACTTGGTTTTCTTAGGTGTGGTTGCTTTTGAGAGAAGAATATGTAATTACAACTAGTAACTTCATAGAAATCATAGACTCCTTGGTTATGCAAATGTACACATAGAGAAAAGAGAAAACAGGGTGCACACGATAAGGGGTGAGTATCAGTAATTGGGGGCAAGTATCATATAAGAAGTCAAGCCCTAAGTTTACAACAGCAGCAGTAAACAGGAGAACTCAAAAGAGGACCTAGATACATGTGTTTACTACCAAAGCAAATATATATATAGGTGACTAATGTATAAAATCAACAAAAGAGAAATAAGAGTGCCTATGGCTAGTTGCACATCAACCGGTAACCTGGGTATACTGAGCATGACTGCTTAGTCCAGGTAGGTAGAGAAATCTAGGGATAGGATTTCTCCTTGTATTCTTGTCCCTGTACTCATGTCCCTATTTTAATAAAGGTTTGGATCATATAAAGACTTCTACTTATCCAGTCATGTGGGTCAGGTGTTGTGGGTTTCCCAAAGGTAGGTCACAGGATCAAGTATTTGTAAGTTTAACATAGAGACACACTAAAGAAGCATAACATAGACATATGAGTAGAGTGGTAAGTATTCACCATAGGCTATATACCCAGGAATGTGGATGCTTGTGGTATATTAGAGTACCACAGACTGCAGGAAAGATAGGTAGCAAGGCAGGTTGGGAAGAGTGGAGCACGGTACCTACTTAATTGAGGAAGCAATTGATATATGCAGGAACTACAGTTGTCGGTGCAAACTATAGTGTATACAGGAGGGGAAGTGTTATTGAAACTAGAAGTCATGTAAAGTAGTTGTTAATAGATATAGTGGGATGAACCTTAGAACTAAGTAGCAACTAATAGAAATAGTCATATAGGTTAAATGTTATATATAGGAAGCAAAGCCTAGAAACTTGTTAGTCTAACAGGAAAATATTAGGGATTGCCTTTGATTTGCAAAGTACATCTATTGATTTAGTAAATTCATAAAACAAGTTCTGTGGATTGTGACTCCGTGCTTAACCCGTACCCGCAGCTCAGGACCGCAGTCAAGTGCACTTTCTGATTGCTTTCGATTCATAGTAGTTTCCATTTCATGTTTATACCTATGCTCCCTTGTTTGTTGACATAGACAGATACTTCTCTAGACATTGAGAATGAGCTGGTGGAAAAGGTAGTTCAATCAGAATCTTCGCTATTGGCATCAAAGTTCGATAAATTGCTACCCCCAATGTTAGGAGTGGGAAGATTCCTTTGACCGAATCTTTTTTGGTTTCTTGATCGTGTGTTCTGGTAAACACCTTCACCGAAGTTACGGAGTCGATCAAGGTATTATTGACTGAAAGTGCGGGATAAGTTACATCTTGGACGTCTTCCACCCCAGTACCACAAGATGTCATGTTAACCGAGGCAAATAGCAATTCGTCTTCGTCCACCATGATCAATTCAGGAGCCCGAGTGTAATTCAAGCGGTCAAAAATAGACCATTTGGCTGATTGACAGCAGCCCTTGATTACTATCTCATGATGCTGACTACAGTGATGTTCCTGATGTGGAGTTATAGTTGCATAAGGCGAGCTTATAGTCTTCCGCTTTTGTACAAGAATTTTATGGAGATCAGTTACATTGACAGGAGACGAAGAAGAAGAAGAAGAAGAAGAAGGCACATGTTCCCTGATTATGTTGGGAATATAATTTCTATTCCTAAGATTCTGTGTCCCCTGAGTGTACAAAGAAGTGCTGAGTTTGTTGGAATAAGTGAGAGGGTTCTTGATTTTAGAAGCCTTCAATGAATGATGGTTGGTGGCTGGCACGGCTTGTTTTAGGAACGCCATATGACTTGATGGATGGAGTTATGCTCTGCGTTTGTTAAGATAAGCACGCATATCAGTATCATGTGCCACTTGTTTGTCAGTCTGAGATACCATTGATTTTCCCTGCTTTGATCTTGATATGTGCAGGGTAGGGAGATTCAGACTTTGGCCTGATTGGTGCTGGCTAGTTTGAAGTGGAGTGGGCAGTATGCCCTGTTGCTCAGCGCATACTGTCCCAGCACGTTTAACGCGGCACAAATAGACAACAGGAAGTGAACTTTGAGCAGAACTTACTTTCTTGGTATTGATTTGCTCGTCTCTACTAAGAGAAGTAGAGTTTCTATTCAGAAGTATTCTGGCATCAATTGGCACAGAGGTACAATTAGATGGATTTTCTACCAAGTCCAGGACTGGAGAAGAGTAGGGAGTGTCCACAGGGCGCTTTTTTTTGTTCTGCATAGAGGCAGTGATGGGTGCACTCTCCACCAAGTTTAGAACTGGAAAGGAGTGAAAAATGGCCATATAGAGCTTTCCCTTATTTTGTACAGCTACAGTGATTGGCACACCTTCCACCAAGTTTAGAACTAGGGCAGAGTGAGGAATGGCCGTAGGGCACTTTTCCTTATTTTGTGCAGCAACAGTGATTGGCGCGCCTTCTACCAAGTTTAAAACTGGAGAAGAGTAAGGGATGTCCATATGGCACTTTTCCTTACTTTGCACAGGAACAGTGATTGGCATACCTTCTACCAAGTTTAGAACTGGAGAAGAGTAAGGGATGGCCATATGGCGCTTTCTTTTACTTTGCGTAAGAACAGTGATTGGTGCGCTTATGGACTTCGGAGTCCATATGGCACAAGTCTTCCTGTGTTTGGAGACAACAACAGATGTGCGCCTGGCAGCAGTACTCTTGATACTCCCTGTGCCAATTATTGTTTCGTAAGCTATTTGGTCGACTTGGATGACCAAAGTCTTCTGCGTCGTGTCGACCGACGCAACATCACATTAGGTTGTCACTTTCTTATCAGAGGAGAAAGTCGTCCTAGCAGAGTCACCATTTTGTTCGCAAAAATAAAAGTTTTTCGAGAAAACTAGATTACAAACTAAGAAAAGAAAGTACAAGAGTACAATTTGATTCTGGAGAAGTACAACTATAGGAGTCTGATCAGAAGATGATCACTTTATCCCTTGAACGATGCGATGTCGGAGAAGAAAGCCTTGAAATGTGCTACCGGAGATACAGAGAATTGCCGATAATTCTTTTCAAGAACCTATGATCTTTAGTCCTCCTCAGAAATGATTCTGAACTCTATTTATAGAGTTTTGGGATAACCATTAAGTAGTTATCCTGATTGGCGCATGGCACTAGTTAGCGCACCATCACCCATATGCACGAACGGTTGGCCTAACTGCATGTGACGCATGGCATTCTGTGAGAGAGATACGCTTGGTCGTGGACAGTGTCGCATGCACGTTCTTTAAGATTAGCGGTATGTGCACCACATCATCTTCTTCTGGATGATAGTTGATTGATTGGCGCATGCTATCGAAGAATAGCGCATAGTGTTGTTGGGTGCCATTTGTGAAAAGCGCTAGGCATATTGAAACTGTGAAGTGTTGACTTCGTGCCAACCATACATGGCACAGAGTAAACGACAAACATGATAATGATGACTCTGACAAATCTTCTCGAGCGCCACGTGCTCCGGATTCGAGAAGAATTTCTTTCATTGATGTGCTGTCAGTCATAGTGACAGATGTTTGGCTTCTCAAGGAGACTTGTCACGTGGCTTGTCAGCCCCTGTTTTTCAAAATTTAATTTAATTAGTGTTAATTAATTACTAATGGCATATTTAGCTTTAAAATAATTTATTATGATTTTTAGGAATTTTTTTAGAATTTTTAAATAATTTTTAAATAGTTTTTAAGTTATAATATATTATTTTGTAATTAACTAAATTGTTTTAATATCATTATATAATATTTAAATTTGTGTTAATATCGTTTTGTAATAAAATCAATTGTTTTAATAGCAGTTTGCAATTTGTGAATTGTTTTAATTATGATATGCAAATTTACTTTTGCATTTAGCATAGGGGAGGGACCTGTTTGTAAATTCCTAAACCCTAGGGACCTAACTAAAAACCTACCTACCTACCCCCGACGACTGGCCAGCCGCCCTCCCCCCCCGACGACCACCGACCTAAACCCCCGCCATTTTCGGCCGACTTCGACCCTAGCCGACCTCCTAACCCTATAAAATGACCCCCCTCACTTCCCTCGACCCACCACCACCACCACGACCCATCTCGGCCAAGCTCCGCCCCCTTCTTCCCCATTTCCCCGTCGCCTGAACCCTAGCTCCGACCATCCCCCGTTCAGCCTCCATAGCAACTATCGCCGCCCCCAACCGCCACCACTCGATGCACCACGCCGAGCTGGACCCAGCGCTACCTAAGCGCCACCGCCCCGACGCCCCTAGCCGCCGTCAGCACTCGACAACCCCCCAGTTCGTCGGACACATAAGTAACACCCAAGAACTGTGTCGTACGTGTCCCAAACTCACACACGTGGTTCGCCCGGACACGACAACCCCAATCCTGTGCTCGGACACGCGTATTAGGACTCGTGCGTGCCGTGCATGGCACTGATACTAGACTCGTGTCCCTAACTGTCAGGACACGAGGATACGAGAACCAAATTCGAATTAAATAACGGGTTCGGATTTGTTTTATTGGGTTTAAAACCCGTTAACCTAAACCTAAACAAATCTAACCCAAGCCCTACCCCTAACACACAGCTCGGGTTGACCCTCTGGCCAGCCCGACTGAGCCCAAGAACCCGACCCCCCTGTGCCGAGTTCGAATCCCCCATGTTCTGTTTTTGTTTTCTTTTTTGTTTTCTTATATATATATATATATATTTTATAGATATATATATATATATATATATATATATATAAAATATATATATATATATATATATATATATATATATATATATATATATATATATATATATATTATATATTTATATATATTATATATATATATATATATATATATATATATATATAAATATATATATATATATATATATATATATATATATATATATATATATATATAGATATATATATAAAATATATATATATATATATATATAATATATAAATATATATATATATATATATATATATATATATATATATATATATATATATATATATATATATATATATATATATATATATATATACATATATATGTAGGCCTTAAAAATATATATATATATATATATGTAGGCCTTAAAAATGAAAGTCACGCTGAGTTGATCAGAACAAGGTCCAAAATTCACGCTGAGTTGATCAGGACAATATTTAAAAGTCACGCTGGGAAACAGCTCATCATTTGTCAGAGTGTAATTATGACTGACAGCAAGACAGTCGAAGAATGTCTTCTCGTATGCCACGTATGCACAGAACTCGAGAGATCACAGCCGACTATTGCGTGACTTTCGAAATCTTCTTCAGCAAGACTCAGCCTTCGTCAAGTTGGCGTACCAAAAGATCTTCTTGTCATTTAATGCAACTGACAAAAGCAATCACTGTCAGAGATTTTGTGTCAGTCGAAGCACGTCGAATCAAGACAGCTGGCAGTCCTGCCTCAATCGAGCGTGGATTATGTTCTTTCCCAAAGTCTGCGTATATTTTGAGCTTTCTGCCTCAAGTTTGCGTGGATTCTGAAGTTTCTTCCCTCAAGTCTGCGTGGATTTTGAAGCTTTTCGCCCCAAGTCTGCGTGGCCCCTGAAGCTTCTTGCCCCAAGTTTGCATGGATTTTGAAGCTTTCTGCCCCGAGTCTGCGTGGATTTTGTCTTCAACAAGTCTGCGTAGATTTCATCAAATTGGAGTACGTGGCAGCCATGCCACTGATCTCTCACCTGCGTGTCCTGTAACTTGCACACGACTCATGCATGATTGCCATGTGTCCAACAGTTACAGGCTACGTCCAGTAACTGCTCACAACCTTGCGTATGTTAAATCCTGCATGATTTTCAACTAGGCACAGGCTGTGAAGACAGTTATCCTTTCAGTTATTATTTTTGACTCTATAAATAGAGTTCTTTTTCTCATTCATTGTACAGATACATAGTTATCTAACTTACTGTCAAAATTTTGAGAGCTTTTTCTTCTTCGTATAGTCCAAGGGATAAAGCGATCGTCTTCTAGATCGGATTCCTACAGTTGTAATTTTTCTAGATACACAATAAATAAAGTAAATTTATTTATGGAAAACAAATTGGCGACTCTGCTGGGGAAAACCATCTCCTCTTCTGAGATGGCAACAACTCAATGCGACACTTCGTCAGTCGACTCGACGAAGAAGGTGATGACGATCCAATTCGATCAACTCGCCTATGAAGAAATGCAGCGGGCTAAGAGTGGCAAGCCCACTTCAGCCTCCATCATCACTGCCAAGTCGAAGGGACACTCTGTCTATGTCCCAAAGAATCAGTTGGCAGTCAATGGTGAAGTCTCTGCCACAGTGTCTACTCCTAACACTGGCAAGAACTCTACTGCAAGCACGCACACTCTTGTGCGCTCGAAGATGACAGCAATCAAAAGTCACGGTGACAGTACTGGCTCCTTAGCCAAATCTGTTCCAGCGTGCAATTTCAATTCCAAAAGTCACGCTGACAGTATTGTCTCCTTAGCCAAATCTGTTCCAGCGTGCAATCTCACATTCAAAAATCATGCTGACAGCATTGGCTCCTTAGCTAAATCTGTTCCAGCGTGTATTTCCAAAATCAAAAGTCACGCTGACAGTACTGGCTCCTTAGCCAAATCTGTTCCAGCGTGTAATTCTAAATTCAAAAGCCACGCTAACAGTACTGGTTCTTTAACCAAATCTGTTTCAGCGTGTATTTCATCTAAGAAGAATAGCTCTTTAGCTATCTCTTCTTCTGTGCCAAGTTCTACTAGAACTGGGGGTGGTCTTCCACACAAAGTCCCTTCGAAAAGAGATGACTCTTTAGTTGTTTCTTCTGTTCCTGTAGTTTTTACTTCAGGAACAGCTTTGACTGACAATTTTGTTAGTCAAAGAAAAGGAGATAGTCTTTTGACTACTCTTCCTTCTGGACATTCTATGTCTCAAAACTTGAATAAGTCTAAGAAGAAACATTCTTTAATGTCTTCTTCTACGACTTCTTCGAATTGGGCACAGAATTTGTCTAAAAAATGTCTGTTACCAACTCCTAATCAAGGGGGTGGTTCAACTTTTCCTTCTCTGTAAATATCTAGATCAATGGAAGGAAAACTCCAAGTTTCCAAAACCAATGTGTTACCTCCAATTGATTTAAGAACAAAACTTAATAAAACCCGTTTGGGAAGCACTTCTGGTGTTAAGAAACCACACCAATCGAAAATGAAGATAAAAGATCCGGATGCAGAGTATGCTAGAAATTATGTGGCTCATATTAATCACTCCCTATATAATCAAGAGCAATCAAGACCCAAGAACCAGAAATATATTCCTAAAAATACACAAAGAATGTTCTCTGATCTACCTCAATCTTCACAGATAGATCTACGGGAACACCTTCAACAGAAGAGAAGGAATAATTCTATGACAATGGATCATGCTGAATGTGACTTCCAGCCAAGAGTCATAATTCATGCAGATGTCAATCAATGGTTCAGGACTATGTTGATCATGAATGTGATTTCCAGTCGAGAGTCACAATGCAATGCAGATGTCAAACAAAGACAATCTGTCTCAATCGAATTCAGTGTGAACCTATGCCTGATGAGATTAGCCTTTGTTTGCTTCTGTCAACCATGACCTCCTCGGGATACTGGGGTAGAGCTGATAGTCCAGATGGAGTATATAGAGCACAAGCAGAGTCCTGGCATCTAGTCAGAGAACTTTGATTTCTGAAGATGATTCTGAATTCCTTGGAGAATCTAACTTCCCACCTCTTCCCTACTGGGGTAGTTCTCCTAATTGACTTTGATGCACAAAGTAATGATTCAGAACAAACA
>JANAVB010030814.1:9579799-9865426 GCA_029216955.1 Iris pallida
TTTTTAATATGCTTAATTTAAATATGGAAGTTATCAATATTAAATATGGATTTGAATATATACAGATTTAATTCGAAATTGGATTGGATTTGGATTGGATTGAATCGGTTTTAAATTGATTAAATTTAAAATGTGAGATATCAAAAAGGGGTTTGCAACTATCATAATCCTTATCTAATAGTAGCATCCACCTTCTATATAAGGATAGGCTCATTATTCTCTGTTCCATTATTTTCTCCATCTACACGGTTTTGTGCATCGTGTCCATGCACATCAAGCCATATCCATTCACTTCTTCTATTTTTTCATCCAAATTGATTAATGTTCTCATTAAAGAATTCTCTTTTTTCTTCCATCTATTTTCTCTTATCACAAATTCTTACTATCCTTTTACCGATCAACCAAGTCCGTCTATCCTAGTAGTCCTTAAATTTCGAGTACAAAAATTTTTAAAGGTGGGTAGATTTATAACTCATCTTCCCGAAATTATTATTTTTTTAAATTATATCTATATATTTTAATTTTGTGTTTAAAAGTAATTTTTGTAGAAATTTTGTAAAAGATATTTTGTGATTACTTTTGTTACCAAAAACTAGTTTTAAATTAATGGTTTGAAATAATGTTTCTAAAAAAATGTTCTCGAATTTTTTATTTGAAATATAAAATATGATTTTATTATTTTTGGTCTTCTAAAAATTGGTTTTAAAAAAAATTGAGCGATAAAAGGTTTTTTTTTGTCTATTTATTTTTAAATAAAGATTTGGATTTATAAAGTAAGTTATATAATATTTGATGACATCGAGTATTATTTTGATATGTTAATCAGTTATTTGATTATATTTGAATTTATTTAAATTATCTTGATGGTTATCAACTATACTTAAAATTATGTTGATAATTTAAATATTGTTTAAAATATTTACGATGACTAATTGGAGCATTACGATTTGTCTAATCTAGATTTAAAATATTATTTGATTAAATGATTTATTTATTATTTTATTTAAATTATTTTGATAAATATTAGATATTATTTTAAAGTTATTACGTTAAGTTTGATTTGGATTTGGATTCATATGATTTGAATTATTTGATAATATAGAATAATACTTAAAGTTATGGGATATTTTGTAAAACCTCCCCTAAATAATGGTCTAATTTGCGAAATACCCCCTAAAGATCTCGAATTGGTAAAACCCCCTTTCCGTCAAGACGCTGTTTGATTTTGGGTGACGTGGCAATCCGTGTGTGTTATTAAGTAAAAAAATAACAGTTTGACGAAAATACCCTTCCCCAAAAGTCCGTCCAAAACCCAACAAGGAGGAGGGAAAATTTCCTCCTGAGAAACGTTTCGACAGTGGAGAGAGAAAGAAAGAAAGACGGAGAAGGAGGAGGAAATTTTTTCCAAAATTCTGGCAAAATTGGAGGTCTGAAGGCGAGGAGAAGGCTCGAAGGAGAGGAGAACCCAACATGCAGTCTCTAGATCCACGAACGTTGTAAGTTTCTTTTCGATTTTGTGTTATTTCGAACATGCAGTATTTGTTTCTTCAATTCTTTGTTTTCCTTCGATTCTTGGTTTTTAAACCAACTGTTATTTCTTCGATGTTAGATTTGGTAGAAATTTGTGCCCTAATGTTAGATTTGGTAGAAATTTGTGCCCTAATGTTAGAAATTTGTGTCCTAATGTTAGATTTGGTAGAAATTTGTGCCCTAATGTTAGAAATTTGTGCCCTAAATTTGTACCCTATTTTACAAAGTCTGTGCCCTAAATTTGTACCCTGTTTTGCTAATTTGTAGTGCTAGAGTCGATTTTGGCAAGAAACATCTACTCATTCATTATGGGGGCTCTTGGCCGAAAGAACAGCCATTTGGTGGACTAAGATACTATGATTACAAGAATGGAAAAGTAGTAGATTTTGGAGTCGTTGATGGAGATGAATTGTGTATGCTAGATTTGATCAATGGGATGGGAAAGTATCTGCATGGTTTGGGAGGGCTAATAACATTTCAATATTTGGAGGGTGGATTTTTAATTGATGCAGATGGAGACAAAGACTTGTTGAGATTTTGGACTGGTTCAGATCATGAAGGACCTGATAAAGTTCATTTATTTATGGTGCATACCAATCCAATTAAGGTAGCTACAAATGAGGGAGTTGAAGATTTGATTTCGTTTTTTACAATCTGAAGGAGTTGCTGAAGAACTCTTCAATGACCTTGTTGGTCTTCCTGTGAATGAGCAGCCAAGTCAGCCTCCCAGTGGGCAGAGAAGAAGATTTTCACCAAGAGTTCCACCTAGAAGAGTTCCTTCTAGTGAGCAGCCAACAAAGCCAACTCAGCCAAGCCAACCAGAGGAGCCAGTCACTCAAAAGCCAGTAACACCTACTAAGAAATGCTACAAGAAAAGAGTTGCTAGTAAGGAAGAAAGACCTGAGAATGTGGCTACAGCAAGCAATGTGGTATATGCCACATCTCCTGCAAGAAGAGCTTCACCTAGAAAACATTCACAAAGGGAGCAGCAGACACCACAGAAGAGGGCAAAGGAAAATATAGATGGAAGAGCTGCAACAAGCAAGAAGAAAGCACAAGTAGAGTTTGATGAAGAGCATGAGACTGCAGAGGAGCTTCTAGGCATGGATGAAGAAGAGTTGGATGTGCTCCCTGAGAGTACTAATCTCAATGAGGTTGACATTAATGATTTGCCAATTGAACATGAATATCATAGTGCTAGGTCTGACAGCTCTACATCCGAGGAAGTGTCTGATTCTGAATCTGAGTCAGAAGAGTCAGATGAGCCTGAGAGATTTGGAGAATACCAAAAAGTTGATGACAAGTATGATGATATGTATGGATATGTTGAGGGTGAAGACCATGTACCATGGTCTTGTGACACAGATGAGTGTTCAGTTGGTATGACATGGCCAACTATAAAGGAGTACAAGATGTGGGTGACCAGGCTATGCATTGACAATATGTTTGAAGTGAAGAAAGTGAAGGATGACCCCAAAAGGCTATGGTGCAAGTGTGTGGATCCTAAATGTTCCTTCCAACTGAATGGTAACTTGTAAGTTTCCCAATTTATTTGAATTCAGTTTCTAAATGTACCATATTTTCTTGAATTCAGTTAACTAATATTTTTTCCCAAATGTTGTTCATGTTTGCAGGCAAGGTGATGGTCACACAATAAAGATCACCAAATATGTAGAGAGGCACACATGCACAAACAGGACTGGGTCAGGAAAGAACAGAATGGCCAATGCATCATGGATAGCTGCTATTATAGAAGAGGATGTCAGAGAAGATGGATACAGCTTGAAGCCAAGGAGGATTCAGGAGAGGGTACTAAACAGGCATGGAGTCCCAGTGAAGTACTGGGTCTGTTGGAAGGCTCTAGGTAAAGCCTTAACAAAAGTTTTTGGGTCTTATGAAGATGGTTACAAGTGGACACCAGAGGTGTGTAGGCAGATTTTGCTTAAAAATCAAGGCAGTATAGCCTCAGTTGCTACTGATAGTGATGGGGCTTTCAGCTATTGCTGTCTGGGTTTTGATGCCTACTTGAAGGGCTTCAAAGAGGGTTGCTGACCAGGTTGGCCTTGATGGATGTCATCTCAAAGGAAAATATGGTAGGGTTTTATTGTCAGCAGTGGCTCTAGATGCAAACAATGGTATGTATCCCTTAGCCATTTTCATATGTGATTCTGAGAACAAGGAAAATTGGACCCTGTTTCTTAATGCCATTAGAGATAGGGTTAATGAGCATCCTTTGCCACTGACATTCATATCTGATAGGCAAAAGGGGCTCATTCCATCTGTAAAGGATATTTTCCCCTCTAGTAGGCATAGATTTTGTTTTAGACACATGTTTGAGAATTTTAAAGCCACACACAAGGGAAGTCACCTGAAAACCCTTGCTTGGGGGGCATCTAAAGCCTATAGAGAGGTTGACCACAAGAGGTACATGGATCAACTTGAGAATGACTCAAAGAGTGCATTTGAGTGGTTTTCCAGTGTGGAAACTAATACTTGGGCTAGGTCAACATTTGACTTAACCTCAAAGTGTGAGCATGTGACAAACAATTTCAGTGAGAGTTTCAACAGTTGGATGTTGGATGTGAGATCAAAGCCCTTACACAGAATTATGGAGGGTTTTAATTTGAAGGTAATGGGATTGATGTTTGAGAGAAAAATGAAAGTCAAGATGTGGGAGGGTGAGGGTATGATTTTGGTGCCAAGGGCAGATAGAATTGTAAAGAATAGAATGGAGAAGAAGAAGAGATATAGATTGTTTGGTGCTAGTGAATATAATTGGTGTGTAGTGAACAACAAGAGTTCCAGTAGGTGGGATGTGGACATGAAGGAGAAGTCTTGCAGTTGTTGTGTTTGGGATATCACTGGAATTCCATGTGTGCATGCAGTTGCAGTGGCCACACACTTGAGGATTGATGTCATTAGGTACACTTTCAGTTTTACTTTTCTATATCTACACTTTAGCTGTCTTATATATTAACTTATGGCTTTACTTACATTTTTGCAGTTTGGTAGATGACTTGCACAAGGTAAAGTCCTACAAGAAGGCTTATGCTGGGGTGGTAAAGGCATGTGCAAGCCAAGAGAATTGGGTAGAGGTAAAGTTTGTGTTTTGTGTCATCAATTTACTTACATTTATGCTCTAAATATTTTGGGTGATCAGTAGGCATAAAGGTAAAGTTTGTGTTTTGTACCCAGCCTGAAATGATAGTGCTTAAACCAAAACACAAGAGATCTGCTGGAAGACCAAGGATAAATAGAATAAGGACTGATATTGAAGGCACACCTAGCTCAAAGAAAGGTAAGAGAAAGTGTGGATATTGTCACTCTCTAAGTCACAATATAAGAACTTGCCCAACAAGGAATGCTGCAAAGATTGATGCACAGACTCCTGGAAGGGGCAGAGGAAGAGGCAGAGGAGGAGGCAATCCTCCAGCTCAGTAACAGACTACTGGAAGGTACAATAAACATGTTATTTAATAGTTAGGATATTTTTTATGCTTTCTTATTACTTGTTCTGGTCAACATTTAGTGGCATAGAACCTGGTGCTTCTCAAACAAGAGGTAGAGGCCCAAATGCTGCTGGAAGAGGAGTTAATGTGCCTTCTTATACAGGGGTGGGTGCAGCTGGAAGAGCAGCAACAGCAGCAAACTTTCATAGCATGTATGGATTTAAAGCTGATGGCATGAGGGAAGCAACAAGACCCCAATCCCAGATCTTCAGGCCACCTAGATGGAGGCCTTAACTGCAGTTGTACTTGGTTTTTTTTTGTTGTGGAAATTTTGTACAGAGGTTATTCTCTGCTTTAAGTATTTGTGCAGTGATAGCATGTAAAAGTTTGTCTTTTAACTGCAGCTGATAGCATGTATTTTTGGGTTGTGGACATTTAGATACTCTGGAAAGTTTGTCTTCTGTAAGGATTCTATGTTTACATACTTTGGACATGAAAGAGAAGTCTTGCAGTTTGTCTTTTGTAATGATACTATGTTTGGTGCATGTATTTTTCGACAGTTTATGGATGACGGCTGATTACCTAGAGTGTATGTCTAGAAACTGTGGACATGAAAGAGAAGACTGCAGCTGATAGTTGATAGCATGTTTATATATAACAAATGTCTATTTTATATTGATCTTCTTTTCATTTGGTCTAACTTCAGTGAACCTTGAAACTGACCACACAATTCACCAATCTCTTCAGGACAATCTTTGGCCCAATGTACACGACTACCACACTTAGCACACCCCTTTGCTGAATGTTGTCTTGGTGGTGGCAACTTCACAGCTTCATCTAACCACTGGAATTCAGCACAATTGAAGTGTTGACATCTCAAAAATCTTCTGTGCGGATTAGCTCGAGTGTTTCCTTCCCAAACTCTTCTTATTCTGTCACATCTTCGGCATTTTGAGTACATAAATGGGCACCCTATTGCTGAATGTGTCGACTGGCAACAAATTTGGCATTTAATCTGATCACTTTCATCAATCTCATCACTTTCATCACTCGATTTCTGCAAATTTAGAAATTAAAAATTAGTGTTTCCTCCTAACTGTAAATATAATAATTTGTGTTTCCTCCTTACTGTAAATATAATAATTTGTGTTTCCTCCTTTAATGGCAGAAATTACCTCTTTCTCTATAGATGAAGGAGCACCCCCCATGCTTATAGGAACCTGATCTTCGGTAGACAAGTTGCACGCTGGAAGAGGATCAAGTGAAAGAGGAGGAGGATGATCGGTATAAATAGGTTAGAGAGAGGAAGAAGATGATCGGTATAAATAGGTTCAGCAAAGGAAGAAGATGACCGTTAGAGAGAGAGAAGACCGTTGGAGGACCCCTGCCACGTACGCAGGGGTATTTTCGTCAAACTGTTATTTTTTACTTAATAACACACACGGATTGCCACGTCACCCAAAATCAAACAGCGTCTTGACGGAAAGGGGGTTTTACCAATTCGAGATCTTTAGGGGGTATTTCGCAAATTAGCCTATTATTTAGGGGAGGTTTTACAAAATATCCCTAAAGTTATTATGGTGATCATTTAAAGGATTGCAATCAAATTGATTTATTTTTAAATAATTTATTTGATTTAAATTTATGGGAAGATTTATCCATTAGAAATTTTTATCCTATTGGAATCATATCTAGCATTAATTAGATCGTTTCTTATTTAAACCAATCCTATTCATATCCAAATTAGTTGGTAATCATAATCATCCTTATTGATTTTGTTCTAATCCTATCATAATTTGCATTGCTAGCAATTATATTATATATATCTGTCGAATCTATAAATAAAATCATCTTTCAAACCATCATTGTCAAAATTTCTCTCTTTTTTTCGTCATAACTAAGCCCAAAATTCGTCATAAATTCAGCCTTAATTTTTAAATGTTGTAGCAACTTCGAATGACCATAACTCCCAACTCCGGACTCCGTTTGACTTCCATTTTTTTTGTTGGAATTGTATTGAGGTATATTTTCTGAATATAAATTTTATTTTCTTAAATTTGGAACTTAATTTTCTGGAAAATTTGTGGAGTGTCAGTTGTCCGAAATCTGACACGTTTTAGTGTTTTTGAGATTCTGGGAGAACCAGGAATCAGAATCATGAACCATTTGAAGTTTCGGAATGCTGACGAAAAAATACACATCATATATTTTTTTCCAAAAATTTTCCAGAATATTTTATATTTGGTTTTTATTTTAGAAGTTTGTCACATCGTCTGAGTTCATCTTGTGTAGCCCTGTGACTATTCTGTACCCAACGGGATTGTCGGTTTCACCAGCAAGGACCTCAGGCAAGACACCTTGCTATTTGTTATTTATTTATTTTAGCTCATATTTTATGCATTATTCATTATTTTTTTATGTAAATAAACTTTGATACATGTCATAACCTATTAGAACTTACTGTTCAGTTATATTTCCTGCTATGTATTATTTTTCTTACACATTAAACCTAGATTTAAGAGACCACCTTGTGTGTTGCATTCATATGCCTTGACACATTTATTCTATGTTGTTGTGTGTCACATATAGGACTCGGACATGCGTGATTGGCTGGCCACCATTACGTATAAGCCGTGCGTTAGAAAATAACTGCTAATAGAATTGCATGCTAGAAGACTTAGCAGTTACGAGTTGGCATTGGGTTGGGAGAACATGATTGGAAGTTGACTATCACCCTATCTATCGTAGACTCGCTCGCTACTGAGGAACGATAGTTAGACTATATGCTATAGACTCGCTCGATACTGAGAAATAGTATATGGTGTTGTGACTCGCTACTGAGGTACTGCATTGGTATTTTCTTGACTTGACCCGGTAGTCATGCGACCATGATCTGTTCTTAAAACTGCATTCACTTAGATTTGGTTAGGCGTCCTTATCTGTTAGGTATGAGTACTCTTGGTTTGGGTACTTGTATCTGACCGTGGCTTAAAACAATAACTTGTCACGGAATAGTTCGTCACATCTTGTCCTTATTTGGTTGTAGGTGTGACTTACTACTCTGATGAGAAGGTATTGAACCTTGTTGGGGTCCGGATACCATATTGGATTCATAGCGTGGAAAGATACGTCACCGTGAATTAGTTTACCATCTCCTGTCCTTGTTTGGTTGGGGGGATGGTATGCTAGTTCAATAGGTGTGTATTGGACCATGTTATATTCAATTGACTTATTTATTTGAGCAATATTTATTCAGTTTATATGGCATGATATTATGTGTCTTGTTACGTCCCTCTGAGGACCTGGTTATCTCGCCAGGTGTATGCTTTTGTCTTTCGCAGGTGTTCTAGCTCTAGCCGTGATCATCGCTATTTCTTCGAGGATGATTGCACTTGGGTCATCTTCGCTTCGCTCGCCAAATTCATTTCTTTTCTCATGTATTTTTCCTTTACTTGTTGGTAGTGGATTTGTCTCCGCCCAACATATTGTATCAAGACAATTCATTATCATTATATGATATCTTTTATTCATTTATTTTGTGTGGATGAGATTAGTTATGGTTCTACTACATTTTACAGCTTATGTATTCATACGAGGTTTCCATATATTGGAGTGTACTTCATATGTATACAGCTGGCATGTCTACGTTTCTAGTCCTACGTATTTTGGGACTGGGGCGTTACACTAGACAACCCTCATGTGAATCATAATATGTAGGGCACCAATGCTCAAACTCATTGCCTAAAATATATATCTCCAATCAGGATTGGAACGAGTACAACTCTAACCGCAATTTTAGTTATATGATAAAGACTATAAAACAATAATAGTTAAGTTTAATACATGATAAGAAGGAAAAACTGAAACATGGCAATGAGAAGTAATAAATAATAAGTAGACTGGTACAAAATGGCATATATCGTCAGGTATGAACTGAAACGAGAAATTAATACAACTGTCTAAGTGTTTTGAAATACTAATTTAGATATGTGATCAATCTAGGGACATGCACAATATCTAATAAGACATGACTAACCATACGTGAGATGTATGACTAGCTCTCACAAGGTATACACTACCACAACGTCTAAGGATATAATTACATATCTAACTAGAATTTCTTCCACCCTGACTAGTACAATAGATCCAACCATGACACGTCACATTATATGAATCACAATGCAATATCTAAAATCAGCACTATAAACAATGTCTAATTTTAATACAATGAACAATGTCTAAATATCAATACGATGAACAATGTCTACTATGAAGATAACATCACATTGCTGAGGATCCAATATAAACCAATTCATGTACCATCGTGTCAAGAATCAAGTATAACATCACTAAGTACATGTATCATAGTAATTATCAAGTAAAGAAAACTATCAGAGAATGTACTCGCCTATGGTTCTGAGCTGAAAGTATAAACCATAATCTGATTCGGAGTCCAAATGACCTATATTATGAATGCATATCATCAATATATAACGAGCTAACCTATAAAATTATCATATCCAAACCATATAATTTTAATGTCCGGGTACTGGCTACACCTTCCTATAATTTTTATGTCATATTCTATCCAACCCAGTAGTTTCCAAAAGTCCACTTTATCCTGACTTTTAGGTTAGTGAACGGGTAGTCAAAAATAATGATGAACGATTCAAACTCAAGCATTTAGAAGAATTAAGTTTTTTAATAACAGTAGAAGAAAATCCTAAACCAATTGGATGGTTGAATATTCCAGAATCACATACAAAGTTGCAAGAAAAACTAATTTCACACTTCGAAATAATTTGAGTGCAGAATTGTATGATTTATCTAGTTTTGGAAACAAAATTTGAGTAAACAAACACTATCATTTGTGGCGCAAACTCCAGGATCTAATATAGGTTCAACAAAGGATTATTATGGAAGAAACTACACAAAAATGCAACAGTTAGATATTCAAAAAACTAAGCTCAAAGTGACCTTCAAAAACAATTTTAGGTTGAATGCTGAAAATATAGTTCATGAAAATCACTCTGTCCTCTAATTTTCATAGATCAAAACAAGTATATAAGTTATAAAACCTCAATAAACTGATTTATAACTTAAACAAGAGTACAAACATGGTACTGAAATAGAAGAATATAGTATACATAGAAAATGACGCACATCCAAGGTTGGTAAAAATAATTCCAGACTAGAAAATATTTCAGTATGCAGAAAACTTTGATCTTATTTTGCACTAATCAAACAAATTATTTTGGATAACTTCAATAAAAATTTAATTCACAAAATATTCCATCTTTCATTCAAACAATTGGATCTAGAAAGTAATTACGACATTGAAAGTTATGTGTGTTCAAAATCGGAAGAAAACCAGTTTCAGAATTCAGTGCTCATGAGGTCAAGTTTGAGTCTTATTTATACCAATCAAATGAAATATTTTGTACGTATTCCTACATGAAATATGTAGACAACATAACCAAGATTTCATATAAGCTTATAGAATTGAAAATTATGATATAAATGGAAAGTTATACTACTTCAAATTTGGAGAAAAATATAATTTTAGAAAAGTAGTTACGAGACAATCTTTACCCATTAATCCAATCCCTTAACATTAATAATTATGGTTTCAACCTAGGGAATGAAATACCTAGTTAGCCCATATGCCCCATGTCATAAAACAAAGGATAACGTGGTACTTCTCTATTTACGAAATACAGACAACAACTCGTCATCGAAATTCCAGCTTGCGCACTCCGCGAAAAACGTTCTCTATGGAAGGGATAAAACGCCAAACATAGAAAAAAAATCATATATGGAACAAAGTAAATTTACAGAGGTATACAATGGAAAAATTTTGGAAGACTTCTACTAATTGGTTTGGGCTGCACACCTCGATCTTTACATAATTGACCTGGCAGAACCTATATTGGACATAATGTCGTGCAACGATGATTAGGGGAAGGTAAAACAACAATGCCCCAATGAATTATATATGAATGGAAAGCTAAGATATAGAGATAGAGACTAGTGGAAGATTCTAAGGGTATATCTTCTGTTTATGAGGCACAACCTGCTGATGAAGACGACACACACTGCTAATTTCAGCAACACTTCCTAGAATTTTCGTCCAAGAAGGAAGATGTTTGGGAGAAGAAAATGATGTTGGGTGGTAGGAAATTATTATGTGGCTGCAGATAAAGGTGTGAGGGAGTAGTAAACAAGTTGTTAGTAGAGTTGGAGTGGTGGAGAGGTATTCTACATAACTACCAAGTGAGGTGTCCCAATCTGGCCAAAGTAACATAGGGCTAAATGGTTGTTGTTCATACCACTTTGTGTGCATAGATTGGGTTCTAAAATGACTTGGTTTGGGTCTTTAACATGTATAGTACATGTGTATCATTTTGGGCCTCAATCGGAGTTGGTTTGGATAGGTTTAGTTAGCATACGCTAACCCAATACACTCTCTAACAAATGCTGAATTTAACCTAACAAATGTGCACAAACACTAGCCCAAACATGTGTCACGTACAATATTATCTAAAAATACTAAACCTTAACAATAGTACTATATACACACACATACATATGTACAATTATTATTTAATAACAGTAAGGACCAATACAAAATATTCGAGCCCCAGAACAATCCTAAATGTAAAACCTATACCACCGTAACCCAAAATATGTACCTGACCCCTGAGTCAGCCCAATACACATGAAAGCCTATACTCTCTCGACTACATCTTTGTCCCCCAAAACTTTACTCCTCTGTTGAGTTACTGAAAATATATAATCCCCATATCTACCTTTGTTCCTATTCTTCCATAACACCCAAATTACAGTAGCCGCTGTGACCTTTGCCTCCTTCTGAGCGTTATTAGCCCACCAAGCCTCCAGCCTATCTGAGATGCTCCCGAGTGCCTCAACTATCTCAAACCTACTCTCTACGAACTCCCAGACGTCCCGGGCTAACTCACACAAAAATAATACATTTATGATAGATTCCTCCATCGGGAGATGACAATAATTGCACCGAGAGACCATATGGAAACCTATATATTAAGGAGATCATCAGCCGAAAGTTTTCCTTTCACAGCCCTCTATAGCAGAATCCTCCACTTTATTAGGAAAACTTTGTTCCATATCCCAACCATCAAAGCCGACATCGGGTGCTTAGCCCTTACCACCTCCCACATTGCTGCCATGGAGAATCTGCCTATGCTCCCCGTAGCCCACTCCAATTGGTCCATAGAGTCAGAGATACCTACCCCGCAATCCCTTACCGCCCGAGGAGCCTCCTCCCCGACCATCGAAAGATCAGGCCATAGTCCCATACTTCACCTACCCTCCAAACCGGCCGTACCTAACATAGAGGGCAGGGAGCAGTTGGCTGCAACAGTCCCGACTTGGCCCACCAATCGTGAAGAATATCGCTCTCTCTGTTGCCCAATCGTAGTCTGATCTGCCCTTCACCAGGCTCTCGACCTCTCAAAAATCTTTGCCACACGTGAGACGCCTTGTAGTTCACCGTAGCCTCTATCAGATGATGCCTACCATAATATCTCCTATTATATATACTCTCCAAAGGGTACTCAGATTTATAAACTCCCACCACAACTTAACCGAGAACGCGTCAATAACTTCTAAGATCCTATGAAGCACTAAGCCTCCTTCCTCAACATTCCTCGCCATGATCTTCCAACTGCTCCAAACTTTCTTCGCCACTCAATCTTGATGACCCCAAAATGAACATACAAATAGCCTCTTAAGGATGTTGATCACCTTCTTCAGAGGGTACATCGGGATTGAACGAAGCATGTGCTTAAGGATTACAAGCCTTCCACCCGAAGAAAGAATAATATTGTGCCATCCCTCAATCCTACTTATAGAAAAAAACCTGTTGAATCTTGGAACCTGTAACGCCCCAGTCCTAAAATATTTAGGACTAAGTACGTAGTTATGCCAGCTGTATACAAATGAAGCATACTCCAATATATGAAAACTTTGTATGTACACATAAGCTGTAAAATACAGTAACTATGAAACTAATCTCATCCACAAATAATGTATCATAAGTTCAATTTATAAATGTCATTGTACAAAATGTTGGGCGGAGACAAATCCACTACCAACTAAAAAGAGAAATACATAGGAATGAAGGAAATTTGTTGAACGATGCGAAGACAATCTCAGTACAATCATCCTCGAAGAAAGAGTAGGTCATGGCCTTGGCTAGAGCACCTGCGAAATATCACAAAAGCATACACCTAGAGAGATCACCAGGTCCTCAGAGGGACGTAACAAGATACAGGAAGAACATGCCATTTATAACTGCAAATGTAAACACTATAAACTATAACACAACTGGGTCCCTAACCGTCTAAGTGATATGCACTTTGAGGATAACGTTCTACGCAGGGACTGTAGGATCAGTAGAGTAAATAAAGAATGACCGTCAAGTAGTGCTCATCCGAGTCACCATCGGCCGGGGCAGCAAGTAGCGCTCATCCGATTCACTATCAATCCATAAATGTATGTAAAAATAAATGTAGCCCCTATGCTAATAGCTGTCCTCTACCCCCAAATGATACTATACATGCGTCGTAACCACGATGCACCAACACATGTCACTTTCACAATACTGTTTTACACCTGATAACCGTTAAGTCCTCTAACATGCATCTATTGACAGTTACTCCTACGCGTGCGCATGGGGGATCAGCCAACATGCAAGTGACCTCTATATGTACTCTCAACTCACACACATCTCATGATATAATCGTAACAAGTTAATAAGATACATAACATTGAGGGTAGTCTCTTAACTCTAGGTCCACATGCAAGAAGGAAAATAAATAACTAAAAATAAAAGTACAAAAAATATACAATAACAGAATAATAAGATGCAACTAAATGTAAGCAGTGAATATGGCAAGGTATCTTGCCTGATGTCCAAGTGAGGTAAGATGATGTCCTGGCGACGAATCAACAACAGCGCACAAAGAAGAAGGTGTAGAAACAACTTCGGATGCTCGATACGCTTCTTTTAAAAAAAATTGGAGACAAAACGAAATTCGGAGCTAGGAGATATCATCGTTCCAAGTTGCTCTTGCTGCTAAAAAGTGGGGCTGAATTCTAATGACGAATTTTAGAGTTTCTACTGGACTAAAAATAATTTTGAATTATGGCTGATAGAAGGGGGATGTATTGGGTTTATATAGGTATTTATTTCATATTTATCTCCTAAATTAGATAGGTTATGATTTAAATAAATTAGATTTTGCTTTGTTAAGATAGGATATAGATAGAGATGTTTTCCAAGTAGAAGTAGGATTAGTATTAATTTAAAATATATTTATATCTATCTAAATTATTATAGGTAATACATATAATTTATATTTATTTAAATAACCTATGTCTAATATTATTTATACAAGTTGAATTAGTTAATACTAAATTGACTTTTATTATATATTACGTAAATGGTGTATAATACATGTAAGAGGTAAAGTTTAATAAAAGTCATGAAATAAATCCTAAAATCTTTAAAAAATTGTTTAATGCATTTTAGAACCTTAATACTAGAAAAAATATTTTTATATATTTATATCTGTATCTATATATCTATTTATATACACACATATATTTACTTATGTAACGATTTAAAAATCTAATTAAATCCTTAGTATTATCTATTCCTAATGTAGGGTCTATCTGCAGAATTATGTAAATACATCCATATATATATATATATCCATATATAACAATAAAAAACCCAATAATAAATTATTATACTTAGTAACAATAACATTAATAAAAATAATCCTAATAACATCTAAAATAACCAAGAGTGATTTTTTTGGTAAACATATACTATACACTCTTTATTCGGGTCCAGAAAATTATACAAATATTCTAAAACGCCTTTTAATAATAATAATAATACCAATTTGTACAAATAATCAGATATTTAGAAAATATATGTCAAGTCCTAAAAATAATTAAGAATATTTGTACACACATAAAATATGCCTACATGGTTGTCTTTAGTCTCACTACATGCCTGCATGGGCTTGGATTAGGTTCGGGCCCAGTTGGGCTAGTTTGGTACAACCGGGTCACCTAAAAATCAATATATTAAATAATATCTAATTAAAATGATTTAAATGAGTCAATTCACAACTTGGCTTGGTTTTCCTAGTTCGAATATCACTATGACTTGGCCTCCTATAGTATGGCAAATAAACTAGTCAAGGCACACCGCTACATCTTCCGAACCACAATTCCTCATCGTCTTGTGCTCCAAAACTCAACAATGGCTAAGGTCATCTATAATAAATATAATTTTAATTAAAAAATATCCATAAATTCCATAAAATTCATTTTTGAGTCAAATAAATATTAAAAAAATAATTTCAAAAATTTAGGGGTTTTACATCCTACCAAACTTACAAGAATTTCATACTCGAAATTAAGAAACAAGTAGGATAGGTAGGGTTGAGAGGAAAAAAGTTTCTCTTAAGAAAATGCGAACAATGCATTGGAGAAGGGACGACATATAAGGAAAATAGACAAGTTTAGGAGATCACGAATTAAGTAACTAAGAAAATAATTTACAGATATAGTTGAGGGTTGCGAGTTACCGCAAGGAAAAATATTGAGGGTTTAATCAAGATAACACGAATTGAAGGATAGTAAGGAATTCGAGTAGATCAAAAGAATTTGATTTAGAGATTTAGGGTATACAGTTCCTTAGGAGAAAATTGTAGGTGTCTAGGTCGAAGGCACGATTAATGGAACGAATTGAAACATTCTAAGGTTTCCAAACGAAGAGAAAGTCGCGATAGTAGTTATATGGTCGAAGGAAAGGTCGAGTAGTTTAAGCCAAGGGTATAGCCAAGGGTTGGTAACGACTATTTACAGTGGTCATAAGTGATAGGGCAACTAAAGGAATACTTTGTACGAGCGATTTTGTCTTTCTAAAATAGAAGGGACCAATAAGGAGTTCAAGGAAGATACGATCAAATACGAATACGTGGTTCAAAGGTGCTTTGAATAATTCAAAAAGAGGGTTAGTCATGGCAAACGCGGATAAGATCCTAAATGACGACTATACTTGTTAACTATATCTTATTCCGCATGGAGTAATCGTAGGTAAGGCGAACCAAAGTGCACTAGGTTGATCAGACCATCATGTACCGGTTCTGATTAGACAATACGTTAGTGGGTGCGCACCCAATAAAACATGTCATGATCAAGCTCGATAAAGAAATAAGCTTGCAAAATTTAGGCTAATTTAGCAGTATAAGATATTTAATTTATAAGTAGGGGGTAATGATGACGGAACATAAATAGTCCAAAATCCTTTTAAAATCTAATTTTTTTGCCCGAAGTTTGGGCCTACGTAGTTGTCCTAGTGTTTCCTTATCTATGGCTTGGTTGTCTAGATAAGTTAGGGTCCTCTGAATTCTATAGTCTAAGTGAACTTATCAATATGGGTCACAAGGATAAAGGGTTTGTTAGGTCGTGAGGTATTCTACCCAACTTACAAGAGTTAAACTAGTAGTGTGATGGGACAATGGGTCAAGCAATCACGATAAGACACAAGGTTAAGCATTTAAGGAATTAAGTAGAACGCAATCACATATCGGGTCGAAAGAATTGAGTCAAGGTTGGATCTCTATTGAAGTCAGGAAGTATTTTGGTATCATGGTAAAGATTATAGTTTAGCCAATTTGACCAGAAAGTCTTATCATAAAAATAGTGTACAGGAAGACGTGTTTTAGTAGGACATGATATACCTACATGAAGGTGGGCTCGTCTAGGTCTTGCATATAAAATTTGTTGGAATGTAACAGCTAGTATTACACTCCGAATATCAAAGTCACGGTAAGGGACGCCAAAAGATCTATAATAGAAAGTGGGAGTTCATGGGGTGACAATTAATGCAAAAAAAAACAAAATAAAGAAGAACAAGTTGAAGCATAAAATAAAATTAAATAAGGACTCCAGTAAAAATAATTTAGGAACACATTTCTAGAGAGAAGATAGTCTCGTAGATGAATACAGTTAAGGAAATTCATTATTCAAATTGCAAACGGTTAGTAGGTCACAAGGGAAGTCGAGTGAGTCAATGTTGAGATACAATCACAGAGTTTAGTAGATGACTAACAACACTTGTGTATATACTAATATCATGGTCATGAGTGATATGACAATTAGTGTGGAATACTTCTAACTCATTGGGTTTATCTTGGTGGCCTACCATTAAAATTTTAACTCGAGTTTCCTCCAAGAAGTTTCTTAATAAAATTTTCAAAAATAAACTATCATAATTTGTATTCACTCTAAGCTGTCCAATTTAATCATGACTAAAAATTTAAATCCCTTTCATAAATCTCAAAGTAAACTTTTATCACGTTACTACTAACTTTTTCCAAAATTTAACATTTTAAATCCAACTATTAAACTCAAGAGTTCATAAATCATGAATCTATATAAAAATTCCATAACCAATCATAACTTTAAAACTCTAATTTTTTCTTTAAATAACTCTAGATAAAAACTCTTAGCATAACAAAGCAATCTCAAAATTTAAGATCAACATTTTAATGCACTTACCAACCATACTCCTACGACATAATTTAAAGCGTTTGATTTTTTTTTATCACATCGATTTTTATATTTCAATAAACCATACATATTTTCTAAAACCTTCATAAATAAAAACTCATTCTCTTTCTTTCTTTCTTTTTTTTACCAATTTTTTGATAACCATAATCAAAACTTTTTAAACTCAAAATCTAAATAGATTTGTAAATCATCAATCATAGGACATAATTTAAAATTTATAATTTTTCCACAAAAATCGTTATCATATATTCCAAAATGTTTTAAACCAAAATTTTACTATCATTACTACCACTTAAAATTTGAAATTTAATAAACATATTAATCGTAAGTTGTACGACTAAATTTTAAATAATTTCTATTGCCACATTTAAAAATTTAAGATCATTTTCAAACCAAATTTATATTTGTTCAAAAGATGTATAACTATAACCTAATAAATCATAAATATCAAAACTCAAAAATCAAATTAATTACTTTTCTTGATTTTTGTATAGATTTTAACTACTTTCCTACAGTATCCAAATAAAATTTTATCAATCCTCTGATGATTACTACATGGTAATCTCAAAAATAAATTTCTCTTTATCTCTCGAAGCTGGTAATATAGCTACTACCAAACTTAGAATTTACTAATTATTAAAATTATACTTTTAGGAAAATGCCTTTATGACTCAGTTAAGGTCTCAATGTATTCTAATTGTCAATGTAATCCTTCTAGCCATGTGTTTGACCAATGAGTATATAGTAGTGTAGCCATCTTCCTAACCAATATTAAGCACAAGACGGTAAGGGTATTGGTAGAAAGAGTTCAAGCAAGATGCAAAAATTAAGGGAGACAACGAGAGTTTGGAATTTAGAAATCAAGAAAGGTGATTAATTATGTGGATGAGATACCTAGGTTCTAATCCTATATGCAGGCTCACATCGGTACAATTACATAACCGAAGTGACAAACTCGACCTGCATGGGCCACCACAAAAATATGTAACGCCCCAGTCCCAAAATATTAAGGACTAAGTACGTAGTTATGCCAGCTGTATACAAACGAAGCATACTCCAATATATGGAAACTTCGTATGTACACATAAGCTGTAAAATGTAGTAACTATGAAACTAATCTCATCCACAAATAAATGTATCATAAGATCAATTCATAAATGTCATTGTACAAAATATTGGGCGGAGACAAATCCACTACCAACTAAAAAGATAAATACATAGGAATGAAAGAAATTTGTTGAACGATGCGAAGACGATCTCAGTGCAATCATCCTCGAAGAAAGAGTAGGTCATGGCCTTGGCTAGAGCACCTGTAAAACATTACAAAAGCATACACCTGGAGAGATCACCAGGTCTTCAGAGGGACGTAACAAGATACAGGAAGAACATGCCATTTATAAGTGCAAATGTAAACACTATAAACTACAACACAACTGGGTCCCTAACCGTCTAAGTGATATGCACTTTGAGGACAACATTCTATGCAGGGGCTGTAGGATCAGCAGAGTAAATAAAGAATGGCCGTCAAGTAGTGCTCATCCTAGTTACTATCGGCCAGGGCAGCAAGTAGCGCTCATCCGAGTCACTATCAACCCATAAATGTGTGTAAAATAAATGTAGCCCCTACGCTAATAGCTATCCTCTACCCCCAAATGATACTGTACACGCGTCGCAACCACGATGCACCAACACATGTCACTTCCACAATACTGTTTTACACCTGATAACCGTCAAGTCCTCTAACATGCATCTATTGACTGTTATTTCTACGCATACGCACGGGGGATCAGCCAACACGCAAGTGACCTCTATATGTAATCTCAACTCACACACATCTCGTGATACAATCGTGACATACATTGATGGTAGTTTCTTAACTCTAGGTCCACATGCAAGAAGGAAAATAAATACCTGAAAATAAAAGTACAGAAAATATATAATAATAAAATTATAAGATGTAACTAAATGTAAGTAGTGAATATGGCAAGGTATCTTGCCTGATGTCCGAGTGAGGTAAGATGATGTCCTGGCGACGAATCAACAACAGCGCATAAAGAGGAAGGTGTAGAAACAACTTCGGATGCTCGATACGCTTCTTTTAAAAAAACAGGAGGCAAAACGGAGTTCGGAGCTAGGAGATATCGTCGTTCCAAGTTGCTCTTACTGCTAAAAAGTGGGGCTGAATTCTAATGACGAATTTTAGAGTTTCTACTGGACTAAAAATAATTTCGAATTATGGCTGATGGAAGGGGGATGTATTGGGTTTATATAGGTATTTATTTCAGATTTATCTCCTAAATTAGATAGGATATGATTTAAATAAATTGGATTTTGCTTTGTTAGGATAGGATATAGATAGAGATGTTTTCCAAGTAGAAGTAGGATTAGTATTAATTTAAAATATATTTATATCTATCTAAATTATTATAGATAATACATATAATTTATATTTATTTAAAAAATCTACGTCTAATATTATTTATACAAGTTGAGTTAGTTAATACTAAATTAACTTTTATTATATATTACGTAAATGGTGTACAATACATGTAATAGGTAAAGTTTAATAAAGCCATGAAATAAATCCTAAAATCTTTAAAAAATTGTTCATTGCATTTTAGAACCTTAATACTAGAAAAAATATTTTTATATATTTATATCTATATCTATATATCTATTTATATACACATATATTTACTTATATAACGATTTAAAAATCTAATTAAATACTTAGTATTATCTATTCCTAATTTAGGGTCTATCTATAGAATTATGTAAATATATCCATATATAACAATGAAATAACCAATAATAAATTATTATACTTAGTAACAATAACATTAATAAAAATAATCCTAATAACATCTAAAATAACCAAGAGTGATTTTTTTGGTAAACATATACTATACACTCTTTATTCGGGTCCAGAAAATTATACAAATATTCTAAAACGCCTTTTAATAATAATAATACCAATTTGTACAAGTAATCAGATATTTAGAAAATATATGTCAAGTCCTAAAAATAATTAAGAATATTTGTACACACATAAAATATGCCTACATGGTCGTTTTTAGTCTAACTACATGCCTGCATGGGCTTGGATTAGGTTCGGGCCCAGTTGGTCTAGTTTGGTACAACCGGGTCACCTAAAAATCAATATATTAAATAATATCTAATTAAAATGATTTAAATGAGTCAATTCACAACTTGGCGTGGTTTTCCTAGTTTAGACATCACTATTACTAGGCCTTCTATAGTATGTCGAATAAACTAGTCAAGGCACACTGCTACATCTTCCGAACCACAATTCCTCGTCGTCTTGTGCTCTAAAGCTCAACAATGGCTAAGGTCATCTATAATAAATATAATTTTAATTAAAAAATATCCATAAATACCATAAAATTCAATTTTGAGTCAATTAAATATTAAAAGAATAATTTCAAAAATTCAGGGGTTTTACAGAACCTCCCCTATCTTGTTGAGATTCCTACTGAGAACCTCCGCCATAGTGACAAAAATGGTAGGGAACAATATTATATATATATATATGTGTGTGTGTGTGTGTGTGTGTGTGTGTGTGTGTGTGTGTGTGCGCGCGTGCGCATGTGTGCATGTTTGATATGAATTTTATGGTATAAATATACTAGTTACTAACTAGCTAAAATTATTGAAATTCGAAGGTTACACGAACGAGAAGTCATTATTAAGCTTCAAAATTCATGAAGATGAATCCCTAGAATTTGAGGACAGAACCACGTCCGACATAGTGGTGGACTGGGAATGGAAGATGAAGGGCTTGTTCGAATTTGTCAAAATTCCTAGATCCAAGAATGTAGCTTGTGCAGGGATCCAACTGTGTCTGCAAGTCCACAACTGGTAGGAGGAAAAGAAGGACCATAGCAGTAGAACTATAGTTGGAAGAATTACTAGATAATTAAGCAACTATTTATGTAACAAAATTTTCCTCCAACCATTTTTCAAAAGAACGAAGATGAGTTCGCTGCACTTAAGCAAAGAAGCATGTCCTTTGAAGACTACGAATCCAAATTCTTCAAACTTGGTAAGTTTGGTAGCCCTATGATACCCAACGAGAAGGCCCAGATCTACTAATTTATGGAAGGATTGAATGACGACATATGAAAGGACGTTCTGAATCGGGAGTACAAGTCATACATCAAGGCCTTGTGAGAATCGTTTTACAGTATCGATATTTGCATACAGATATATAAGTATTTATTGTCAATGGGTTTTCTCGATTTTCATGATGGTGGTATCATGTGATACTTCTATGACCCATTTCATAATGGAGAACCTTGTAATTTCTTAAGTGGGAATTTCCTTTCTTCTAAAAAATCCTTCAGAAATTCGTGGCACACCGCGATATCTTCCGAATTGGATTTTTTTCGAAGGCAAAAACCTATTATGATCGATTAGATCATCCGACAAAAATTCACAGAAATTTGTCAAAAATTTTGAACGGTTAGATATTTGTAATTAATAGTGTGAGATGAGCACTATTACCCATTGGTTCTTGGTTTTGATTCACCATATTATCCATTATTTCTTGGTTTTCTTTAATGGACAAATGAGATTGATTGGTTTACATCATATATCATTGACGTGGTAGATCTAACGGTCAAGATTAATTCACCCTATCCATATAAACACACACACACATTTTTTTTTGAAAACCCCCCACTTTATCCAAATCAAGGCGTAAAATGTCGAAGCCTTTAAAAGAAAGTGCAAAAACTAATACTAAAAAGGAACAATAAAGAAGGCGGCCAGCAATCCTCGCGTATAGTCAGGAGAGCAAGGACTGCCAGAAGTCCTCAAGGCCATGTTTGCAGTGCCTGTTGACTTTGTGAGTTTGTCGGAGAACCTCCGGGACAAGTTGGTTGGTCAAATATTGGCATCTCTCGTATATGAATTTGTTGTGATTTTTCTAAAAGACCCACGTGATGGCGGCTGCAACGATCTGGTGGCCATGAGAGGCGCTACTCCAGGTGGTCAGAAGATTGTTGAAGCTCCCATCGTCAAGGTCCTGTATGCAACGATGAGATAGAGCGGTCAGACCCTCGCAGGCAAGTCTCTTGAGTACAAAATATGGTCGACCATTTTGGATTGTTTTGCAGTGCAGCAATGACACGCAGATGCTAAACTGAATCTGATGGTACTGAGAGCGTCGTCAGTGGGGAGCTTCTTACGAAACGCTCTCCACCTCAAAAGGGACCATTTTTTAGGAATAGAAGAATGCTAGAAAGCACCGATGGTAGGGGAAGGCACCCCAATGCCCCTAGCTATACTTCTGGCCGATGCCACCGAGAAGGATCCATTAGCTAAATTGGCCACTGCAGAGCATCAGGTTTCGTCCTGATCTCAAGCCCAGCATTGAGGAGCAAAGCTGCGGTCTCATCTCCACTCCAGTCACGAACCCTCTCCCAGTTACAGTCGCCCGAGTGATCCTATATATCTCTATTGGTATAGTGGGAAGGAGCAGGCGATAACTGGGGGAGGAGATCATCTCCGGACCAATGTTTGAAGAATAAAGATGATTCGCCCGATCCCAGCTTAAGACGGATCAGAGGTTCAGCGAGGTTCCGACCCTGTAAGATGCCCCGCCATGACGCGGAGCATCTGCAGTTGAAATTAGCATCGGACGGATGAATGTTCTTAAAATATCTGGCCTTCATGAACTGCACCCAGAGGTTCCGGCTCACACGAAGCTTCCACCACAGCTTCATCGAAAAGGCATAAACGATATGCAACAGCCTGTAGAACCCAAGTCCTCCCTCACCTGTAGGTCTGGCCATGGTGTCCCAACTCACCCAATGATGCTTGTCCTTACTGTCATAGTGACCCCAGAAGAAGTTGGTGAATAGATTTTCAATGGATGTGAGCACCTTTTTAGGGGGGAGCAAGCGGCAAGGGTGTATATGGGGATAGAGGAGAGCACATGTTGAATCAGAATCATCTTCCCATTCGATTATTTTTATTTTTTTACTTTCATTCTCTTTATCTCTTCATTTCCTCTTTTTTTTCTTGTAAGATTAGAGCTTTGTCTTGGGGTGTGGTTTCTGAACCTCTCTTGGTGGTGGAGTAGAAGAGTTAGGCTAGGGGCTCGGTTTTAGGCAAGTACATCTTGCCGAACTACTAAAAAAATATTATTTAATTGTTGTTTTTATTTTCTTGAAATTGAATTTTTAGTATTGCCTAGTACATGCTTTATTAGATATTTCTTAAATCTCATCTATTTGCCTATTTATGAATTTGTTTTGAGCTAGGTTTTGACTTCCTACAACGTCTTATTTATTTTCTTGAAAAACTCGGTGTCAGGAGTGGTACAAGAGTTACCACCATAAAACCTAGTCTATATGCTATATGAGACTTACCCCTAGAATTGGTTCTAGTTGGATTGACTTTGGCGACATTAGATACCGGATTCTAGCCTCGAAAATCGTTTTTGCCATTTACTGATTTTTTACCTAGATTTTATAATTTCATCGAAGATCCGTAGCACACCGCCGGATCTTCCAAATGGCCCTCTTTTCTACACCTAACTTGCTTTGACTGGTTGGATATATTGGCTCATTGGTGTGGTCACACCTAATTTTGATAATCGACTAACGACCCTTGTTCAAAATACACAAATAATATACATGTATGTTACTAGTGCTAAATGACTACAACCTTGCTACTGCACTTAGGCAGAATCTTTGCCAATGATAATCGCATCACTGATCGAGAATTTTTTTACTACTTTGTTATGTATTTTTTAATTTATTGAGTCTAGAAAAATGTGCGGTTGATCGAGATTGGCACCTGACTCTGCTATAAAAAGTTCACCAACCAAAATTAGCCTACCCAATTATTCAATCTATTCATTAAACCCACATGATTACCAAATAGCCCACAAACCCACAAAAACCCAAAGCCAATTCTTTATGACCTATTCTGGAAATAGGGTAACCGAACTAGGACCGAGTTCTGCCCGAACTCGGATCGAACTCGGTCCCCCTTAACCCAGTTCCCGAGGGAATAGGCCATCCTGAAGAACAACCTCCAAACGTTCGAATTTTGTTCGAGTTTTGTCCACGAAAATACTATAAATAGAAGGGAGTTCTTCATTATATTCACTCATTCCATTCTCTCTTCTTTATTCATTCAAGTATTCTATTAAAGCTTTTTCACTTACAAATCTAAGCTTTACAGCTCGTAGCTAAGTCAGTGTTAGTTTCGGTTCAACCTAGAAGTTTGGTCGAGTTATACAAAAGGCTTGAAAATATCTCAGTTTTTATCCAGTTTCAAAAGTCGACAAGTCCTTCATATTAAAGGCTTGCAAGTTGAAGTAGTGCTCTTCAGATAAAAAATGCATGTTGTAAGGAGATGCAAGCGCTTCAGATTCAAAGCTTGTGTCTAACGAGATAGTGGATTCAATATCGAGCAAGAGTACTCGAGACTGGACTAGTCCCTCAGAGAAAAACTAGTATAAACCTTGGTATTTGTGTTTGCTTCTCTGAACTAATTTACATTACACATTTATTTCTACTGCCTACTTCATATTAGTTTGATTACTGTCATAAATAGTTTTAAGTGGTGAGTTTTATTTTGCTGCACACACGCACTCTATTCACCCTCCCTTTAGTGGTGCTCAACGGTCCTATAATTAATATCAGAGCAGGTTATATTCAAATATAATACTCTAGAGTGAATACATATGGCAGCCGTAAAATCTATATTCACCGGTGAAGGGTAGTCCACAAATAGACCCCCACTATTTGATGGAACAAAATATTCTTATTGGAAAATGCAAATGAGTTTCTTCCTGAAATCTCTTGACTTTGACCTCTGGTCTACAGTCATAAACGGCTACAGAAAGCCACCAAGAATAGTGGTTGAAGGTAATCTTATAGACAAGCCACAGGACAGATACACTGATCTAGAAAATACATAAGCCATTCTTGACGCAAGAGCGATCTATTCTGTGCCATTGATAAGACTTAGTTTAACAGAGTATCTACATGTGTCATACGATATTGGAAAGTTCTTAAGGTAACTTATGAAGGTATTTCACAAGTGAAAGAATCTAAGATAAGTAGATTGACACAAAAGTATGAGGCTTTCAAGATAAAGCTAAAGAATCAATCACTCAGAGGCTTATACATTTTCTTAATATTACTAATCCTTTATCATCTCTTGGCAAGGATTACTTAAATCATGAAAAGATTCATAAAGTGCTCAAAGGACTAACAAAGAACTGGAACCCAAAAGCACTGCAATCTCTTAACAATTATCCTTCTGTATGATGACTTTATATTTGATGATCTTTCTGATACTTTTTGCGACTTGTTAGATGAAAATAAGAGTCTTGGCCAAATATAAGCAGTCTCGAAAAGAGATCAAAGCTTACACTACTGGAGTTGAAAGGTTGTCATCCATATTGAATGATATACCGAAAACACCTTCCACCATTAACACGAATGAAGAAATGTCAACTCTGAAGCTTAGCTTGCATGATACTCACAAAACTATTGAGAAAAGAGATCATGACTATGCCAAGCTGAACGAATGATATAAGTTAGAGAAGAAGAAGTATAGCATCATTGCACAAAAGATTGATGCTATATCTATTAAGTATGATGAGGCATGTGCTTTTTGTAAAAAGTTAGAGATAAAGTTGGAAAAATAGGTTATACCTGCTACTCAGCCAAAGATTTGTCATATGACACAACATACATGTAACACGACACGATAAAAAAAGCACGTAAGCATAGTGTTTCACATAATCATGCATTTGTTTACAAGTATCCAAGGATGACACACAAGCATCATGTCAATAACATGAAACCAAGCACTAGGTCTCAAATTTTTTGCACATATGGTGGTTTACATGGACACATTTCTAAGTTATGTAGAGTTAGAAAGTTAGTTGACATGAACATATATGCCTGGATACCGCAGGCTAACATATCTGGACTCTTAAAGAATCGGTACAAAGATCACTTCTACTCGTTTTGTAGGTGGACCAACCCTCTCATGCTAGAAGCAAATGGATCATCGATAGCGGATGTTTGCGACATGATTGGTGATAAATCTGTATTCGCTACGCTATCGATGAAGAAAGAAGGATATGTCTCCTTCGAAAAATAATCTTAGATGTTATGTAATAGGTAACGGTATTGTTGGTTTACCTCCTTACCTAGTCATTAAAGATATTTGTCTCGTTATCGAGCTAAAACATAACCTACTAAGCATAAGTCATCTTGCTGATAATGGTTATTGCATTAACTTCGTGAAAGACAAGTGCTCTATATATGATATGACTATTGGGGATTTAGTTTACGAAGGTATAAATAAGGATAATATACATATATTTTTTTATCTATCAGATAGTGCTAACAATACAGGTAAGTGTCTTATAGCTAACAAAGATGAAAGCTGGCTATGGCACATGAGACAAGATATACAAACATGGATACCATATCAAGGCTATCAACAAAGAAATTGGTAAAAGAATTACCTGAAATTTCGTTCAAGAAAGACATGGTATGCTCTGATTGCAAGAAAAAAAAACAACTAGGTCATCATTTAAATCCATAAATGTTGTAATACTTCAAGACCCTTACAATTATTACATATGGATTTATTTGGACCAAGTAGAGTCGCCAGTCTTAGTGGAAAACTTTACGCTTTTGTTATCGTTGATGATTTTTTGTTACACTTGGATTTTATTTTTATCAAATAAAAATAATATGCTTTTTTAATTTAAATTTTTTTTGTAAACAGGTTCAAAATGAAAAGGGCTTCATGATTGCCCACATCCCAAGTGATTATGGAGCCGAATTCGAAAATTTTGATTTCAAAAAGTTTCATGATTTGAATGGTTATTTTCATGAGTTTTTCTGTCCTAGAACTCCTCAACAAAATGGTGTTGTGGAGCGGAAGAATATAACTCTCAACAAAATGGCTAGAGTTATGCTTAACCAGTATAATCTTCCAAAATAATTCTGGGCTAAAGCTATAAGTATAGCTTGTCAAATTTTAAATATGGTTCTAATTCGACCTACATCGAAAAAGACTCCCTATGAACTGTAGTTTAATCATATTCCTAATATTTTGTATTTTAAAGTTTTTGGATGTCACTGTTTTATTTTGAACACCAAGGATAACTTGAGAAAATTCAACTCTAATGCAGATAAAGGAATATTCTTTGGATATGTTGCTAAGAGTAAAGGCTATAGGATTTTTAATAAAAGGTCATTGGTTGTTGAAGAATCAATTAATGTTACTTTTGATGAATTTAACAATCAATTACCAAGTGACAATGTGACGAGGACTCAGGGAAAACGTCTAGCAAAGCTCCTGAAGATACTGACACGGGAACAAGTTATTTGGAGAGTCTGCTAAAGAAGATAAGGTTTATGTCAAACCATTCCAAAACTTTGATATATGTGATGTATCAAAAGGTATAAGTACACATTCTTTTGCTAAGGATGTAGTTGCAAGTGTTTCATTTATTTCACAAATAGAACCTAAGTCAGTAGAAGATGCATTTGATGATGAATTTTGGATTTATGTCATGTAAGAGCAATTAATCCAATTTGAGAGGAATCAAGTTTGGTAACTCATTCCTAAGCCTATTGGTCACTCTGTAGTTGGTACCAAATGGGTATTTCGAAACAAACTGAGTGAGGATAGACAAGTCATTCGCAACAAAGCACGTCTAGTTGCTCAGGATTATAATTAAGAAGAAGAAATTGATTATGACAAGGCCTATGCTCATGTTGTTAGACTAGAATCCATTCACATGCTTTGTGCATATGCATATTTTTATGATTTTAAATTATTTCAAATGGATGTCGAAAATGCTTTTATGTTTTATAAAAGAAGAAGTTTTTGTAAAATAGCCTCCTGGTTCTGAAGATTTTAAATTTTATGGTCACGTTTTCAAGTTAAGAAATGCACTATATAGACTCAAACAAGCACCTAGAGCTTGGTATGATCGTCTAAGTACCTTTCTAATGGAAAATGTTTTTCTAAAGGGAAAGTAGACACTACTTTATTTATCAAATCCCTTAAATGATGATATTTTATTATTGCAAATATATGTAGATGACATTATTTTGGTTCAACTAATGAGGTACTTTGTCAAGAGTTTGCTAAGTGTATGCAGAATGAGTTTGAGATAAGCATAATAGAAGAGCCACTAATTTTTCGGACTACAAATCAGACAACTTCACAAGGGACGTTCATCAATCAAGCAAAGTATATGAAGGAGTTTCTAAAGAAGTTAGACTTCGATAATGCAAAGCCTATCGGAACTCTAATGGCCACCTCAACCAAGCTTGACATTGATGAAAGTGGCAAACTTGTCGACCAACGTAAGTATCAAGGTATGATTGGTAGTTTACTATACTTAACTGCTAGTAGTCCTAATATAATGTTCAGTGATTGCATATATGCTAGATATCAAGCCAATCCTAAGGAATTAGAGACCTATGCATAGCTAAGCATATCTTTCGATACCTAAAAGGAACTTCTACCGTTGGCTTGTAGCATCCCAAAACTAAATCATTTGACCTAATCAGTTATTCTGATGTAGATTTTGCCGGATGCAAAGTAGACCATAAAAGTACCAGCGATACGTGTCATTTTCTAGGAAAAGCTTTAGTCTCCCGGTTTAGCAAAAAGCAAAATTCTGTCATATTATCAACGACTGAAGCTGAGTATATCGCCGTCGGTCGTTGTTGTGCTAAACTTTTATAGATGAAGCAAACCCTAGAAGACTACAATCTGCATTTTTATAATATTCTTATTTTTTGTGACAACACTAGCACAGTTTATTCGACTAAGAACCTAGTATGTCATTCACGGTCCCTGTGGTCGTAGCCCGTTGGGAACGGTGGGGCACCCCAGCGCAGTGGCATGGGTTCGAGCCCTCTTGGAGGCATGCCTCCAAGCACCATTAAGAAGTGGACACCCTCAAAAAAAGTATGTCATTCACGCACTAAACATATAGAAATACGTCATTATTTTCTTCGTGATCATAAAAAACACGGAGATATTTGTCTAGAATTTATTGACACAAGTTATCAACAAGCCGATATTTTTACAAAACCATTAGCCGAGGACCGCTTCAACTTTATTCGACGCGAGTTAGGTATTCTTGATATCGGCTCAGAAGCATAATGACTTATGTCCGGTAAATGACTTGATATTAATTCAAAAATTTTATTAAATCAAAATTATTTTGGGTACAAGTCGAAAGGGCCCTTCTGTCATACAGGTGTAAATAGCTTAAAGCGACACAGTGCACTAGTCTTCGAACTACCGCTAGATGGGATCCGGCCCCTACAGCTAGCCCAAGATAATTAAGATCTATTACAATTTGTATAAATTTTATCTTTCACTTTATGTACATAATTTAACATATGCTAACCTAGATACAAGGAGACCGAACTCGAACCGAACTATGCCCTAACTCGATCCCTGTGTATTAGGTAAACCTATAGCAGGCCCTACTTTTATGTTGCCTTCTCTTTTTACAAAACCCTATTTCTAAACTGAAAGCGGCCGACCCTCCTTCTTTATCCTCCAAAAACTCCTTCCAAAACCTAGATCTCCAAACCCTAACCCTAGATTTTACCTACTTTAGGGTTTTTATCTCCAAGATCAAGGATTTGTGTCTATTTAAGAATTCTCCCACAATTTTTAGCGTTCTCTTGATGTATAATATCTTCCTATCTTCAATTTTTCTATGGCACCTAAGTTATCTTCCAAGAAAAAAGAATGGATGAAGCTTCATCTTCAAATCAATCTCAAGATCCTTTTGAGTCTCTATTTAGTTCTCCACCACTTAATGAGGATGATTTCAATAGCTCTTTATTTAGAAGCCTAGAAGTTTCTAGTGCACGGTTCAATGATTTCCAAAAGCAAAATATTTGTCCAGACAATGTCATTAGTTTCACTATCTTCCGAGAATATTTAGCTACTCTTACTACTCTACGATTTCATGATCTTGTTCAAATTGCTAACCCTATTTATTCCAATGCTATACGCATATTTTATTACAATTTGTAACACTCTCATGGCACTATCTACTCATTTATCTGTGGTATCGATATTGAATTTGATGATGACGATCTAAGTGAGATGGTCCAAATTCTTAATATTGGCAATGCTCTCTTCTACATCACCAAAGTCAATTTCGGTAACTACATGACTCTAGAATCCTTGAAGGATGCCATGTGTGATCCATTTCCAAGACCTCCAGGACGTTTGATATCCAAATATCTCAATAAATACTTCTATGAGTTGCATCACCTTAGTTTTTCAGCTCTTCTATCTAAGACGGGATCCACTGACGAGATCACGTACTTAGAGATGTCAGCTTTTAACCACATTTATTTTGGTATTCTTTTTAGTCTTCCGAAGACAATAATTTCAGCTATGGTAAACTATCGCAAAAGAGAGCACAACCTACTATATGCTATGTATCTACCAATTATATTTTATAGGTTTGGCATTCCTTTAGACTCATATCCCTTTGACGATATACCATCCTGCCTCCTTTGAGTCCGTAGGACCTGACCTCCTCATATTGCTCCACATCCTGGTGAGGCCGGTGATGAGAATGTCCAACCTGATATTTAGGCACCACCTCCTCCTTCTGTTGTTGTTCCTTCTCCTGCTGCTGAGGCTCCAGCCTCACTTGATGAGATCGGCACTATGATATGAGATTGCTTTCGTCTTAAGGATAAGCGGCACCGTGCTTATCTAGAGTATCACTGCCAGACGAACTTCATGACCACTCTTCAGGCCTAGGCCCTGGGAACTCTATTACGGACATGCAATGGAGTTTAGCACATGCTCCTGGTGGCCGTACCCTATATCTGTCACCCTCAGTTCCCCGGATACAGATTTAAGGATCCAGAGGCTTAGCGTTAATTTATTCCTAGATCTGTCTATTATGATTCTAACAGGTCCGTCGAGACTGGTGACGATACATCTTGAGGGTTGTTAGGCTTTGTGGTGTGTTTGTTTTGGATATGTGATAGTTGATGACATTAGTAGTTGGCACTAGTTTGCATATATTTTGGTTTGTGTTAGACTTTTTATGCACTATGGCTATCATGCATTTCTTTTAGCACTGCTATATGTTAAACTCTGGTTTGGTTTACAATTTATATATATCATCTGCTAATTGTGTTTGTGCTACAATTTGGATGTTTCACTCTTCTTTGTTTTTATCTGCTCTTTAATTGCGAGGGAGCTCACATTTTGATCAAATAACAAAGGGGGAGAAAAAGTTCCAATATACTAGAAGAATCAAATATCAGTACAGAAGGTAAATTTTTTCAATTATTTTGTATATCAAACTTGGCAATTGTTAATTATCAAAATGGGGGAGATTATTGGCCCATTGGTCTGGTCACTCCTGATTTTGATAACCGACTAACAACTCCAGTTCGAAATACACAAACAATATACAGGTACAGTACTGGTGTTGAACAACTACAACCTCGCTACTGCACTCAGTCAGAGTCTTTGCCAATGATAATCGCATCACTGATCGAGACAATTTTTCCTACTTTGTTATGTAATTTTCAATTTATTGAGTCCAAGAAAAATATATGGTTGATCGAGATTAGCACCTAGCTCTGCTACAAAAAGTCTACCTATAAAAAATTAGCCTACCCAATCATTCAGTCTATTCATTAAACCCAGTCCACTTACCAAATAACCCATAAACCCACAAAAACCTAAAGCCAATTCTTTATGGCCTGTTCTGGAAATAGGGCAACCAAACTTGGATCGAACTTGGTCCCCCATGACCTAGTTTCTGAGGGAACAGGTCACCCAGAAGAACATGCTCCAAACGTTCAGATTTTTGAACGTTGGACTACCAAACTCTGCCAGAGTTCTATCTAAGGAAAAAAAACTATAAATAGAGAAGAGTTCTTCATTCTATTCACTCATTCCATTCTCTCTTCTCTATTCATTCAAGTGTTCTATCAAAGCTTTTTTACTTTCAAATCTAAGATTTACAGCTCGTAGTCAAGCCAGTGCCAGTTTCAGTTCAATCTAGAAGTTTGGTCGACTTGTACAAAAGGCTTGAAAACATCTCAATTTTCATCCAGTTCTAGAAGTCGGTAAGTCCTTCGAATTAAAGGCTTATAAGTTAAAGTAGTGCTCTTCGGATAAAAAAACACATGTTGTAAGGAGCTACAAGCGCTTCAGATTCAAAACTTGTGTTTTACGAGATAGTTGATTCAACATCGGGCTAGAGTACTCGAGACTGGACTAGTTCTCTCAAAGGAAACCAGTATAAACCTTGATGTTTGCATTTGTTTCTCTGAATTTATTTGCATTACGCATTTATTTTTACTGCCTACATCATATTAGTTTGATTACTGCCATAAATAGCTTTAAGTGATAATTTTTATTCGGCTACTCACACGTACTCTATTCACCCCCCTCAAGAGGTGCTCAACGGTCCTACAGGATTATCCGTCGAAATATGTGGCAATTCGCCGAATCTTCCGAAAGGACTCCCAATTCCTATATTTTATTTTGTCTTAGTTTCTTGATTTCTTCTTCTACATTGCTTTCCTGTATATTCATAATAAATTTCCTACTATGTACTGCTATGCCTTGTCAAGATCATGATTGCTTGAGCACGCAGTTCCTATACTGACTTGTTTTTTATATGCTTTTTTCATGATTCCTTTATGGCTCGTAGTAGCACATGCTGTTTTGCTTGTTTGATAGTGGCTCATAGTAGTGCACTTATGATTCTTGTCGTGTCTTGTTTGCTTGATAGGGGTTTGCCATAGCGCACTTATTATTTTTGTTTCTTGTATTATTCTATTATGGCTTTTTATGGTAGACATTTTCTTGTCTTGTCCAGTCTTGCATAACCCCGAGGGGAGTATCATGTCTAGGATTGATTCTGCAGAATGCCACACCCACAATCCAAAATGAAAATGTTAAGGACCAAAATAATTAGCTTGGTTATCTTGATGAATTAGAAGGGGAAGATTTCTCAATTATTTGTACACCATTTATTCTGACCGATAAAATAGATTTAAAGCTCTTCTTTATGGGAGTACATTTCTAGCACACCGTTAAGTCGCAGGCAGAGTTATATCAAGATGATTTGCTAAATAAAATTTATTTATTAAGAATTGATTGTAGCTTTGCTAAAATTGTCTTAGAAAAGGATGTAAGAAATTTAGCTTCGAAACAGATCTTTGTTAGATGGCAGGCAGAGTTAATATTTGATTTTTGATATAAAATTTATTAAAGGAACAAAAAATTCTCTTCCTGATTTTCTTATTCACGAATTTTTGTAGAATGGATAGCCACAGATTTTAATTTCTGTAACAATGTATCCAAGGTAGTTTTTATTCTATTTACTGCTGACCAATTACTTGGAGATACATATTTGAATATTTATTCTGTTGAATCATTTTATGTAATTCCTTAATGGTTTCTTCCTTGTGATCAATTGTTTTAAGAAAGGATATTGCATCTATTTTGTCAGACATATTACTAACAGTGACCTTTATTGGTTTATTTGGTGGATACAAATATCTTATCTTTTTCCTATATTAGTATGCCATAACATATATATAATTATCAAATTGATAGATAGATTAAGAAAAATAACTTTAGAATAAAAACCTTCTTCTACTCTTAATGTTTTAGAAAAAGAATCTTCTGAATCAGACAATGAATCTAATAAAACATCTCAGGAAGATAGTAAATCTACAAATGAGATAATAGATGATGATATCAATCCAATTATGATTGATAAAATACAAAGATCATTCCAAGATAGTGGTAATACCAGTAATACTCTAGGAATCAATGCAATGAAGGATAAATAGCCCATTGCTATCTAAGGATAAGTCTCAATCATGTCAATACAATTATTGCGACTATATTCAAGCCTTTTACAAGATTTTTGATTATGACAATATCAGACAGAAAAACTCTTGGTTCATTTGAATCTGCCCAATGATACTAGAGAAGGAAATTCCTTCTTAGTTTAATCAATGGTGGTTAGAATTTGGTGCCACTTTGGAAATACTTCTGACTTCAATACAAGAGCAATTTTCTAAATAGACACTACATATATACATATATATATATTTTTTTTTCTTATATATATATATATATATATATATATATATATATATATATATATATATATATATTAATCAATGGTGGTTAGAATTTGGTGCCACTTTGGAAATACTTCTGACTTCAATACAAGAGCAATTTTCTAAATAGACACTACATATATACATATATATATATATATATATATATATATATATATATATATATATATATATATATATATATATATATATATATATATATATTTTTTTTCTTATATATATATATATATATATATATATATATATATATATATCTATATATATATATATATATATATATATTATATAGAAGTTCAAAATATATATATTCATAGATATTTGAATTTCCATATATGGATATCTCCAAATATATAGGTATAAATCTTCAAATCTTTTGCCACCCTTTTATGCAACTAGATGCATGTAATTATATACCCATATATAAATTTATATATTGAGATAGAATCATATATATTGAGATAAGATTATGTAAATATCCATATATATATTTAAGTCTTTTTAAATATAAACCATTTTCATAAAGCATATTCGATCATCCCAAATCTTTTATCCCGAATATTGAATGATGTGCAAATGTATATCTCTTTGAATTACCCTATATATGCTTTTATGTATTGTGATAAATTTAAATATATTGGAGATAAGATTGTATATATTCATATATATGTAATATTTCCATAAATGGAACTTTCTAAATAACTACCTAACAAACCATTACTTAACCCCCTACCCTTCGCAATATATATATATATATATATATATATATATATATATATATATATATATATATATATATATATATATATATATATACTTTAAAAATATATATATATATATATATATATATATATATATATACTTTTTAACTAAAACAATAACCCTAACTAGAGTTCTCATAAAACCTTTCTTGGTCGCACCTCTTTCTCTCTCAATTTCGAAACCCAAGAGCAGCCCCTCCCTTCCTCTTAAACCCCTTTTCATCACCAAGAAGTCCATCTTCATCTCCTCCAATCATCTCTCCATTACCATTATCATCTCCCTTTCCAATTTCCAAGAAACCTTCCATTAAACCCTAACCATCTTTTTTATTAAATCTCCATTAAACCACCATCATCTTTCCATGGACAAGGAGAGCTAGTGGATGGAGAATTTTTGATCCTCTTGTGTTGGATCTCCATTGAGTTCTTGATCTCCAAAAGGTAACTTTTAACCCTTCTTCTTCTTGTTGATCTTTAAATAGTTCTAGGAACATATACGTCCAAAAATAGATATCCTACCATTATAGATATAAGAATAGGTTTGATAAGATCATAGGTAATGGTTAATAATCAGGTTTTATATAAACTAGAAGCATGCACGAGTTCTTTTTATCTAAAACAATCCAAATTAGGAATGACATAACTCCCAACTTAGGACTGATTAATTCTACATTTTTTACCGATTCCATCTCGAAGTTAGCTTTCCAAACATATAAGTTAATAAGCCAAATTTGATCTAGAACTTTTTGTAAAATTGTTTGAGCATTAGGTATCTGAATAACGAATGTGTTTTGGTATTTCACAATTTCAGGAGTTTTTGGACACAAAAATATGATCTGTTTGATGTTTCAAAAGCAGACGTGAAGGCCTAAGACATACTTTAACCCCATAATTTAGTAAATAAGTCTAATAGGTGCAGTATTGGTTACAAGTAGAGGACAGACTATATGGCATAAGTTTTTATGAGTATTCATAAAAACATAGGATATGGCTATAGTTATCTCACCAATAGACTAAGGATAAAACGCAGACATAGATTGATATAAAACTCGAGTGGTACAATGTTTATTGCTTCATTCACATATTGACGTTGCTAATTCATAAATAAGTTATCGAAACATAGACGTGAGACCATTTCTTAATCTACAGCTTGCGGCCAGGCAAGTTTACCTTGCCTTCTTTATAGTACATTTACGTGCTTAAATTTCTTTTCTTGCATAACATATTACTAGTTATTATTTTTTCTTTTTTTTCTATTGATATGTATTCTTACATGATATGCCCAGTAGGCGGCTTGTTGAATTTTATAGTAATTGTGTTAGTATCATAGTTCATACTTGGTTGATTGGAATCTGTGACTTACATGAGTCATAATATATCATAGGGTGGGAAGGACGAGTACGTTATAACTGAACTGCTACTTCCAATTTCTATTTTTCTTAACTTGCGAGTCCACACTAGGGGCGAGGGTTGATTGTTTGAGCTAACCTGCGATTCCAGACCAGGGACGAGGGTTGGCTGTTTTATCAAACTTACTAGTCCACACTAGGGGTGAGGGTTTGATTATTGTCTTTGATTTTCTTTGTCATGTATTCACATAGGAACTTGGCATTTGTTATATGTTCTCTTTTTAATTGTTCATTTATGCGTAGTTGTTCTTGTATGCATATTTTGTTTGTTGCTTAGTCATTTTGGTTCCTTTCTTGCTTTTATGCTACTCATGTTTATTTACTGTACATGACATGTACCTTATGTATCTTGCTACGACCTTTCAGAGTACCTAGTGATCTCTAGGCTATTGTTGATTTGGTATAATAGATGGATGAACTCTCCAGTTTAATTTACATGATCTTGTACGTGTTCATGCTCCAATTTATTTATATGTTCCCAGTTTTCTACATGACACAAATGGTACCTTTACTTTCTTTATGATTGTTCTTATTGCCTTTCTCTTTTTTTATGTTCGCATGCTAGTTTTTAGCTCTTTCGTTGGCTTCCTTTATGGTACTTGCTATCTGGGGTCTGATCCTACTGGTTTTGTTTGGTTAGATTTGGTAGCAGAACCAGAGGATCTTTCATAGCTTCCATTCGATGGTGACCACCTAGAGCACTAGAGTACCTGAGTAGGTTTTCACTTCTTTATCCACTAGTATCTATATATTCTTTTATGGCGTTTACCACCAAACAAGTATTTAGCTCATATTTTGGACCTTGACATTAGCCTATTGTTTTATAGCTAGAGATGATCATATATGACTATTACTTTTGCTAGTTCTTCAGTTTGTTTTACGAGCTTCATTATCATACTGTTCTATATGTCTGATGAACATATTCCTTGTATCCTACTTATTTGCCTGTGATTAAGATATCTAGAATTGTTGACCTAGGATGGACTGTTGTTTGTAGTAACCACCATGTTTTACAACTTTGGCCGATATCTCAGGGTAATAGAGTACTCTGGTATACATAGCTGGCCTGGTCCCATTTCCACTTTCCAGTATTCTGGTTCTGGGGCATGACAACCTTTTAGGCAACTTTAGAGATAGAAGAAAGGACGAAGGAAAGTCACGACATATGGTGGAGTATAACTTCTACGACCGACAGGGTCAATAAAAGAAGACTGTCGTACTGTAAATAGAGAATGTTTCAACTGAGGTCATCAGGGCCATATTAACAAGAATTATTCAAACAAGAAGCCTGTGCCGTCGAACCCTAATGACAATATAGGGCATGGGCAGATGCCGAATCAGAATTGAGTGTTGCTTCTAGATAATCATCATGGTGAGCAGCAGAGAAGGCCTATAGTTTATAACCTGTAGACCAAGCGTGAGGGCATTTACAATATTGGTGAGTTTATTCTTTAAGTTTCGAGGACAAAACCTTTTTTAGTGGTTTATTATATATGCCATGCTCCTAGAGGTACGTTGACAGGAGGCTAGACCGTGCAAGTCAGTATAAAAACTATCATGGGGAAACTTTGCCAATATCGATTGATCAGGACTTACGAAATAAGTCTTCTAATTTATGGAATTGCTCAGACAGCTGTTGGTCCCAAGATGTAGCTAATACGACTTGGTGAAGGAACTCTATATAAGTGCTTCTTCTTTATTGTGGTTTTGTTGGACATTTTCGATGCTTAGTTTTGGTGAATGAGTTTTTTATATTGTTTTCGATGATTGGTTTTCATTGTTTACTTTCAGCGAATTTTTCATTCATTCCAAATCTTGTGAGAAGGAGATCGAAGTATAATGATAAGTTTTGGTGCAATTTCAGGACGCATAGACAAGGTGTGACCGTCGCGTGAAGCTTCTCTTTCTCTCGGATAGATTTACTTGGCTCAGTGGCTTTGAGTTGGTGATCCTTTATATTTATATCTTAATAAAAGATATACTTTACTTCGTTGTTGCATCCCTATGATCAATGACACCATTAATAAAAGATAAAATAAAATAGATGAATTACTGGTTAGAAATATAGAACTATTATAGTACTTGTTCAAGAAGAATTCGTATGTTCTTATGCTATATGTTGCTTGTAAACCCCCTTAAATTTCTACTAATATTTTTTTCTTTTGGTATATAAATATATACATATAAATATTTGTATTATTATTGTATTTTTAAATATAATAAATGAATAAGTATTATTTATGTTTATATATATATATATATATATATATATATATATATATATATATATATATATATATATATATATATATATATATATATATATATATATATATATATATATATATTTGATATAGAAATTTTATAGAAAATATTTTAAGATTTTCTAGATTTTGTTTGATTTTTTAGGGAATTTTAGGGAATTTTAATTTAATTCTTAGAAAATAAAGATTTAATAGTAATAATAATAATAATAATAACATTAAGCATGAAATATATATATGTATATTTACATATCTAAAACAATATGAAGACGTAACTAAGTAAAGAAATTGCAAATAAAAATTTAAATTAGATTTAAGTTAAGAATATGAAAGTATTTATACAAATATCATATATAATTAAAAGAGAGAAAATGTGTTTAGAAGAAATAAGTAAATATTTAAATACATATATATAAATAATTTTTGATATTTTTAAAAATGTAAAGATATACATACATACATATAAAAATTTCTTTTGCGCAAGAACATAGTCGTTTTAATTTGAATCAAATCCAAATCCATTTGAAGCCAAATCTCTTGCAAATCTCAAATTTACGCTATTCTTCTCTGCTCAGATAAAAATTCAAAATCAGAATTTAGAATCAATTAGAATTTATGCGTAATGGTTGCCGGCAGGGAGGATCGTTGGCTTACATTGCCCCTAAACAAGTTGACGAAGGGCGGCGAGTATCCTTTACAAACGATGAGATTAAGGAGGCTACTACATATTGGAAGAACACGATAGTTCTATATGTATTGGGTGATCGTTCATTTTACAGGCAGATCAGAGCTTTTTCTTGTCGGATATGGTGTCTTAAGGGGAGCATGGAATTTTTTGCTCATGAGAGCAGGTTCTTCTATGTCAAGTTCAATCTAATAGAAGACGTCAAGTGGATTATACATGAAGGACCTTGGACGTTTGATGGGTGGCTTATCATCTTGAAAGAGTGGACGCCCGATGTCCGGTGTGAATGTGAGGCACTTTATTGTATCCCAGTCTGGATACGATTTTTCCAGCTCCCTATTCAATATTTGACATCCTCAATGCTGACAAAACTAGCCAGTTTGATAGGTATTCCTATTAAAACAGATGAGGGTACTTTAGCGTGTTCCCGAATTTATTATATGCATGGATCTTCGTCAGATTAAGGCTGAGCAACAACTCTCACGACAGATAGCATATGAGATACCATCTAGGAACTGTCCAGGGGTCGAGTATGAGTGGATGCTGCGACATGAGGTCCGAATGTTAGCCAAGTTTTTGGTACCTCACTCAATAGTGTGTCATGGCGTCACGGAACATCCCTCAACAAGGGGATGATGTGACATGAGGTCTGGATGTTAGCCAAGTTGGAGGAGAACAAATAGCAGCGAAGGTTGTAAGTTCTGCCACGGGGACATCGGACACAGCGGGAGAGGCACGCTGCCCGGTTGGAGCGAACGAGTGCCCTCGGTTGGAGAGTTGTCCTACCTATGAATACGTAGGTAACATACGTTCCCATCGTCTGCCTCGGAAGGGAGGTCCATACATAGAAGATAGCTATACTCCGATGGAAAATAATGTAGGAGGTGCAGGAACGGATTTGCCTGAGACCAACATGGAAGAAAAGGAGGGCAATAATATCATGGTTCCCACATAAGAGGAAAGGAGTTTGGTTGTCTTCTCAGCCGCAGATGATAGCCGTAAAGGAATGAATACCAGAATGCGGATGGCGTCGAGGAAGACGAAGACTCAAACAACGGTAAGAGGTAATGAGGGACCGACCAGAATTAGGAAAAGACATGCAGGGATGCGTGAGTACGATACCACATGCAACTTCTCATCTGATAGTATGCAAGAAATAGCACTTGTAACTTCTAATCCTGAATGGGCACAATTACTCCAGGAGGGCGGTCAAGCCTTTGCAAGATAAGGGTTTGTTATGAATGATGCTAGAATAGAGGAAGCAGCATCCCCAACTATCCTTGACGATGGAGGGAATCAAAAATGCTATAATGTCTATTGTGGTATCCAATGTGCGAGGAATATGTTCGATAGGGAGGTGGAGAGAGGTTTGTGCAAGGTTGCAAAGAGGGCTATGCTCTATCAATGCCATTCTGGAAACCAAAATCAAATCGAAAAGGCTATTAAAAAGGAGAACGCCGCATACATGGAACAAGGCCCATAATTTAGCATTGTGTCGTGTGGCGCAGATATGGGTTCATTGGGACACATTACAATGGGATAGATAAGTTATTCACACATCGGAACAATTGTTAGCTACGGTGTTCACTAACAAGAGAGGGTTGTGATTTATGTTAGGTGCAGTATATGTGCACAATCATAGAATGAGGCGGGAGGAGCTATGGAAAGAGATTAAGTACGTAAATCTTATTGCGGAGTCTAATATCACAATCCGTACCTACTTTTTGTGATACGAGTACGTATCCAAGTCTAGCCTACGCACAACATCAGCGGTTATATGCTGTCTAGACATCAAAAATAATCTCAAACCAAATAAACAATATTTTATCTATTTTCTCAATCACAATAACTAATTTATTTCTAAATCCAATAATACATCAAAATGACATTTGGGAACAAACCGTCTAAATAATCAAATTCAAAAACTATATAATCTATCAAGAATCTAAGGTTGGCCTTCATATGTCTCTATCTCCACCCGAAGGTCCCAAATGCAAAATAGCAAGTCACCTGCAACATATCCAGGAAGAAAAGGAGCAAAGTACAACCCTATTGCAACAATGTAACTCAACACTAAATAAAGCTAGACATATATACAATATAATAATAAAGGAAACATGTATATGAACTGGAAATAGTAAACACGTACAAGATGACCACTGGCAAGAACATGTATAAATAAGACAACTGGACAATCAATATGGACACATAAAGACTAACAGACAGTGTGTGTGAAATACCTTTCGATATGGTAATTGTTGGGCCAATACAGCACATCATATCGGCCACTACAAGAAAAATGGCTTTTCTTGACGGTTTATTTTTTGACGGTCGTGGAAAACCGTCATTAAAATGGATAACCTTGACGGTTTTAGACATACGTCAAGGAAACACACGTTTTGTGTTAATTTAGCAAATTTATACCATAATAGTTGACGGTTTTAGTGAAACCGTCAAGAAATACAAATCTATTTATTGACGTTTTGATAATAACCGTCAACTAAAGTCTGTGCGGGAAAATTTCCGCGGCTATTTCAGCTGCCATTATCGTAATTTCTTTTAAAAATATTAATTTGTTGACGGTTTCGCACCAAATAGAGCAGATCTGAAAAAACCCTTCGCACATAACAAAACCCCCCCTCTACTTCGAAAACCCTCTCTCCCCAGCCGACCTCTTCCTCGAGAAATCTCTCCCTCCGGCCTCTTCCTCGAGAAATCGCTCCCTCCGACCTCTTCCTCCACTTCGAAAAGCCTCCCTCCGCCCTCTTCCTCCATGAGAAATCAACCTCCATCCCTCCGGCCTCTTCCCTCTCCCTCCAAACAGTAAAACCCACTCCTCGGCGACCTTCACGACGTCCAACGCGACGTCCCCTCTCCTCGACGGCCTATACGACGTCCTACGCGACGTCCCCTCTCCTCGGCGGCCTACACGACGTCCCCTCTCCATCGAGAAAACCCTCTCCTCGGCGGCCTACCCAACGTCCTACGCAACGTCCCCTCTCCCTCGAGAAAACCCTCTCTTCGACGGCCTACACGACGTCCCCGACGTTTTCACCATGCGGCAACTTCGATCTTCACCATGCGGTATAATATCTTTCATTTCTTCTCTCTACAATTCGATTTTTGTGTCAACTTAGGGTTTTTTTGTGTCAGCCAACTTAGGGTTTTTCGATCATCCTAATTTAATCAGTAGGTTCTGCAAATCCAACACGTGATTGACCCACAAACACACTTAGAAATTTAACAAGGTGTTTATGTGGGTTCAATGGGTGTTTTCGATTGTTTGGGAGTTGGGTTTTCGAATGGTAACAGATTGGTTTCAGTTCCAGTTTCGAATGGACTAGGGGTTGATGATGTCATCAATCTCAACAGAATGATGCCCTCTTCAAGCCTAGAATTGTGGTACGACATGTATGGTGGTGTGTTTGTGGTGTATATTATTCCTGACCATGAAAATATCTGCTTGGTAGGTAGCTGAATCTTGATTTTTCTACACCATTTTCTTTTTTCTTTTCCTTTTTCTTTTCTCTTTCTTTGGTGTCAATGCTCTCCAAATCCAGATTCAGAACACTGCAGGCAATCCCTTGTGTAGCCAGTACACCTCATACAAATAGGAAGGTGCATGAGTTATTGGCCATAAAAAATTGTCTTTGGTTGTAGTCTATGTTGCACGGATGCGGATACGACACAACACAGCGAAACGGACACGACACCTATTTTGGTGTGTCCTAGTGTATTTTGGAGTGTCTGAGGAGAGTCCGATACATGACCGACAAGACACGGCCACACTTTTAGAGTGAACGTGCTTCCTTTGTTGTAAGGAATCCGGATCAAGTTCAAATCTTCTTCTTCATATAAACAATTAAATAAGAGTAGAAGGTATGAAAATCCTCGTAAGGTTCTCAATGATATTTCCTCACACCTCCCATGGAATTTGTAGACTCCACAAACGGCAAATCACTTCCGTGTCCCACTTATTATCCTAAATCTGCATGAATTGCGCACGACAGTGCTTATTTAATATGGACACAAAGTGCCACTTCTACATCTGGATTCTGAAAAATCCTAACAGTGTATAAAAATAAGTCTTCGGAGCAATTAAAAATTGATTGTATATCATATAGGTTATAAAGTGAAAATATAGGTTAATATCAAGATTCCATTGTAGTTCTGTTGGTTAGGATACTCGCCTCTCACCAGAGAGACCAGGGTTCAAGTTCCGGCAGCGGAATATTTACATTAACCCTTCTTTTCATTTATTTCCTGCCCTATAAAATGCAAACACCTAGCCCACTTTTCCAATTTGATCGATAAATTTCATTTGGATAGACCACCTACAAAAGCTATATCATCATTCATCATGTACACGTGAAATCATTTGCCCGTGTCCCATAATATATTTTCGTATCTCACATGTGCAGTTGAGGACAAGATTAAGGGAAAAATCATGTGAAGTTGGAGACAACGCCAATTGAGGACAAGATGAGAAAAAAAATATTTTAGCTGGTTTGGAAAAGTGCAATACAAGCCAATAGGTACACTAGTAAGGAGGAGCGATAAGATGGTAGTTATATAACCACCAGGACTAGAGGTCCTATTATATTCCTTCCAGTTTTTAACAAGGTTTACATGTTGTTTTGTTAGTTGATGATAAACTGAAATGTTAAATTTATATTACTGGTGATAGGCTAGGACTGAATGCTCTAAATGAACTTATGACTGAGAACTTTATTAACTGATTCACTGAATGCTCTAAATGAACAAACTAATTTTCCTTTGTATGAAACCATATGTTATGATATGACTGAGTTTGTTTTCCTATAAAGCTGAGTTTTAACTTTGTTGATGACCTGAGATTTGAATATATAACTGAACAGTGTTGGCTGAGTTTCCTGTTTTGAATTTGTTCACCCATTAAATTCTTTATTCGTATTTTAACTTTCCCATTATATTGTTAGTTTATAAATTTGGGAGAATATAGCTTATTATAGATTTGAATATGTAATATATGTGACTAATGTTATCTATATATCTGGAAACTAAACATGCAACTTGCAGTGGATAGTACATGTATGCGGTCGTCAGTGACTAATGTTATCTATATATAATGATCCTTATGTAAATATGTCTATAAAAAAAAGGTACAGAAGCATGGACTGTTGATGGCCGATGTAATTATTATAAGCGCTTTAAATCAGTATATGTTCTAGTTTCCTTTTTAACTTTCCATGAATACCAGAAGTAACCTGTCTGTTTATTGTCAATCTGCCTGGTAATGTTCTTCAAAAAATCCGCGATGAATTGTATCATTTCATTGCGCTGGCAGTGATAGTTGTTTATTTCATTATTCATGCCGATTTATTTCTCATCTAGATTGGAAATATCTTTGATATCTTAGCTCATTTTTAATCTTTGTAGTAAATCTGATGGCATGGCGGAAATGATCATTCACTTACTAAAAATGATCGATATATTGCGTTTATCTGTTGTCTCTGTAGCTTCTTAAACTAACCTTTATATTTCGGTGGCCGTCTCGTTTTACGTTTTCTTTGATGTCACTGTTTGGTGTATTTCACAGTTACATTGTTAAGAACGTTACTGAACTCACATTATATGATGTTTCTGAATGTCTATGGTTGTGGTTGATGCTTGCAGTCTTCTAAACCTTCTTGAAGTCTTCTAAACCTTCTTGATTCTCACATCCTGTCCTTTGTAAGTTCGTCGGTATCACTTCATGATAAACATACTATATTCTTTGTGGCCATTTTTAGTTAACTGCACTTGGCAGTCAAGTTTTGTAGCCACATTTGTGTAATATATGTGACTATATATAGACCAGTTAGCTATCTTAATTTACTGAAGAAGAAGAATAGTTGTAGCCGGGAGCATCATGATGATTACGAATTTTGCAGTGTTTATGTTCTTTTGCAGTGTTTACACTGTTACTAAGGGTCTTGGATCTCATTGTTTACAGTATTTATGTTATTTTTAAGTTATCAATCAAATAACTTCATATCAAAGCCTTGGTTACTTTATCAAATAGTGAGTCCAGTTATACTCCTTATAGACACTCATCCTTCTCACTCACATTCTTATTGCAGGAAAGGAAGAACAACAGAGCTTGAGGACGAGATTACGGTCATCGAATGCTGAAGCCCAGGTAGACTTTTACAATATTTTATATTGCATTTGTTCCTTGTATCCTCTATTTTACTCCAAAACTTTTGTAGTTGCACTTTGCATATTGCTAAGTAGAGTTCGTCATCATTACTTTCTGAGACAAGGTGAACCATGTCTAAATTATGGCTAACATGTTATATTGACCTTTGTAGGTATTTTTAGGAATCCATGGTGGTGAAGGAAGCTCCTAAAGAGAAAACGAAGACACCAAGTAAAGTTAAATCACCTACGAGAGCTTCTACAAGAATAACAAGGTCATTTAAAAATCCACCGGGAATGGAATACTTTGCTATACTCGCACAAAGGTTGGTAACTGAAAAAACGTCAGTTCGGGTTCCATTTGACAGTGACTTGTTTGGTACCCCAACAATTACAACTCTTCTCCAAGAGGATTTTGAGAATTTCATTAACATGCGTCCTCTCTCAGTAAATTGCATACAAATCTACAATAGGTACAAGAATACTTTGCTCGTTAAAATTGTTTATTATTACATTAATAAGTTGAGTTAACTTATTTACAAACTATAGGTCATTGTACTATCATTTGAAGGACCTAAACTCCGACGAGAATATTTCATTCATTGATCCAAGACCATCAAACAAGTCAGGGATAAAAGAATTTTTGGCATCACAGGATAGAAGGGCAAGGCATATCTGTAATAGTCTGAACTCTCGAAAAGAAAGTCGACTATTTTTCTTGCCATACAACCCGAGGTGATACATTTCTTACTTATTTTCTTTTATAACATTCTGGAACATATAACTTGCTGGAATGTATATTCATATTTCATTCTTTCCCCATTTTCAAGAAATCATGAATGTATATTCAAATAAGAGTATAGGATACTCTTTGAGATGATGGGTTCCTGTTGGAAACCAAATAAGAGTATAGGATACTCTTTGAGATATTGGGTTCCCTGTTGAAACCCAGTTTCAGTTTCCAGTTTCCATATTGGGCTAGTCTCAGTTTCAGTTTATGTTTCAGTTTTCCTTTTTTTTTTCCAATTTGTACCATGCATATGTAACTCAAATCAGTCCTCCCTCACTTAAAAACCACACGACCAATAATCAACCACTTCACAGTCACAAACAAAGTCGTCTATTTCTCTTGACATGCTTTGTCGCTTTGAACTTGTGTTATTTAGCAATTGTTTGGTTGTATACTCAATAACTTGTATATATCTTGGTGTTATATGGTGTTACAGTGATCATTGGGTTTTGGTAGTCATTGATCTTTTACTAATGAGAGCATACTATTTGGATTCTTTGGGAAGTTGCATCTGTGATGATCTTAAGCACATTGTAACAAGGTATGCATGAATATATCTGTCCCAATACTTCGCACAACTATAGTCAATGTTAGATGTTTTAATAATGACAAATAATATTTTCCACTTTAATTTGCATAGCGGGCTTCGTATGTTTCATGCTCAATGTGGTAACCAAGTGAAAAAATTTAAATTGAACTGGATTGCAATTCAGGTACAATATATTTCTCTCAATATATTTCTCGTTAATATATATATAAATCAAAAATGAACAAGTGTGTAAGATCTTTGCTTTTCTATGCATAGGTACCGAATCAAACCGGCTCCATCGAATGTGGTTACTACGTTATGAGATATATGAAAGAGATCTCATATGATCAAAGCTTGCTTAATCCCAAGGTGATGTTCTTCTTAATCAACATGTATGTTTATAATATATTTATATATTATCACTTATGTTTCATTTTTTCTTCCTATTTTTAAACAGTATAATGAAAAGTGTGTATACACATTTGATGAAATCAATGAAGTGCGTACGGAGTGGATGGATCATGTTTCGCAGTTCTTAATCTAAGCAATCAGTTGAGGTAATTTTTGGACTTTATCTACTTCATGGACAAGATTTTGAGCATCTCTTAAGAGAGGGGAAATGGTGGACTGTTTTAAGAATATGATTAGAGTGGACTGTTATATGCATTTGGTGTGTGTGTGTGTATGTCTGTGTTCCTTACTCCACAGTGAATGTGAAATGAGTTTATGGTATTTGTGAGTGTGGAGATGAGTTCATGTCCATTAGGAAACAACATTTATATAAGGACTGCTATATATAAGTACGTTTGTGTGATATAGGGCTATAGCTCAATCTTATACCAATTACACTTGACATTATATCAGTTGTGTAGAGGAAGGGGTTGGAGTTTAGTGTATCAGTATATGTAATAAAGAGGGGGCTCGGATAATGGAGCATAGCTGTAGCAGTTAACAATTGGGACTGTTGTTATCAGTTGGGGACTGCTCCCTACTTTCTGTTAGAATAACAGTTAACCTTGGAGTGCAGGCAGGTCAATGGATGGGGTTTATGCCCCTGCAGGCAGGGGGGGAACTGCCAGTTGCAGTAAGGAGCAGGCCTTGATGGGTCTGCAGTAGGAGGGCAGTGCCTTGACCAATATTGCAGCAGAGTGAGCTTCAGTGGCAGGGGCTTGACCCCCTTAGTCTGAGCTTAGGAAGTGATGTACGGCATGTGTGAGTGAGTGTATGGGAAGAAGTAGTGTCTCGAGTGTTTGTAGTAGAGGGTTGGCTAGTGTCAGGAGTGTCATGTGTTTCTCTGTGTGTTAATAGAGAGTGAGTGTAGCAGTATGTAGTATGGATTTAGGAGGAGATCATCTATCAGTTGGGTAGGGTTAGGTATCAGTCCTATAGAGGTAGCCCAGATCAGGAGTATAGGGGTTGCAAGTCTGGATATGGAAGTGGCAACATGAGTAAATGCATCCAGGAACAGGAAAACCTGTTGTATGGTGTCAGTGTACAGGTTAGGGGTACAGTGCACTAATGTAATGTAAATATGTTACCTGAACAGTGAGGCCTATGGCCTGATTTTGGGTCTGTACAGGGTCTTGGGGCCTGCACAAACATGTGAAGACCTTGCTAGGCCTTGTACAGTAGTGTAAAAGTGTTGGCCAAGTCGAGGCATCAGATTTGGGGACTGGGGCTTGGTATCAGAGTTAGGACTGATACCCATGTATCATCCACTAGTTGAAAACACCTGTAGTAGGTAGAGTAGGTAATTCCAGATGTGTCTATGTATATTTATATGAAAAAAATATCATATGTACTGGTGTGGGGTGATGTAAGTGTGTCAATACACATACATATATATGTGACAGTGTGTGTTTCTTTAGTGTGTCAGTTAGGAATTTGAGTATCAGTTAGAATTTGTGAGTGTCAGTGAGTTGGGCTTTAGAGTTAGAGTATTCTGTGATAGGTTCCTATCTAAGTGTGTTTATGGGCTTTGGCCATAGGCCAATTCCAGTGAACACTTGAGTGTCATGTGAGTAGTGATAAGTGAATGAGAGGGTATCAAGTGAAGGCCTGTGCTTGTGAAGGGACTAGAGTAAGTGTGAGTGTGATAGAGGATGCAGGGGAGTGGCAAAATACAGGGCATAGGCCAGGATAGGCCAATGCAGCAAGCCTTGTGGCCTGCATTGCAGTGGCAGGAAGGGGGCTGCCTCCTCATTGCATAGGGTAGCAAGAGGGAAGCCTGCCTACAGTGTGTGCAAGTGACAGGTTTTGGAGTGGCAGGTGAGGGAGCAACCGGATTGGACTTAGGCCTGAGTTGGCAGGGGCTTAGTCCCCCTAACTTAGCAGCAGGCCATATTGGGCAATGGCCAGTGCTTGGGAGCAGGCCAGTGAGAGTGTTGTCCATGGGAGTGGCATGTTGTGAAGGGTTGGTATCATGGTTTAAAGTATCGGCCGATACCGATCCGATACGGCCGATACCGATACGGTTTGGCATGTCCCGATCCGATACCGACCGATACCCGATACTGGCCGATACCGACAATGAGGGTCTCTTTTCCGGACAATTCGGCAAAGAAAAATTAAACGAAAAAGACAAATCAACAAGGGTTTAAAGCATAATAAGGTTGTAAAAGCATGTAAAAGAAGAAAATCAATCTATTGTATGTAAGCCAATCGGTAAGGTGACTAATATTTTATTTAGTTTCAAAACTACTAAGAAATAACACTGAAAATACTTAAAATTATGCCTAAATGTATAAAATATATGTTTTTAAATGTAAATAATTTATTAATAATTGTCTGTTTTCTGATACCAAAAAATCCGATACTCCGATCCGATACAGCCGATACTACCGATATTGCCGATACCAATACTCATAGGAATAGTCCGATACCGATACTGTGAACCTTGGTTGGTATAGCCCTGTGGCATGACAAGTAATGGGGTTTTAATAGCAAGAGTCTTTGATTTGTTGAATATAACTGGGTTTATTTGGTATGCTTGAAACCTGAGTTCACATGTTAACTGAGAAATGGAGTCTTTGATTTGTTGAATATAACTGGGTTCTTAATGAATGTCTAAAACCTGAGATTGGTGTTGGGATTGCTTAATATGTTAAGAGTGCTAAACTGAGTGCTTAACTGAACCATTTCTGAGTTTTAATGTTCATTAAATTTACTTGATTGCTAAATGTAAATTGATATGGTAACATGCAACCATGCCTGAGACTCATATGTATACTTGGGTTTTCTGATGTAGAGTTCTGATACTCACATGTTTTTCTTGATTTCAAAAACTAACATGATACTTTTGCTTGATTTCTGTTACCTATGTATATTAGTTGTGCTTTTCCAGAATTGGGAGTTTTATACATTGCATTTGTTTGTGATATCATAGGTTTCTAATGGACTGAGTATTGACAGATATGACCCCAACCTGAGAATGGGTTCCATTTTATAAATCTGAGATTGTATCCTATGTTAACTAGTATATGGGGGTATTATGAACTGCAAATCTGGGAATATGGGTTTAGTCTGGGTTTGAAATTGCTAAATAATTTGAGTTTTCAGTAAGAACTGAATGTTATAACTCAACTGGGTTTAACCTTAGTTGTTTTCTATGCTGTGATATCTGAGATGGTTGGGGGTTGTTGTTGATGTTAATTGGGAATTGAATGTTAAACTGAACTGTCTCTCTATTTCTGTATTTTTTTCCCCAACTGATTTCCTGCACATTTAAACTACTGCAACATTTGAGTCCTCCCTAGATTGTTCTGTCCATTCAAAATTTGATTGAATTTCAGTTGTGTTGCTGACTTATAATGTTATGTTCACCTTGTTTGCAGATTAACCTAAAGGAAATGCTGCTCTGGGTTCAGATATATTTTGGTTAATCTACTCCTGTAAATATGTTTTGGATATGTATATATGGTGTACGAACGTATTTGTGGTTGGACGTTTGGATGTACTTGTTGGATGTACTTGTTGCATGCTGCTCTGGGTTCAGAGATATTTTGGTTAATTTACTCCTATAAATGTTTAGGATATTTATGGTGTACGAACGTGTTTGTGGTTGGATGTACTTGTTGGATGTTTGGATGTACGAACAACGTATTTTTTAATATAAAAATTGTGTATTATAGTTGTGTGATGCTTGTGATATTATATATTGATTCTGGAATTGGATTCTGTGTAATTATGTGTATTTGGTAATTGGATTTCTGGAATATATTATGTTTATCTTGACGGTTGTAAAACGGCAAATTTTTTTATTCCTTGACGGTTTTTAACTTGACGGTTGCAAAAACGTCAAAAAATAATTCATTTCGTGACGGTTTGCAAACACCAAAAAACAATTTCTTGACGGTTTTTCCCCGTCAAGAAAGACTTTTCTTGACGGTTATTAGCCGTCATCTAGGCCCCCGTCAAGAAAAGTCGACACTTTTCTTGACGGTTTTTTGTTTGTTTTATTGACGGTTTAAAACCGTCAAGATAACGCATGTTTCTTGACGGTTTAAAACCGTCAAGGATACAAACAAAAAACCGTCAAGAAAAGTGTCGACTTTTCTTGACGGGGGCCTAGATGACGGATCCAAAACCGTCAAGAAAAGTCTTTCTTGACGGGGAAAAACCGTCAAGAAAAGCCATTTTTCTTGTAGTGGGCTACTATCCATATTTATAAGTTATGATTAACCCATACGTGAGTTGTAAGACTTAGCTATCCACATTAACATTCATTGAGGTTTGTTCACATACCTACTTAGCATTTTCTCTCCCGAAAAACTAACACAACAATAAAGATAAATGATACAACAATTCCTATATACTACAACAAAAAGGCCTATTAATGACGTTCGACAAGGAGTTTTAATGACGGCTGATACATAAGCGTTATCAAGTTGAGAAATACCTTTTTTTTCTATGACGGTTTGGGCTAATTGTGGGCTTTTTATAACGTTTATAAAACAAAACATCATTAATATTTTAGAGCGGTGGCAAACTTGTAATTCCTTCACTGTATAAAAGCTCAGTGGGAGAGAGAAAATTCATTTCTCATCCATTTTCTAACCGAGCAGCATCTCTCCTCCTCAAACCTCTTCTCCCCCAATTTTCCATTTTTCATTTTCCCTCCTTTTCGGTTCGACTCCAATTTCTCTCCGAAACTCCAGATCTACGCAAAGGTTCGATTTTTCTTCCAATTTCTCTTCGGTTAGGGCTTATATTTTGCTTATACTTCGTCGATTTCTAGGGTTTATGATGGATTTCTTCTTCCGCCGGCCCTTCTCCTCCCTTCCTAATCGAAATATAGGGTTAGGGTTCCGAATTCGCTCACCAGTAGGCGGCTCGGCGGCCTCCAGTTATTCTCTCCTCGTGGAGCTCCCAAGAAGCAGGTAATTCCTCCGTTCTCTTGTTCGATATCGACTTTGATCTGGAGGGATGTTTAAAATTTATTTTAATCGCAACAAAGATGGAGATTGGATCGAGTGTCTTGCTTTATGCACGAAGAAGAGAAGGCCTCTTCCAGTAGCGAGTCTTTCCAGTTCGCGGATGTCGAGCCAAACGGTGAAGCGGAGAGCACTAAATTGGACGAGTCGAGCACGAAAAATCACAGTTGGTTTTCTAGAACTCGAAAGGTGAGGTCTTTATAGATAGCTAGACTGTTTACTTCTGAGTGGTTGTTCTGTGGGTCATCCTTTGCATAATGATCTTCTGGTGACATCTTTGATAAATAGTAGTGACCTACATGAATATGACACAATACAAACACGGCGGTGCCATGCACTCATCTCCACTAGAACTTCTGAACTATGTCGTGTAGTTGCCGAATGGGAGGATAACATTGAACATAAGATAGGATAATGGTACACAATTGTTGCATTTGTGGGTCAGTTATATACATCCCAATCTATAGCTCCCCCTTAGAGTGCTGAGCAATTAAGAAACAAATTTAGAAAAAAAAAGCCCAAAAAATTAGTACAGACGAAATAAGAATGCTAAGATGGAAGAGTGGCAATACATTAAAAGATAGGTTAAAAATATAGTATTAATGGGAAGTTAGAGGTGGCGCCTATGTTGCAGAAATACGGACACAAATAGGGATAAGGAGACAATACGGGTACAAGACATTTTCAAATATTTACAGTTTAGTCACCTTTGTTGCACGAGTACATATGTGGATATGGGTATGGACATGATACAGTTACATGCGCGATTTTTTTGTTTACGTGCAACATAGGGTGTCTCCAATAGAGGACAAGATAAGAAAATTTAGGTGGTTTAGGGTTGTGCAATGTAGACCGATAAATGCTCCAGTAAGGAGCGATGAGATAGTAGTTAAAGGAGCCAATGTTATATTAAGTTTTATATTAAGTTTCCAGTGCTCTTTTGCTAAGTGCCAATGTTATTATTCATGATTTCATATTTACTAAGCCAGGAAAGTCCAATATTGTGTTTCTAGAGAAAATGTACCATGTTAGTGCATCTTCATCATGGCCAAAGATGGAGCATTCTATTTCTAACATTGTTCCAGTAAAATAGAAATCTGAAATCCAAATTCTATACTTGATAATTTATTCAAGAGGGTTCGGTTATTATGAGTGGCTCACACACACATATATGCAGGAAGAGGACCAATAACAACTTGTTGGGTAACAACGCAAATTAACTTTTTATTTAATGCATGGTTGTACTTATAATTATTCGTCCCCTTACTTTATATGTGTGTGAGCCACACACCTGAACCGAACCTATTCAAGAGGTAAAAACCAACACTGCAAAATAGTCGACATTAGCATCTTGGATACAATTTTTGGAATTAGCATATGCCAGTAAGAAGAACAAAGAACAGCTGGCATATCTCTATATGATTATGACTATAAAACATGAACAATTCAGATGTATGATGTGTTTTCTAAGACCCTATGTCATTGTAAATATGTTTAATTGAGTTTTTATCGTCTTCCACCTGCAAAGGTGGTTACCTCTTGAATATCTATTCATTTTGTGATTGTATGCCTAGTTTGTAATAAACTTAGATGTTGTTGTTCGAATTAGACTGAAATCGACCATCTAACCCAAATTCATGTGATTGTTGGTGTTACTAACCACAACAATCACCTATAGTTATTATCCTAAGCCTTCCTTTTTCTTCTAAAACTTGGTTGAGTTTTTCAAAATGTATGGATACACTTTTTATATTCTGTCGTTCGATTCTACGTTTAAGCTAAAATTCTCGTCTCTTTGGAGGCAGGTATGAGGGAAGAGTAAAATATGACATCATCCCATCCTTTTCTTTTTTTTTATACACTTCATATGTAGTCTTGATTTTTTCTTCATTATTTATATTGTGAAGTCTTATTCTTGTATTTTCTGTTGTCAGAGTCACCTGTGACAACGATGAGAAGAGAGCAAGCCGCAAGGTCGTGAGGGGATGCTCTCGCTCGCCATCATGTAGAGGCTGCACAACCTGTGTCTGTTTTGGATGTGAGATCTGCCGGCTTCGCGAAGGATGATCGGACCATCGGGGCCTGTTTATTCCTACAGGTAGGTATTTTAATGCATTCTTAGATTCAATGTATATGAAAGTATTTTATTACATGATCCTCAATTGCTAGTTTTTTGTTGAAAACTTGGTACCAACTCTTAAGACATGAGGTGGTCTTTTGGTAATATTTTTTTTTATTTTTTCAGGGTTTTGCTACGTGATGCCGACAGTTTTGATGTGCTCAAAGTTGAAGCCAATGTACTAATAGTTTTGAGGGTCTACTTACTACTAGTAGTTGTAAATATATATATTTGGATGTCCTGTTTTGAAAAAATGTAATGAAGATGGTGATATATATTATGTATATATTTGTAAATTGATTAAATGGTACTCTATAACATTTAGATGTTTTCTTGTGAATATGGTTCAAAATGAATGTTTTGAAATTGAATTGAGCAACATTGAGCATTGATCTATAATTTTTTGGAAAGTAATATATAAATATGCAGAATTGAGCGTTATAAATGTGCTGAATTGAGTCTATACAGATTATCTATTCATAACGCTTTCAAACTACGCTGAAAATAAGTGTAGCAGAAACTCATCATATTCATGACGTTTTTATTTATGACGCTTTTAAAAAACATTTATAACACCCGTTTTCATCACGCTTGCTTTGGAGAAAAAAAGCGTCATGGTTTGTCATTAATGACGGTTTTTAGCCGTCATTAAAAGGTATTTCTGTTGTAGTATATTGTGTCACAATCGTGTCTCAATGGTTAAGTAAATGAAAACACAATGAAAAGTGGCATTATAATGTACTAAGAACATAAAGCAATATTGTACTAGCCTCGAGTTAAGTTGTAGTCGACGTGTGCGACATGATCATATTGGCATAGAATAGATCAAAAGCTATAGTCATAATTGGTCCTAAAAGATAATGATGTCGAGATCCATAACATCCAATGATTCCCAAATAAGCCAATATAGAGAAAGTCCAAAGTCGTCGATTCGGTTCACTAGTCATTTATATGTTCTACAATTTAAACAAAATATTAAAATATTTTATTAACTTCTAGAAAATTAGTATGCTATAGATCAATGTGTCAGCTTTCGAAAACCTCAAACGGTTCGCAAAACGGAGTTCGGGATCGCCTGAAATCTCAAAAACAGTACGACATGTTGATTTTTTGGACAACAGGCACTCAAATAATTTTTCAAAAATTTACGTTCATAATTACATAAAATAAATTATAGATATGAAAAGCTAACCTCGATACGCTTCTAACAAAAAATAGAGGTGAGATGAAGTCTGGAGTTGGTCACAACGGCTTCTCGAAGTTGCTATAGCTTCAAAAAAACGAGGCTATATTTATGATAAATTTTGGCCTATTTTGGATGAAAAAGAGAGGAATTTTGGAAATAAAAATATGATAACATAGGTTCAAATATATATATATATATATATATATATATATATATATATATATATATATATATATATATATATATATATATGGTTAGCAGATACTTAATTAGAATTAGATTTGAAGGGTTTTGGTTTTGGGAGAAGAATAATGACTCCTTAAATAGATGGAGATTGACTCATAATTTTCGAATTCGGTAAGGATCAAATCCAATGAATAAATATTTTTCCGTAAATCTAAATCAAATAAATATTTAAAACTTAATTGATCAATTCTGATCCAATATTTAGTTACCATACATAATTTAAAATCATATTTATTTCCATCAAAAAAATTCAAAACATATTGCATAATCCAAAATCTTATTTAAAATAATTTAAATATATTTTATTGGTCAAAGATAATAATCAATAATTTTAAAACTAAATTAATCAAATCTAAATCTAATATTTTATTAGTTAAAAATAATATTAAATATATCAAATAATGTTTATAATATATTTTATAAACTCAAATCTTAAAAATAATTTGGAAAATCTTTTGTCATTCAAAAATATTTATAGTTTCCTTTGTAAACAAAATTTTTTTTTCCAACACAAGCAATTAAAAAATAAAAAATTACAAAATTCGGAAACATGGTTATAAGTTTGCCCACCTTAAAAAAATTTTGTCCTCAAAATTTTAGTGGTACAACTAGGCACGACTAATAATATAATCAAGTATAAAAATGGACACGATTAATGATCAAAATTAGTAAGGCTTGATCGCGAAAAGAATCGAAACCTAAGAAAAGATGTGATTTGTCACGATAACAAATATAAACAAAATAATCTAGTTACGATCAAAAATCCTTTAAGAACGATCAAAATCAAAATTGTTTTGGCACAATCAACTACTTAACCAAAATCATTTAGCCACGATCATAGAATCAAAATCTAGATACGATTATGAATCTAGTAGAATGGAATCAAAATAGGTGTAAATGATTATAGCAAACCAAATGACGATTCGAGATTAGAAGGATAAGAAATAAAGAAATGTGCAGGAATTTGTAAACCATAAAAATGAATAGACATATGCCAAAAGTATATAGTCTCTATAGTATCCAAAAATCGTATATATATATCTGAAGTAATTTTATCGAAAATCCATGTCCCGCCAGTGTACATATGGCTGCAGTAAATTCTTAGTTTTATGACCCAAATAATGATAGGGATCGAATACTCTATCAACTTCATCCAATATTAACATAATAACTGAAAGGATCAAATAATGTAATTTAGGACTTAGTTTTAATAATTTTTGAAAGCCTATGCATACCTGAAATTACTTCAACTTAGGGGTTGTGTCTTGCCAGTGCTCTACTGGCTGCAATGAATCCACAGTCTCCATGTTCAAATAATGGCTGCAGTGCGCATATGCCTTGCCGTAGTATGTTTACCGATTATTCTTTCAACTATATCCATAAGAATTTTTAAAGGATCTTTTAGAAATTTAAACAAGTTGATCATGATAGAAAAAGTGTAAGTATATGTCCTTGAAGTAAAAGTATCAATTTTTGAAAATCAAACGATAGATTAGGTATCAATTTTTAAAAATCAAACGATCGATTAGGAAAAATGATTGAACACAAGAGAAGTAAATTTTATAATTTCTATTTCTATATTATTCGGGATCGAGAAAAAATATGTCTTGAATTTTAACAAAAACTGACTCAGAATTAATATATGGATAATTTAATCAAGTTAGGCTCAAAACTCAATGGATGGAAATAGAATATTGACTCTTAGAAAAATAATTACTTATGGCCAATGGAAAATAAATAAGTAATACGGTCCTTACATTTAGAGATGGAAGAAAAGATAATTTGAACAAATTATCAATGTTAGGGATTGAATCCTAGAAAGGTCTAATTTACCAAGCAAATAGTCTATCCATCTTTCATATATCCTACCTTCATATTAAAACATAATAGTATATCCTTCTATGAAAATTCCTCAAATATCTAATAGGGTTTAGAATTCAATACATCCCTACCTAAATTACATGGCCTATGTATCAACCTTAACCACCCACGCACTCAAATTAAATAAGGGGTTCCTATTATATACATAGTCCAAGTCGTTCTCCTAAAAATCAAATTAATCCTAATTATGAATGAGCACTTCCTAATTGTAGGCTTGCAGTAGTATGACTAATATAGGTAATACCACGAGTTCGCACAGTTTTACGAAAATAGACCTGCATGGGCCACTAAAAAAACTTGTCACGACCTGCACCCACTTTTCGGGATACGAGTATGTAGCCAAGTCCAGCCTACACCGCAGTATCGACGATAGTATGCTGTCTAGACCTCATTAATAATTTCAAACCAAATAAACAGTATTTGATCTATTTTCTCTTTCATAATAACTAATTTATTTATAAGTCTAATAATACATCAAAATGACATTCAAGGACAAACCCGCTAAATAATTAAATTCAAAAACTATCTAATCCATCTACAATCTAAGGTTGGCCTTCATATGTCTCTATCTCTACCCGAAGGGTCCCAAGTGCAAAACAGCAAGTCACCTACGACGTATCTAGTCAGGAAAGGAGTAAAGTATAACCCAATTACACTAATGTAACTCAGCACAAAATAAAGCTAGATATAGATGTAATATAACAATAAAGAAAACATGTATTTGAATTGTAAATAGTAAACACATACAAGATGACTACTGGCAAGAACATGTATAAACAAGACAACTGGACAATAAAAATATGGACAAGTAAAGACTAACAGACAGTGTGTGTGTGAAATACCTTTCGACATGTGAGCGGCTGGGCTAATACGGCACATCATATCGATGGCTGTCCATATTTATAAGGTAGGACTAACCCATATATAAGTTGTATGACATAGCTATCCATATTAACATTTATTAGAGTTTGTTCACATATCTACTTAGCATTTCCTCTCCCAACAAACTAACACAACAATAATGAGCAATGATATAACAAGTCTTAGTGTCACAATCGTATCTCAACGGGATAGTAAATGAAAACACAATGAAAAGTGGCATTATAATGTACTAAGAACAAAAAGCATAGTGTACTTGCCTCGAGTTAAGTTGCAGTCGATGTGCGCGACATGATAATATTGGCACAGAATAGGTTAAAAGCTATAGTCAGAATTGGTCCGAAGAGATAATGATGTCGAGATCTATAACATCCAATGATTCCCAGATAAGCCAATATAGAGAAAGTCCAAAGTCGTCGATTCGGTTCACTAGTCATCTATATGTTCTACAATTTAAACAAAATATTAAACTATTTTATTAACTTCTGGAAAATTAGTATGCTATAGATCAATGTGCCATCTTTCAAAAATACCAAATAGTTCGCAAAACGGAATTCAAAATATCCTAAAATCTCAAAAACAGTATGACTTGTCAATTCTTTTAGGCAACTAGCACTCAAATAATTTTCCAAAAATTTACGTTCATAATTACCAAAAATAAATTATAGATTTGGAAAGCTAACCTCGAGAGGTTCTAACAAAAAACATTGGTGGTGAAACGGAGTCCGGAGTTGGTTGCAACGGATTCTCGAAGTTCCTATAGCTTCAAAAAATCGAGGCTAAATTTATGACATATTTTGGCCTATTTTTGGACGAAAAATATAGAGATTTTGGAAAAAAGGGGGAGATGAGATATGTTCAAATAGGTATATAAAATGGGTCGCAATTACTTAATTAGGATTAGATTGGAAGGATTTTGGTTTTCGGAGAAGAATAAGGACTCCTTAAATATATGGAGATTGACTCATAATTTCCTAATTAGGTAAGGATCAAATCCAATAATAAATATTTTTTCATAAATCTAAATCAAATAAATCTTTAAAACTTAATTGATCAATTCTAATCCATAATTTATTTACCATAAAAAATTTAAAATCATATTTCTTTCCATCAAAAATAATTCAAAACATATTTGTATAATCCAAAAATCTTATTTAAAATAATTTGAATATATTTTATTGGTTAATGACAATAATCAATAATTTTAAAACTAAATTAATCAAATCTAAATCTAATATTTGATTACAATAATAATTCAAAATAATATCTAATATTATCAAATAATATTTGAAAAATATTTTATAAACTCAATTCTTAAAAATAATTTGGCAAATCTTTAATATTATTCGGAGATGTCTTCTTCAGGCAGGGCTATATACTTTGGATAGACAGGGTCATGTTTGGACCTGGAACAACAAATCGATAAAAAGCTGGGTCGTATGCCAATTGGATAGTATTGTTGGCAATACTGCATGACTCACCAATTTTTTTTTGTTTCTACGGAGGGATTGACCGCTAGTACTAGCGATCATTCTTCGTTGAAGTTGCAACTCATGCCTTCAGTGCATGCCAAGGCTAGGCCATTCAGATACAACAATGCTTGGCATATGCATCAGGGCTAGAGCTAGTCTTCAATCGCAGATGGACAAGAACGCCTAGTTCAGGTTTGTGCTGAGGCTTTGAAGCACTAAGCATGCTTTGAAGACGTCGGCTACTACTCGCCCGGTCAGGGAACTAGCTTATAAGGAGGAAAGCCTCCAGTAAATTCAGCACCAATTACAATTGGACTTATCCAATTAGGAGTTGGCAGAGCAGGAGCGTGTATTGGCTGCTGAGGTTAGGGCGCTCTATCTTTCGGAGAAAGTTCAAATGGTGCGAAGAGCAAAATATGGCTGGTTGAAGAGCGGAGATAAATGCACAAAGTTTTTCTACGATGTCGTTCGTATGAGAAAGCATAGGAATCATATCCATTGGTTAATTGATAAAGATGAGAGAGATTTATCACTTGAGAAGGACATACAAGGTGAAGCGTTCCGGTATTACACTAACTTATATAATCAAAATAATTATATGACTATATTTCCTACTATTGTTTGTAAATGAATTGTTATAAAAGTCGGCACTGACGAGCTTATGGCTCCTTTTACGACGGAGGAGATTGAGCAAGTAGTTATGAAAGCTCATCTAGATAAATCGCCAGGGCCGGATGATTTCGGTAGTAAGTTCTACAAACTTCATTGGGGAGAGCTTAAGGAGCAAGTTCGTGAAGTAGTGGGTGTGTTCTTCATTCATGGCCGACTGCTACATGAGGTTAACCACGCACTCCTCACATTGATACCAAAGAAGGAAGGCGCTACAGATCTGGGAGACTTCAGGCTGATTTTGTTGCAACTTCATATATAAAATTATTACAAGCATTATGTGTCGACGCATGGAGGACCTTAGATGGATTTGTTGTCCCCCGAACCAGGCTGCATTCATTAATGGGCGATTCACTACGAAGAATAGTCTGCTTGCACATGAGATGGTCCGCAATTTTAATAAGCCTGGTGGGCATAAAGCTTGTGTCAAATTGGACCTGAGGAATGTGTACGACATGGAGAACATGGACCTCATCTGTGCATTGATGATTGCTATAGGATTCTCTTAGAGTTGGGTGGCACGAATCCGGGAGTGTATCACCACGGCAACATTTTCAGTTGTCTGGCATGTCTGGCGAGAACGGAACAATCGAATTGTCGATGGTTTATGCACTAGTACGGTTGGAGTTGTACACAATATTGATTGGGATGTAAGGAGGGTTAGAATGCGGGTTCACCCCTGATTGTACTGATTTTGCTTCATTTTAATATAATTACCTTGTTTCAATATATATATATATATATATTTTTTTTTTTTCAAAAATATATATATATATATATATATATATATATATATATATATATATATATATATATATATATATAACGAAAAACAACATTCGAGAACCTGGAGCCATCCATGTCCTCTCGTGCACCCCCTACGACGACCCATACTATGCGTGCAACCACTGGCCGGTCGCCGCAGCATAGTGCAGCCGCCCGCAACATCAGTTACAACAGCTAGGTTCATGGTGTATTGTGATGCACCGAGCAGAGGAATTGGATATGTCCTCTTAAATTTTTTCCCTTTAAACTTATTAGTATTATGATAAAGTTTTGGAAACAATTATGATAGTAACCTCTAGTAGATGTGCCATTGAAGGACACTTAAAGCTTCTTCCAAGTTAATTTTTTGGTTACCATGTCAAAAACTGAGAGATACTTCCAAAACCATGTTCTTAAACATCCGAGAAAGAACTTGTCCTCCTCATTAAAGCCTATGCTTCGTGTTAGACCATCAATGGAGTGAAGTGATCGCACATTAATCAGACCTCTATTGCTATAATTTTCTTAGAAATATTATTTATGATAGAATTTTTGTTGTATTTACATATTGTGCTTTTGTTAGGAAAAGATTTCTACACGGCAGTTTTTGTTCAAAAATAATATAAACTATTGAGCATATCTTTATTATAACCTGATCGAACGATCTAAAGCAATAACCATAAGCCCGACCCGACCCATTTGATTAAATGATCTAATATGAGCCATCGATCTAGAGGAATTATATACAACTTCTGGATCAACGAATTAAACCCACTTTTTTGGGACAACCCACACTTACCCTTCTGTGCAACCCGACCCCTCCTTCTCTGCTATTTATACAACATGATGTAGCAATCATGTCCGAAACCCTAGTCGCTCATCTTTTCATTCTGCTGACAAGTCCCTTTTCAGTTCAACGGCCTAATGAATACTAAACTCTATCCAACCACTACCTTCTACTCCTCTCATCATTCTCTCCCACTTGTGATCCTCTTTCATGCTTCATGACTCATCTATACCACACATGAAACTAACAATCCTTATGACCAAGACATACCGTTGTTTCTCATAGCAGCTTTATGTTCAAGGCATGTTCAACACCCTAATTGACCCTGACGTCACTAAAGCACCACATATCTCCATATATTTCTTTACCATCCTCGCTTTTCCTTACCCCACCTCAACATCTATGCACCCTAGATGAGGCAGTTATGTCTAAGAAAACATGACACATCAAATTATTTTATAGCTATGAATTCCCCTGTCTTTTGTAATTAATCTACTCGTCGGCTTTGTGATCCAACTTTGTCGTTGCATTTGTGCTGCGTTTTATGTCAACTATAAAGAATATGGCACAACCACAACATTGTTTAAACGATGAATTTGGTTCATAGCAGTATAACTTGTCCTTGATTCTAGTAGTGCGTTCAACTTCCTGGAGCCATTTCTTCGTGCCACAACCCAGATCATTGGTCCATTTTTGGATAACTCCTCCCCTATGTGTTATCTTTAATCTCTACATTTGGATCGACGTGATCTCCCATATATTATATGTGCACCATATTTTTATTCACTTTCTAGAATTAATAGTTTGGACTTTCTGAAAGATTCGACCTTTGGATCTTCAATCCGTTAGTTCCTTTATATTTGTAATAACTTTTTACCTTAGTGTACCAAGTTTTGTAGCAACATAATAACAATAAATAGATCAAAGTAGCCTAAAATCAAATTGTTATTTAGTTTGCATCTGTACTGTATCTCAAAATTTGTGTGAAAAAACTCAAATCCGTCAATTCCAGTGATCTTGTACCACTACCAAAATACACTCATTTAGCGACGGAGTTTTAGCGACGGACTTTTTTCGTCGGTATTAGCGACGGTTTCGTGGCCGCTCAGCGACTGATTTCCGACTATACGCATTTGCCATTTTTATTTTAATTTTAGGGGGAGGAAAGGTCGCACATCCGTCGCTAGACTGTCGGTGTTATAGCGACGGATTTACTGTCGTCGCTACATAGTTGATTATTTGGCGGAATTTGTGTAGAAAATTGGCGGGACATATTTTCGACGACTTAGCGACGGATATTCAGTCGGATAATCAATATTAGTGACTACCTGGCGACGGATTATTAGCAGTCGCTATTCCGGCGCTAAATTTACGTTCCAGACTTAAATAAAAGGCGGGGGGAACTTTTGGCATTCCCCCCAAATTCAATCTCTCTTCTCTCTCTATCTCTCTCTGTCTCTCTCTCTCTCGCGCAGCTTCGGTGAACGGTGACGGCGTCCTCTCCTCTCTCTCTCCCGAAGGTAATCCCCTCTCTCTCTCTCTCTCTCTCTCTCTGTGTGTGTCGCGGTGTCGATATAGGGGCAGCGGGGGCGGCGGGCTTGGGGACATTCGGGCTTGGGGCGGGGGCGTCGGGGGCTGGGCGGCTGGCTTGGGGTGGGGGCGTCGGTGGCTGGGCAGCCGGCTTGGGGCGGGGGCGTCGGGGCCTGGGCGGCCGGCTTGGGGCGGGGGCGTCGGGGGCTGGGCGGCGGGCTTGGGGCGGTGGCGTCGGGGGCTGGGCGGCGGGCTTGGGGCTTGGGGCGGCGGGCTTTGGTCGGGGGCGTCGGGGGCTGGGCGGCGGGCTTTGGTCGGGGGCGGCGGGGGACTTTGCTTATCAAATTCATCTAAGTTTATATATTGGCTAAATAATGTGTTATCCATATTGGGTGTTATCCATTAGTTTGGTGGTGTTTGGATTAGTAAATGTGAATATGGAGTTTGGGTTCATGGTGTATATGTTCACTGTGTCAAGGACAGTACGAGTTCTACATCTGCATAAGTGTGTTTGGGTTCAAGGTCTATAAATCTAACTGTGATATACATATATATGTGCCTATTATAATTAGCATGCAGGACGGCTTGGGGTGTAATGTTTGATTGTAGACATGGTAGGAATTATAGGTAATTAATGCTAGTGTGACTAGACTAAGGTAGTGCTTGCTAGATAATAAGGACACTCTAGTATCCTAACCAAGTTAATTTTAGACTAGATATTTAGGATATAGCTCCCATATCCTTGAAGTGGACTCTAGGTATCGGTAATTGATTCAGTTTGGTATCGGTATCGCACTATCGGTATCGGTATCGGTATCGCACTATCGGTCAAGGTTCACAATCGGTATCAGAATCGGTTTCGGACTATTCCTATGAGTATTGGTATCGGCGATATCGGTAGTATCGGCGGTATCGTATCGGAGTATCGGACTTTGGTATCGGAAAACAAATAATTATTAATAAATTATTTATATTTAAAAACATATATTTTATACATTTAGGCATAATTTTAAGTATTTCAGCGTTATTTCTTAGTAGTTTTGAAATTATATGAAATAGTAGTCACCCTTACCGATTGGTTTTGCCGAATTGACCGGAACAAAGACCCCCATAGTCGGTATCGGTCAATATTTGGTATCGGTCGGTATCGGATCGGAACATGCCAAACCGTATCGGTATCGGCCGTATCGGATCGGTATCGGCCGATACTTTAAACCATGCTATCGGTATCGAACTATCGGTATCGGTATCGGTATCGCACTATCGGTATTGGTATCGCACTATCGGTATCGAACTATCGGTACGGTATCGGTATCGCACTATCGGTATTGGTATCGCACTATCGGTATCGAACTATCGGTATCGAACTATCGGTATCGAACTATCGGTATCGGTATCGGTATCAAACTATCGGTATCGAACTATCGGTATCGAACTATTAGTAACAACTGTATTTATATTTTTTTCTTCAAGAGCTAGAATACTAGCGGATCCACCAGTTATATGATTATATACTAATTCTGTTTAGTTTGTCTTACTATACAGATTTTTACATCTAATCTGTGATGGATCGTTATTTCGTTGATCGTACATGGATGTACAAACAACAACACGAGAGCAGAATAGGTATGAGTGACGATTTTCAGGCAGGCGTGGAAGTGTTTCTTAAGTATGCCATGAGCAAAGCTCAGTTTATGGACGGTAACAAAATCAAGTGTCCATGTCGTAATTGTCACAATAGACGTTACGAAGAAGTGGTGAGTGTAAGAGATCATTTGACCCGTAAGGGTTTCGTACGTGATTACGGCCTGTGGTCATCGCAAGGTGAACTATATGCCGAAAGACAGGTTGCGAATGCTGCTACTTATGCTTTTGATGATAATGCTGCAGCAGATTTTGTCATTGATGACGACGAATGCTCCGTTGATTATGGAGACGTGCAGACACTACAAGAATTTCTACTTTTTGCAGCAAAACATATTGTTGCAAAAGATGATTAATTTGTTATAAAAAGGTATTTGCAACAAAACTGTTTCGTTATCCAATTCGTCGCCATAGGTGCGTACCAAAAGGTCTTTTGCAACGATTTTTTGGTTCGTTGCAAACTTAGCAACAAAATAGTTCTCGTCATAAATAATATTTTTTTACAACAAATTTTTTTGTTATAAATAATATTATTTACAACAAATAGTTTGTTGCCTATAGTACTTTATGGCAACAAAATGGTTTCGTTGCACGTATTTTTATTTGCAACAAATATTTTTGTCCCTTTGTACTTCTATTGGAAACAAATTTTTCGTCACAAACACTATTCTAGTTGTCTCAAAAGTTTGAGAAAATTCATGAAAAATGAATATTTTCAACAAAAAAAATTGTTGCAAAAATTAGAAAATTTTTGTTGCAACAAAATAATGTAGTGCATCTAGTTGCTTCTTTATTACCTGGCAATTAACATTAATTCTAATACAAGACTATATAAATCTTGTTGTAACAAACAATAAAACACCTTGGAATAATTCATTTCATTAAAATAAAAGAGTTAAAATGATCCATTCACATTCTTTGCTAATACAGCTGATACATTGCATAAGGACAAGTTCTAAGACTTGTATCAAGTTTCTATTCAACAAAAGTGTAATAACAAATATTCCCTAATTTCATGTCTAAAAAAAACGACTGTTCAGCTTCTATTGTGATTGCATAAGTTTAGTAGCTTCCATAGCAACATTGAAATGTTGTCCCAACCACCTAAGGTATCTTGAGCTTTGCTGCTGTAAAAGTCTTTCCTCGAACATGCAAGCCAACCTACAATAAATTATATGATAACACATTAAAAATAGATATGAAATGATCCAATAATGTATAATATATAAACAACAGTATTTGTATACATTATTTTAATTTTGACAAGATATCAAGTGCATGTACATATAGGTGCAAAGGAGTGTATAAGTGACAATTTGTCACCCATTTTACAGAAAATATTTGAGAGACATCTATATTCAACGAAGGAGGCAAAAACTTTTTACTGAAGATCAAAAGAGATTCAATATTCAAGCATAAAATGACCAGTACAAACTTTATAGCTTTTCCTAATTTTTTTAGTAATTAAAAATTGATTCTAAGAACCTAATACAGAAATTGTAGCAAAGGAAACATAAACAACTGTAGCAAAAGTAACAAAGTAAACAAAGATATCAAAAAACTTACCAGAGCTTAAGGTTGTGTGCCCCCAAAACGTGACATGAAAGTCTCAAACATTGTTCGCATATTGCCCTGCTCAACCACTAGTTCATCCATCTTATTTTGCACCACTCCCAATTCCTGTTTTGTACTACCAAGCTCTTGTTTTGTAGCCTCTAGCTCTCGTATTAATTCTTCAGCTTTTCTCTCAGCTTCTTCAGCTCTTCTTCTAGAATCTTCCATCTCTGAATGTCGTCTATTTTGACTCGATGATGGACAAACCATACCATGCCCAACACCGCGAACATATCCAGTTTTCGTCCCTAGTACTATATCACATATCTCGTCTGGGGTCAGCATTTTATCATTCGAAGTAGGTTGACATTTGAGCTCAATCATCTTCTCCTATATTTAAAAAGACACATGTTATCAATATTATATGTTTTTCAACGAACACAAATAATTGGACAAGTTGGGCATATTTTAAAGATACTTACGTAATTAGCTTGTGCAATATCGGATGTCCAACCTTTACTACTTTTGTGGGTTTCCCTGTATAATTCAATCCTATCCAAAGGAACTTTATTTTCTTTATCTCCCTGTACCGTTTCAATTAAAATGTTATTCAAATTAATCAATAAAAATACACATAGATATTTAATAAGTAACAATATAAATGAACATGTTTGCAACACGTACAAGCTCATAGCGCACTTGAACAAAGGACTTCCTCCCGGTGCAATGGTTCACTTTCAAACACTTTCGATTATGACTATTTTTTTCGCTTTGTTTCTGCAATTAAAAATGAAACATAACACTAAATGTTTAAATAAAACCGTAGAGCTTTACAGAAATTTTTTTAAAAATAAATGAGACAAGGAATGTAGATTAACCTTAATTAACTCACCAAGAATGCTGGATCCTCAAAGAGTTCACAACATATCTTCCAATCATCTTCTGTAATATCATCAGGTGGATTTGATTTTGCTGCCTCAATAGATATTTTTTTAAATTCTTTATAATGTGCGTTGAGATAACACCTATAACTCCGAAATCGTTGTTGTAAGTATTTTTCTGTCCCTTGTCTCACGTTCCACTGAGACATGTCCATGTCAAAAACATCCTACATTATAACACAAGAAAATATAGATAATTTGTATAATCGGTATAATTCGCGAAGGCTTTGAGAAACAAAATCAAGTATGATCTCACTTACTAAAATACGCCCATAAATGACTTCTTTGTCCTCATTGGTTACTTTCTTCCATTTCTTAATTGTAACTGGTGCCAAACTTCGACATATAATTCCTAGCTCTGTAGCCCAGTTTGATGACCAATTTCCCACAGGCTTTAAACATCCCGGAGGAAATACAATCTTTGCCTTTTGTCCCTTTTCAAGAAGTTTTGCCAGTTCTAGCCCTCGAGCCTTACCACGTCCTTTTTTGGATATGTTTGTTGAAGTAGAACCTGTAAAAAAATGAGAGAAAGGACAAAATGATATACAAGTAACATAGAGTAAGTTGAAAGTACACAGACTATTGGATTTAAAGATAATCAATTACCATTTTCATTGTTATTTGAACCTTGAGAGGATCGCGATAATTGTGGATCTGTTATGGGGTCAGCAGATACTAAATTGGAGGTTGATCGTGCTCGTGTCCCTGGTGCCATTTCAAATCAATCCTGCAACAATTACGTAGTTTTCTTTTTATAATATTAGCACATGTCATGTAAGGAATGAAGGAGGTTAGAACATACCAAATAAAAAATAAACAATGATACAGGACTCCCAAAATAAAGGAGGTTAGCAGCTAAAGTTAAACATGCTTATGAAAAAAAAAATCATTTAAGACAAGTTAAACATGCTCCATCTAGCGTCTAACTGAGTTGCTTAATACCTATTTTTAGAAAATAAATAAATTCTGTCTAACATCTTTTTCTACATCACAATCTGGTGTCTATCAACTTTAATTAGAGATGGAAGTGGAATGAGAGGAACATCTTTACCTGGTAGACTTTTTACGGCAAGGAGAATGAAAATACATGTCTGTTTCATACAAGTCTATGCAAGAATGAAAATACATGTCTGAAATAGATTAATGTCATTAAGGAACTACTTGGAAAATGGAATATGAAGTGAAGGTGAGAAAGCTATTTCCTTTCATTTTCTTATGGCAATAGGACAGTGCTTTCCTGCCAAGTGCCATCCATCTCATGTTTATTGCAAGAGAGATGGAAGATGGAAAAGGCATTTGATCAGAAGATATTAATTATTCTGAATCTATATCATTAGTGAATAAAATAAATATAAAGATCAGTTCCTCTCCACTTTATATATACTTTCTAAAGGGGAGAAAACGAAATGGAAAGAGAGCGTAAGTCATTAAATGGAAGATCACTCTTGAGTCAGTTTCCTTCTACCAAACAAATAAAATGGGGAACAAGTGTTTGCGTGCCTTTCTCCAAACAAAACATAACCAAAAAAGAAAGTACCAAGATTTTTAAAAAGTAAGCATGTAATAGGAAATATTTACTGATGGCACCAAGGTTGAAAATGAGATCAAAATGCAAATGAATACAGCAGCTATAGAAAGTATCATGAGTATCATGAGTATCAGGAATACAGCTATGGAAAGTATCATGAGTATCATGAGTATGCAAATGAATACAGCAGCTATGCAAATGAATACAGCAGCTAATGAAAATAGAAAGTATCATGAGTATCAGGAATGTAAATGAGTATTAGAAACTTTTAAATCACTTGAAAAGATTTATGCAGATTTATCCAAGACAGTACCTCCATCTGTTATATACCTGCTGTATTTTTCAGGCATCGTGTATGTCGATCTTGAATCTTAGAAGATTCTGTTATATACCTGCTGTAGTTTTCAGGCAGCGGGGACAAGTCCAATATTTTAGAATATTCTTTTTATGGACTTTTTGGCAACTTAAATATGCAGATCAAATTGCTAGGCCCATGGCCAAGTGCTAATACAAAATTTGGCTAACCAAGATAGAGAACATTGCAACATTAGTGGATGTGGTTAAATGCATTGAACCTTGAATCTAATCTTTTCTGCGAAGCTTCCCAACATGTAATAGCACAAGCATCCAACTATTTTTCACAGATTAGAAAATCACTTGCGGATCCAACATTAAGAAAATCAAACATCTGAGTAGTTATTATCATCGTTTTTGTAGTTTGGTAATGATTTACACGGGTAGCTAACATATGGGTAATCTTTGTGCATTTGGTGATATGTTTGTTTGTCGAGGAAGGTTTGGCCAATATATAGTTTGATACCAAGCAGCTTTTAATTTTTTAAAGTTGTATCATTTTTATTTTTCCATCCTTGTTAGTTTCGTAGTGGTAAAAAATTATCTGGATGGACAATCAAGGAAAATCATATTCCATATTTTTTTGCTATGTACGTAGAAATGTTCTTTTTCCTATGGGCATATGGACTTGAACATGGATCTGGGAAGCAGTCAAGACAGCTTTCTTTCCCTCTCCACGAGGATTGATCAAAATTGGCATCAATCTTGGTGAATAATAGGCTTTTAGAAGGAATAATAGAAAATATGGATGGTCCTTGCATCGGTTTTTTTGCATTTACTGACGGCAGTGTTTTACATTTATATATCAGGTTGAAGATTTTTTGGGAATCGATCGCAAGCCAGCCAAGGGCAGCATGGGCCCACCTCCGCCAAGGCAGCCAAATAGTTGAACTATTAAGCATTCATGAAGACAGTCATTCATAGTAGTCCCTTTTCCTGAATTCGTGATGTTCAAAGAAGTAGGATGTCTACCCTCGGATTTATGTGATAGATGGAAGAGTGGATTCGATCTCAGGATTTGTAAAGATCCAAAAGGAAATACAAAATGCTTTTGGGACATGAAGATATGTTTGCAATTCTTCTACCAGTTAAGGTGGTGATGACTTTGTGAAATAGCTTGGAATTTTTATTATTATCATCATGTTTGTCTATGATGGCTTTACAATACTGCAGCTCATATAAATCTATGTTTTTGGATGGTTAAGGATCACAACAGATGGAAGTTATTATCATTTGAGGATATTAGCAACTTTTAAAAGAATTCCATTTGATTCATTTAAGAACAGGTTTTTGATCATGTTTTATTTTATTTCTTCTGTTCAGTTGGTCTACATCACAAGGGGATAAACAATTAGTCTACAGGACAAGCTCAAATCAAAACTCTTTCCCCAGTGAATTGGGACAGCCCCTTCTACAAAACTATTAAACCATAGATATTTGCAAGTTGCAACCAAAGGTGTAGTAATCATAACACTGTACACAGGCATAAAGACCCTCCATTGATTTACATAAATCAAATCTTGATATGCCTTATCAAACCAATATGACATTTATTTCTAACCTTACTTCCGTCGACCTAAAAAAAATTCTTAGCAAAAGAGTATGAACCAAAAGGCCACCTCATGGATAACAAAAAGGAGCAGAAATGCTCTTTTACCAGTTTTCATCCACCAAACAAAAAGGAGCAGAAATGCTCTTTTACCAGTTTTCATCTAATATAACACAACAAAGGGTTTAGCAGTAAAGAGGGTATTCATCAACAATAGTTTTACGGTCATACTGGAGAGAATTTTATTCAAGCATATAATCATTAAAAAACATGAACTATGTATTAACATGACTAGAATGGTGCTTTGAGATGAACTTATGATTCTGTAGCTAAACTTATGAATTTAGTGTAACATCCACCATTGCATGTACAGCAAACCAGACACTAGCAAGAATGCAAATGAAAATATTTGATTGATTGCAAAAGAATGATTCTGCTTAGAATCCAGGAATGAATTCCACAGAACAAACACGTATAATATACTAACAACACAAACACACATTAAATAACCATCAATTTTCCCAGAAAAAGAAGCAATGCATGGTAAAGGCGACTCCTCATCAGTCACCTGACATGGTGAGAATAACATTACTTGGTAGAAAATTGCAGTGAGGCAGGATGAAGAACTAGCCAAAGTCTAAAGCAGGCATTATTAAATAAAGAAAAGACGCATAATTTTGTCAATAGAAACCTGGTCATCATTGGGTAGCTCATACAAAACAACAGCAGAAAAGTTTAGTAAACATGTTTTCAAGTCAAATTAGACTACTCTAACAGCACACTGCACAAAGGTGCAGCAGTCTTCGATTTAAATGTCGAGAGATCTAATCAAATCTCTTTGATCTCAATAGGGTGGGTATGGAGGTGCATATGACATGGAAGGCAAACTCGTAATGGTAGGCAATGCATATCCTGTGGAAGGCTGACTTGCAGGAGCATACGCTGCTTCACGGTAGGGTTTCCAAGTTTAAGTTTAAGTTTCCAAGTTTAAGATGTTTAAGTTTCCAAGATGTTTAAGTTTAAGTTTCCAAGTTTTTTTTCCTTTCATGATCAGTCACTTTCTATGTATATCTGAGTCTGTCATGCCAATTTGCAATTAGAGCTCAAAAAATGAAATTTTATAGACACAAATAAACTGATAAGTGTATTATGATCAAAAAAATAATAAATGCAATAAGATTATATTTTCAAAGAATAAACTAATTTCATCGATAGAAAGAACTACATATCATCTATATCAGTGTCATGATCACTATGCATTGGTTCTCCCTTATCAGAGTAGTAGTCTTCAAAGGTATCATCTGCTTCAGAAAGTTCATCATCGTTAATGAAATCATCATCTTCTAGATCTAATTCATTTGGATGGAGGCTGGTCACATCAATGGCATTTGAGACCACATCATTCCTTCCTAATGACAAATGTGGCACCTCTTCTTCAACATTTACATTCGTATCATTTGGTAGATGTTGTTGATAAGCCTCACCATCACCCATCAATCTATCATCTTCTTCTTCCTCTTCTATAACCACCTCTGGAACATCATAAATGTTTCTTGGTTGAGTTTTTTGCACGACTTGCCAGCTACCTCGCAATTTAGAATCACTAACATAAAAGACTTGTTCGGCTTGAGATGCTAGAACAAACGGATCATCCTTGTACCATTTACGAGATACATTAATGGAAGTGAAGTAACCATCTGTTTGGATCCCTGTCTTCTTATTTCCTACATCAAACCAATCACACTTGAATATAAAAACTCGATTCCCCCCTAAGTAGCTCAACTCAATAATTTCTGTTAAAGCACCATAGAAGTCGATGTCTTTTCCTTGGTGATCTCCCTTTACAACCACACCACTATTTTGAGTTCTACGATGTCTCTCCCGCTCCTTTGTATGAAACCTCATTCCATTAATGATACACCCTGTGTATCGTCTTACTCGCTGATCAGGACCGCAAGCTAAGGAATATAGTTGATCTGTAGCTTCAGGTGATTTTTGTGCACGCAATAGTTTCATCTATCCATAAAAATTTAAGTAAATTAGTAAGAATAACCCATCAAAAATAAGTAAGAATGATAAGTGTTTACGTGTAAATTAAGCTAATTACCGATAAATAAGACTTACGCGATTTTCAAACCATTTTGGAAATAGTTGGTCATGTTTTTCCTGTACATTATGTGTGCTTTGTCTCTCAAGCTCGGCCATGTGTTCACTACATATATTTATAAAAAAATCAAATCATGACAATAATAAAATAAATTATTTGATGCCAGGAAGTAATGAGGATGAAATAACTCACTTTATATAATGCTCTATTTCATTGCAATTGTTCAAGACATACAATCGAGCCTTACTGTATTCTGTCATATCCATTTTCTCATAAACTTTTCTTGATCCTAAGGGACGCATATTTGCTGAGAAAACAGATATGTTATTATGCTTATCTTGACCTCCGTCAAAATTTCTTTCTTCTCGATTAAATATAGTCTCAACACCCTGAAGGTACATTGAGCAAAATGTAAGACATTCACTATCAATGTAAGCTTCAGCAATGGAACCTTCAGGGCGTGCTTTATTACGCACATATCTCTTAAGTGTGCATAAAAACCTGTTGACATAAATAAGCCTCTACATTAGTCACTTCATCATGTAAACTTGAAAAAGATATATGCATGTTCAAAAGGAAAAGTAATTTAATGTAGTAAGTTAAAAATTACCTTTCTATTGGATACATCCAACGATAATGAACAGGCCCTCCAAGTTTTGCTTCATGTGGCAAGTGAATAGCTAGATGCACCATAATATCAAAAAATGCAGGTGGGAATATCTTTTCAAGCTTACAAAGTACTATGGCAATATCTTTCTCCAGCCGCTCTAGTACTTCTAACTTTAAAGTCTTGCAACACAACTCTTTAAAGAAAAAGCTCAACTCAATTAATGTATTGCATATATCTTTACGCATATATCCACGTATTCCAATTGGGAGCAATCGTTGTAACAAAACATGACAATCATGACTCTTCATTCCTAAGAGTCTACAATCTTTAGTATTCACACATCGAGATATGTTAGATGCATAGCCATCTGGAAATTTAACCAACTTCAACCATTCACAAAAACTCCTTTTTTCTTCAACAGACATTGTATAGTATGCTGGTGGCATCACAAATGAATTACCATCCTGTATTATGTGTAATTCCTTCCGTATGCCCATTAGTTCTAAATCTAATCTAGCATTACGAGGATCAATTGCAAACAAGTTATGTGTCTTGTCAAATTCGATCCAAGCTTCTGAATCTGCTGGATGTCTAAGTACACCATCCTCCTCAAGCCGCTTTTCCTTATGCCATCTCATATTTGTAGCCGTCTTTTTTGACATAAATAACCTTTGCAGTCTTGGTTTTAGGGGAAAATATCGCAAAACTTTTTGAGGTATTTTTTTGCGTCCACCTTCGTTAAATATATATCTAGGCTCATGACAAACAGGACACTCATCTTTATCTTCGTGCTCCTTCCAAAATATTACACAATCATGCTTACAAGCATGTATGGCCACATAACCAAGGCCCAGATCGCGCATTATACTTTTAGCCTCATAATATGACTTTGGCAATGTTTCCCCATCTGGAAGTGCATCTTTATACAGCTCAAGGATCTGATCGAAGGCTTTGTTACTTAGACGATTGATTACTTTTAAATGAAGTAATTTTATTAGGAAAGATAATTTTGAATACTTTGTACAGCCAGGATAAAGTTCACGTTGTGCATCCCTTAATAAGCTTGAAAATCTCTCTGATTTCTTCTCTGAAGATTGTTGATTAGGATGAGTATTACTAGTTTCTGTTTGTTCCTGACTAAAAGCTACTTCATCCAAACTAGAATTCATAAATGTTCCGGCATGTAAGTCTTCAAAAAAATCTTGCATCTCATGAATATTATCCGGTAGAGCCTCTTCTTCACGTGTGCCATCATCATCACTATCGTCATCAAGAATCGTCGTAGGTTCAAATTTTTCACCATGATGTACCCAATTGGTGTAAGTTTTAGTCATCCCTTTATCAAACAAGTGAGTTTCCACCACATTTATATGCTGGAAATACACATTGTTGCAGTTACGACATGGACAACGAATCCTATTATTCTTTTGGGCAAACCTACTCGCTTGTTGTATAAAGTCTTTAACTCCTTGTATGTATTGCCGACAGGATTTATTTGTAAGCTTCACCCAACTTTTATCCATATTTGTGTTCCTAAATAAAAAACAAAAGAATTGAAAGCTGATAACAAAACCAAAAATCTAAAAATACAAAGCAACATATAAGAGAAAGACAAATGAAAGATAAATTGAGTACAAGTACCTATTTGTAATGGCCCCTTCCTTTGTTATGTACTGCTAGATTATTTATATAAATATAAATTAGGTGAAAACAATTTGTAATTAGCTTTTTTTTTGTATATTTATGGAAACTGCAGGAATATAGAGGAGTATCAGAATATAAAGAAGTATCAGGAATGAGTATCCTGGGTGAACCTCTGTGTATATATGTTTTGAGTGTGTGCTCTAGTTGGTATCAGATTGATAACCAGCTTAAAACTTGGTAAAAATTCACCAGGAGAATTATGTTATCTATGAATAAAGGGAAAAAGGCTTTTATAATGATGAATGTTGATGATTACTTCAGATTCAACAGTAGACATACAGCTTAAAATTAGTGATAAGGATTTCATTAAGGTTATTTGGGGAGAAAGTTCCACGGTGACGAAGATGGTCTGGAGAAATACTTGAAACCGGAACGCTGTGGTATCTTCCTATCCTATGAACCTCTGCTCATAAGAACTAAATTCTCAGCATCTACTCTGACACCAGATCAGTCAAGAAGGATAGACGGTCCACATCTCTACTAATGTAGAAATGTTCTCCATTATTTAACATCAAGAAAGATGGGATGTATCAAGTAAACAACTATAAGCTTCATCAATTTCAGTAGTTGATGTGAAGTCGTAGAATTTGAGAAACAAGTTTGGCCCTATAATTATTCCTCTAGCTTTGTTAAGGAGTGCATATTAGTTGAGTTGTATTCTGAATGGAAGCACCAAACACTACTCAGTTTGCGGCTTCATCCCTACTTAATCAAGATTAAGGGAGATACTCTTTTAGGTCCAAATTGATTGTAGTCACCTTGGAAACATGCTCCCTATATGTAAAAAGCAGAAGAGGATATATCGTTGTCACACTGTTATATCTAAAATCACTACAATCTAGCTGATCTAATGATCCAAGTTTATTTTTGAAAACAAAATGTCGTATTTTTTTATTAACATTTGATTTCGTGCAGAAAACACAAAAAGGAAAGATAGGTATAGCACTAGATTGTGACTGGACGGTGCCCTTCTCCGACTCCAAGTCGAATTTTGAAGCATTCGAGAGAAGATTAGATTTCACATTTGGATGGTCAGCATTTCATAAACCAGAAGGAAGGCTATTTGGTGAACTGTAATTGTTTAAGATAAGAGTTATAATATTACATTGTTTTGTGAATATATAGGTTCATGGACCCTTTGACTCAAGGGGACTACCCATTTAGCATGAGGGCGCTTGTGGGAGATCGGCTACCAAAATTTACAGAGAAGCAATCAAAACTAATTAACGGGTCATTTGACTTTATTGGACTAAATTATTACAGTGCAAGCTATGTGTACAGTCTTCCAATTGGTAACAGTGTCAGGAAAAGCTATAATACTGATTCATACACCAACCAAACAGGTAAACATGCTTGTATGCCAATTGCTTTAGTTTTCTTAAGATAAATAATATTACATAGAATTTATCACCAAATCACAATGCATTCATAGTGAGAGAACTGAAAGTTGTAGTGATAAAGAGGAATCTGTAGTAGGAATTTGAGAAGAGGGTGCAGAGGAACTTTGAGATCCAGGTTCAAAATCATTTGTTGTTGCCTTTGTCATTATTCTCAAAGCAGAAGAGAGAAGAAACTTAGGACTTGAACTTCTGGGGTTGTGTTAACCTTATGAGGAAACATCTTCCGACTTTTCTATCTCGAAAACAAGGTATTGATCATTGTACATAATCTCTGTCTGATTCTAACTCCATTTTCATTTCTTTTCTTGGTGACAGTTGTGTGGAACGGGATTCCAATCGGGCCAAAGGTAGAATCATCTTTGAAGCAATTACGTAATTACAGCATGTAGACGCGCTCACACATACACACATGTATATCCAAACAGAAAATTTTTGCAACCATATCCCATTACTATATGTCGCATGCAAGTATGCAATGAATGTTACACGGTAACCACCTCTTGCTTAGAGGTTTCTATTAACAAGTGTCATGTTGGAAGCCATCACCATTATTAATTAAATGGTGATTTAAATCGATTTATGCCCGAACCTAGTAGGCAACTTCCGGCTTAAGTTAGCTTTTGGTTTTCAATTGCCTAAAATGCAATTTGCTGAAATTATATTGGGCCTAATTATACTTCAACAAGACATTTATCATATAACTTTGCTACGAATTTGGCATTTAGTCAGGAATAGATCTTTAACACCTGTTCTTCAGGAGCAAGTACAATTGGAAATTCATATTGTACGGACTTTATCTATCTTGGATGTTTCCAAGGTGACTACAATCAATTTGGACCTAAAAGTAGTGATAATGAATGTTTCCAAATTTGTTAAGGCTTTTATGATAATGAATGTTGATGATTACTTCAGATTCAACAACAGACATATATCTTAAAAGTAGTGATAAGGATTTTATTAAGGTTATTTGGGGAGAAAGTTCCACGGTGATGAAGATGGTCTGGAGAAATACTTGAAACTAGAATGTTGTGGTATCTTCCTATCCTGTGAACCTCTGCTCACAAGACCTAAATTTCCAGCATCTACTCTGACACCAGTCAAGAAGGATAGACGGTTCTTTTGTATTTTCGCACCGGAGCCAGCCAGAGTAGCAAGGTTACTTTCATGAGCATTAATTATCTAGGCATGTTCGAAGTGTCTGACATTACATGTAGCAAAGATACAGCAGGGAAACGACATATCTTATGAAATAATAATGGTATGCACATACATTATGTGAGAAATGGTACATATGATCTTCAGAAGAAAGTCTGAATCTAACTTTGACCAGTATGCTTCCGAAAACTGTGTTTAAACTATTGAAAATTAAATTGCTCATGCTTGCACTGACAATTAACATAAATATCTTGCCTGGTATCAATAGGTCAAGCAGGCTGGCAATATTACTACAATTTTTGGAATGCTTGCGAGTTCCACGTCTTGTCATAACTGTTTGAAATGTTGACACCTTAAAGATGCTTTAACAGAGGGGTTTTACATGTCTTAAGAATCATGAACAACTCCCTAAAAATTAACTGATATGATAAATAAAAAATACGATTAAGAGACTTGGATAGGTGTCTTGAAATTTTTTGGGAAGCATGGACAATTACCTCGCCGCGTCCAGAAAACGGCACCGTCCTGCAGTAAGCGTCACTGCGGCGTTGACCTTCTCTCAGCCTTGCCAAGCCGTCGCCCGTCCTTCCGTCAACCGCGCGCAGCAACTTCCGACCTTCAGCCGACGACAAAGGAGGGTGCGTACAAGAGGTGAGAGAGAAGAGTGGAGCCGAGCAGAACGGAGCGGAGGGAGAGGGGAGTTTTGGTAGAGAGCGAATTTTAATAAGAGAGGGTGGGAGAGAACGTCTTCGTCGTTGAGAATTTTAGGGAGAATTTGAGGGAAACGAAATTTTGGGGGGAAATTGTGAGCGCGGGGTGAGCGGCTATTTTGGCTGGGATTAGAGGAGTTAGCGGGTTTTAAGGATTTTGTTATGTAAATTTTTGTGAGCTGTAAATTTTTCTATACTTATACATTTTTCTAAGCCAATTTTATAAGGATCCTTTTTGTAAGGAAAATTATTTTGTTGCGAAAGGGACATTATCCTATTGCAACGATAAAAATTTGTTGTCAAAAAAATTAGTAATTTTTGTCATGATTAGGTTTTGTTGTAAATAATAATTTTTCGTTGCAAATAAATTTACCATTACTTTTTACGAACGGGAATAGAGAGCCCCCAACTATTTGCAACGAAATATTTTGAACAACCTACTCTTTGTTGCTTAAAAATTGCAAATCCAATTTTTGCAACAAATATATAAATGTTGTTGCAATTAAATATTTCTTGCAACAAAATAAATTTTGTTGCAAAACATTTTGTTCCAAAATGTCATTTTTCTTGTAGTGAGAACCTTGCACGAGATATGGTGTACGACGCGGCAGGGCCTAATTTTGATCCGGAGGATCCTAATCCCGAGGCGAAGGAGTTCTATGATATGTTTCAGGATGCTGAAACTTCTTTATATCCTGCAAGTGGGTATCTACTTTAAGATTTCCCGACGGCTATGTGTCGAATTTGTCTAGATGCGTTGACCTCAATGAACGCAAGCTAACGGGAATGAAGAGTCATGACTGCCACGTGTTTATGAAAAAATTACTGCCCATTGCTTTGAAAGAGTTGTTGCCTTCTGCTGTATGGGTTCCGTTGGCCGAACTATCAATATTTTTTAGGGATATTTGTTCAACTAAGTTGACTGTAAAACACATGGTTGAACTTGAGGAGAAGATTATCTTAACAATTTGCAAGTTGGAGAAAATATTTCCTCCTGGCTTCTTCGACAGCATGGAACATCTACCGATTCATCTAGCATACGAAGCCCGTGTCGGTGCATCTGTTCATTATCGATGGATGTACCCATTTGAAAGGTACATAAATATCGATATAATTTAAGCTGAATTTCCATTTATTTTAAAATTCTTTCTTAATTCTCAAGATAATTTGTCTCTTTAGATACCTACACCATCTAAAGAAGAAAGTTGGCAACAAAGCTCATATAGAGGCTTCGATATGCGAAGCATATCTTATCGAAGAGGTTTCAAACTTCTGCTCCATTTATTTCGATACTCATGTTAAGACAAATCGAAATAGACCTCAAAGGAATGACGAGGACGTTGAGGATGGAGGAATATTCAATGTAAGGGGCAAGCCTGTTGGGGCTAGTAAAAGACGGTGGTTGACAGACGACGAGTATGATGCCGCTCACCGATATGTCTTGTTAAACTGTGACATACAAGAAGTGAGAGATTTGGAAAAGTAAGTCAGTACACTTGCACTCGTTATAATCTCGAATTTGATGAAGTAAGTGACTACACTTATATATTCTTATTTTCTCTAATAGTGTATTTAGAGATGAAATCAAAATGAGGAGACCCGATATTACCGATGAGGGACTTCAAAGAGAGGTTGATTGTACATTTCCGTCATGGTTACGCAAATACGTAAGTAACTGTGATTATAATTGAGATTATTAATATATAATCTGAAACATTTAAATTATAAATATTTGTTTACAGGTTTTATTGCCTGAAACAACACTCACTCATGAGAGTGTTCGTTATCTGGCACTGGGACCGAAGAAGCAAATAAAGACTTGGCCAGGCTATGTCGTTAATGGCTTCAGGTTTAAGTCAACACAGAATGCTATAAATGTCAAATTTATCAATGACGGCATCAATACCAAGGATTCCGGTATTTGCATAAGAGGCACCGTCTATGACGACGAGCCGGACCTTGACTATTATGGAGTGCTTCGGGATATTGTAGATTTACAATATACTGGCCCATATGATATACATATTGTGATGTTCAAATGTGAGTGGTTCGATACGACACCAAATATCGGTTGGAAAATCGATAAACAATTTGGATTAGTCGATATAAATTATCGCAGGAGGTATAGAGGGTCCGATACATTTGCGATAGCAAATCAGGCTGTTCAAGTCTACTATACAAGCTACCCAAGGCGTCATAGAGATCGATTTGACTGGTGGGCAGTATGCAAGATTAAATCTAGAAATACATTCAACGTTGGAGACCCAGCATACCAAGAGGACCAGATCGAAAAGTCCCAATACTTGGGACAACACTCAGATACAATGGATGTTGAAGATATTGTTGAGAAAAATAGAGGGGAGGAAGAGGTTGATACACAAGACTTAGTTGTCAACCAGGGGAGAAAGAGGCATCTTGTCCCAAATTTTGAGGCAGAAGAAGAAGAAGAAAAAGAATAAAAAGAAGAATTTGATGGGGATTAGGATACAGATGAAATCGACGATAAAGATAAGGATGAGGATGAGGATGAGGAGGATGATGATGAAGACGAGGCCGAGGATGAGAACGAAGACGATGATTAGGTTAAATATTGTTGTATAGTAAAAACACTTCCAATTACGTGAATTAAGTTTGACCTCATAAAAGCAATTACGTGAATTCATGTTTTTTTCATTCGATTATTTACTTATTGCAGATGGCACTCCTAGTCTTTTTCGTCGCGGCGACCTCGTCTCCCTACTGGTGGTATGTATATTTTAGTTTAGTTTTTTATATCCATTTACACTTTCATATTGTTAATTATGTTTATGTGTTCTATTACAGGTCATGATGGCTGGCCGTGGTCGTGGTGCTGGTCGTGGTGGTGGTGGTGGTGCGGGTCGTGGTCATGGTCGTACTGGTGCTGGTGGTCGTGGTCGCATTCAGAGTTCCCGGGATGTGACCCCATCGAGCGAGCCCGACCCGGAGAGTACCCCGGGCACAGACGCATCCCGCCCTCGATCGACCACTTCATCGAGGCATCAGTCCGGATCTGCTAGCGGATCCGATCCGCTATCGGAACCACCAGCAGCGAATCCACCAGGGGATGCCCCAGTTACTGCACAGTGGGCCCCAGAGTACCCCCATACTCGGTTCCATCCGGTTACTGGAGAGTACATACGCGGACCCGCAGATCCTCCGACGGCACCAGAGAGGCCGAGAGGCGAGTTCCGACGAGAGCTATGGCCCGCGGGGACCTCGTAAGTAAATTTAAGTTAATTTATTAAATTTCTTTCATTTATTCAAGTTAATAATCCAGTCGTTTCTTCTTTGTAGGTTTTTTCCGTTTAATGTTGGCAGCGCCCTTGGAGAAATTATCAGGGTTACTTCCACGGTCCCTACCTCAACTTTACGTCGGTGCCCCCAAACGTACAGTACGTCTAGCTCGACGAGTTGAGGGTATATATCTATATTTTTTTGGTTAAGTCTATGTGATTCTTTAATCAACCATTTTGTAAATTACGTGATAATTGATTTTCTGTGTTAGAGAACATACTGGTGGCCCCTCCACCGCGAGGAGGGGATCCGCAGGACCTACAGAAGCGCATGCTCGAAGAAGATACGGGATATGATTCATGACCTAAAAATGGGGCATACGAGGCCGAATTGGATCCGGCAGGATTATTATGAGGACCTCTTAGGCATGATGGATAACCCTGCGTACAAGGAGAAATCGGCGAAGGCGAAGGTGAACCGATCTGCCGCGGGCCTTCATACGGGGGGATCAAGGTCTCACGCAGCGACACTTGCAGATCTGGTGAGCAACCGTAAATTTATTGTGATTTTGAATTAGGTATTATTAATTAAAGGAGTTAATTAGTTTCTATGCAAATTTCGTATGCAGGCCCAACGGGCGGTGAAGGAGGGAAGGGCGCCAGAATCGGTCACCATGCACGACGTCTTCCAGCATACGCACAAAAGATGGAAGGACGGGAGCTTCGTCGACGAGAGGGCCAAGGAGACTGATGTAAGTACTTATGTTTATGAGATTAACGTTAGAATTAAAAGTATTCGGACTATAACTTAGGTAAACTTAGGATTCACACTTAACTTAGTGAAATATAGGATTTAGATTACAACTTAGGTAAATCTTATAATATAAACACATTCATTTGATAGGCTGCGTATCGTGAGGCCCTTAGTCGGACTCAGTTAACTGACACCGAGGATGTCGGTGAAACGATGCCCTTCCGGACGTCCTCTTCTTTGGCCGCTCGGAACGACTTGTTCGTAGATACTGTCGGCGGCTTTAAGAAAGGGTTCCTGTACGGAGTCGGCTCCCTAGGGCCATTGCATTTAGCGACGCAGAGATTTCCACCGACACCGCCTCCTTCCGTGGCCCGGGCAGACGATGATGTTAGGTCACAGCTTACGCAGTTGCACGAGGCGGTGTCGTCCTTGCGGGAGCAATTTGCCACGCACTTTCTGCCTGCGTCTGCTGCTGCCGGTCCGTCTGCTGCCGGTCCGTCTGCTGCTGCCGGTACGTCTGCTGATGGTGCTCGTCCGTCTTCTACTGGTCCTTCGACTGCAGGTGTCGGTCCGTCTTCCGTGGGCCATCTTTCTTTCAACCCTGAAGCCCCTGTGCTACCGCCTACGGCTGTGACGGCACTCTTGGATCTCATGTCCGCAGAGCTGCTTCGCTGACTTCCGAGCACTGTCTACGACGCCTTGCCTCCGTACCTTGTGGAGGAGTATATGCGTCGGTCGAATACGGGAACGGACAATCGACCTCCTTCTTCTTAAATTGTTGTATTAAGAAAATTTGGATTATTTGTGAGAGCTTTGAACTAATTGTGCTATAATCGGCTTATAGCACCGGATATTATGTTACTCTTTAGGATAATTGATATTTATTTTCTATTAATTTGGTTTGGTCTGTGATTCTTGGATAATTGGTCGTATGTGCATATTTGGTCTATGTAATTCTTGGATAATTGGTGTGCATTATATATTTGGTCTGTGTGATTGTTGGATAATTGGTGTGCATTATATATTGGTTTGGTTTATGCATATATATTTGTGAACAGGGAAAGTACTGCAATTTTTTTTCCAAAAAACCCAGTTAGCGACGGACTAGTGACCGTTTAGCGACTGATATTCCCAGTTGCCGACGGGTTTTTGACGGATAATCCGTCGCTATCTGGAGTTTTAAAACTGTTTCCAGGCAGCGACGGGTTATCGACGGATTATCCGTCGGCAACGTTCTGGTGGTATAAGCGTCGACGGAATAGCGACGGAATGGCCGTTGCCAGGGCGACTGGTAATCAGCCGCTAATCGGTTGCTCTATATAGCGACGGCTTAGCGACGGAAAATCCGTCGACATGGTTCTGGAAATGCATGACATTTTCAGAACCATGGCGACGGATAATCAGTCAGCAATCCATCGCTGTGGCGTCGCGGTAGCGACGGAAGTAGCGACTACTATTCCGTCGCCATGGTGCTGGAAATGCCAAGCATTTCCAGAACCTGATCGACGGATAGTCCGTCAGAATACCGTCGCACATCCGTCGTTAATTACCGACGAAAACCGACGGATTAGCGACGAAACGATACGATCTGATACGCTGTTACGACGGGTTACCGACGGAAATTTACGTCGCTATAGCCTACACAGTTCAGTACTTAAAAGCTGAAGTGGACGACAGTCCGTCGGAAATGCGTCGCTAATGCTTCGTATTGTGACGTCGAATATCCGTCGCTATTCCGTCATGTGACGACAACTTAGCGACGGAAGGTTATTAGCGACGAGCTGATTGACGACGGATTTTTTTGGCCAATATCCGTCGGCAATCGGTCGCTAATAGTAATTACCGTCGTCTTAGCGACGGATGTGGCCGTCGCTAAAACGATAAATTTTGGTAGTGTACGACTAAATTTGACAAAGTGACCTTATGGAGTTTTAATATGATATCGTTAACCTTGTGGTTGACCATCTTGTCTCAATTTATGTGCCACAGGTTTCAAAATATGATTTTTGAGACATTGACTAAACTTTTATACTTTTAATTAATGAACTAGTGTTTATATAGTTTATAATAACATCGGGTTAGTAACTTGTAAACTTAGATCAAGATAACTTACTTGGTAAGTAAGCTAATCCTAGGTAACTGTTAAAGAAGCAACCTAGTTAACTTAGGCATCCATAAATTGACCTATCCTACTTTGAAATCTTAATTAACTTGATTGTATGATTTTTTTTTTCATGCTTGGTTGTTTGTATAATTAGGGTATAACACAGCTTGATGCTTTCAGTTTACTCACTGTCTAGAGGATCAAGCAAGTACATTTACTTAATGAATTTAATTATGATTTCTTACATATGTTTGTAATACATAGTTAGAACTACTACATTTGTTATAATCGAGAGAGATTATAAACATGTTACAGTTAGAGTAGACTTGTACTTATAACATAATCGTTTATAGTATTAATAGTGTTATCATGATTCTCGTGTTTCAGTGATCTTGTTAGTGTATCATATCACGATCAATTGTACCGACTGTCGATATGGTAGAAAATTGTTAGGAGGCATGTGGATTATGTCCAGTTATAACCTCATGGAAACTTGAGGTAGTTATATCATGTTTTTGGATAGAAAAGAAAAAGTATCTGAACCCTCTTTTCGAAATTGTTTGAAAAATTGTTACAACTCAAAATCAATTACAAAACTATTGAAATATAAAATTGTGAGCCAACTTGAGATTTAAGAGAGATGGAGCAATGGAGGACGATTCAACACATGATTCCTATGCTATGTTAAGTGAGCAAAAGCTTATTGTTGGTTAGTGGAACTCGTATGTTTTATGTGTATGTAGCCTTTATGTCGTCCTCAGAAATTGTAAAGGACCAACTATTTTTAGAAAAATATATGAAGGTAGTTATTTTGTCTCTCCATGAAAATATGATGTCCGGCAAAAAAAATTGTCACTTGGACCACCATCCAGCAGAAACAGTATTCTGAGCAAAAATTACTGATTTGCTCGGATCAATAACTAAATGTTGACATGGCCTGCCTCTTGCACATAAAGTGAGGCACGTCCTCCTTGAAACAATACGAGGATGACATGTTGTCTATGCAATTGCAGTTGCACGAACCATAAAATGATCATAGGAGAACATGGATTAGCGACTGTACACGTTTACCCAAAAGTCCCAAACAAGCTAGAGCCTTATGTTGAATCCATTTTCAGTAAATGCCTGAACATTTTGCTAGAGCATAGAGGGTATGAATTTTTCGTTAAAAGAAAGCTCCTCTATTTTGAAAAAGTAACTTCACATTCTTCTTGGTTGATTTGACTCTGGGCCTTAGTTGCATCTTAGTGGAAGAATGCAACTTTTGCTAGCTGTTCTCCCATGAAAGAAACTTACTCTATGGACATTTCTTATAAGGACGAAAGGAAATCTCATAGCCATTTGGCAGAGACAAAGAAGAGACTTTGCAGCTGTCTCACTACTTGAGGTTCATTCTTCGTACTCTATGACCACTGTCACTTTACCTTTTCAAGGCAATCCTTGAAAGAGTTTTTTTTTTTGGAGATTTGTGCTGAATATGACTTTTTACCACTAGACTTCTTGTCTATTGGATGCTTTGTTTTACAGGACTCTATATTTTCACGCATCTAGCATACCTTGTTGTTTCCGCTAGAAATACTATTTTGTGTTATGTTTGTTGGTAGTGTGATCTTGGTGTATTCATATTTCTTATGCTTCTATAAGAGCTCCTTCAAATTTTTGAAAGCTTAATTTGCTTTGAATATTTTGAATCAAAACGCATGAGAGAGCAACTTGCAATAGAACAATCCTTTATAAGGAATGAGGATAACAAAAAAATAAACGAGTAGCAAAATAATTACGACAAGAAGATCTAGACCTTCCGCAACTGAATTCGAACTGATATATCTTCTTCAGATTTTGTGTGTAACCGTTGTGATTTTCTAGGGGATGTTTTAGTAATTCAAACAATTGCCTTAAAATTTGAATAATTACGGAGGTCATGTTCTTGAAAATGAAGAACTAGTCATTAAATGCCCCTAAGAATTTTTGATGCTATCATGGAAGCCTAATATTCGTAAGAAGCCTATAATTTGGTGAGTGGTGAAGGAGAAGGAAGGCCTATAATCTTAAACTATCTATCTCATTCGAGAGTGGTGATTTCTTCGACCATCCTCTTCATCATTTACCAATGACACCCGAGTCTCCTCCTTTTGCATATCTGAGACGGGCAAGGCTTCGGTGACCTCTGTGCATGCGCTTCTTAATGGTTCATCCTACCATTCTTGGTAAAGTTTTTTTAAAACTTGAGAACTTTTACTCAATAGAGCCACTCTGGGCAGAGGGATTCTCATGGCTAGCAAAATGAGTCATTGCATAAATGAAGCCTACAGAAAAAAAATTTATGGCTCAGTCGAAGGTGGAGAACATGGCCTTCATCATACATACGGTTTCAGCAACATACAAAATTTACAAACCCTAAAAGTATCTGCACATAGGTTGTCTAAGTATAAAACATCTACACACATAATGTTTGTAAGTACCACTTGGGTGCAAAATTTTATGCACATAGGGTTTCCGCGTAGGAGCGTACTTCTTATTTTTGTATGTACTTACATTTTTCCTCACTAAATGCTAAGCATATGTTTTCTTCTTTGTTTGTAGAAGTTTCTCCAGTTCATCCTAATGCGATGAAGCAGAAAAGGACATCATAATGCTCTTTGTTCAAAGTAAACAAAAAGATTATCCAGAAGACTTTGTAGTCTTCAAAATAGTTTGTGCATATCCATTAAACTATGCCTGATATTTTCTAGTGGTCGAGCAAAGATGCTGACTACGGGGTTGTGCATAACTGTTTCTGTAGGCGTTCTTGGATAACTTATTTTGGCCCAATTTTGTATCCTCCTGCCGTGGTCAGTATGTGTCACATCAGCTTGCAGATGTGTCATATCAGCCTCAATGATTATTAGTACATCCATTGCTCTGAAGCTTTGACTGGAACTGTGTTTCTCCCTCTATGCTTTACTATTTGGTATAATTTAGAATTATTAGTGCGTGGCTGGCGCAAGGACTTTCGCATGTATCACTCTTCATAATGTTTGCAGCATTATGTAATCAAGACTTTGAACATCATTAAAAAAGCTTCACCTTGTAATGCGATCTTAAATATTAATAAAAAGTTTCATCTTGTAATATGATATTGAACATCAATAAAAAAAGCTTCACTTTGCTGCATTTATATCCTTTTGGCTTTAGAAATTTTGTTGTAAGTTTCTTGCAATAAGAGGTATTGTGGACATGGAAGGTCGAAAGATTAGGTCATTTCTAGTTAATGTGGTCATGACAATGAAATAATATAATTCCTTAAGAAAGGAAATAATTTATGGTGGATCTACTATCTATGGCAAACTTAAGACAAGATACATAAAATAGAGACAATAACGGAGGTAAAGTCAAGGTTATCAGAAGTGATATGTACGTGATAACGGAAAACTTTATAGGCTAGGGAGCCCTTATGGGAATTCCGGAGGACTTAGTGGAACTTGTTGGGGGAAGAAGAGAAAACCTTCTTTGTTAGATGTGATAGGTTAAATATCATCAGAGCATTGTTATTCAAAGGTAATATGAACATGACAACTTTACTATGGAGATTTAATGGGTGAATCCATTATCTATGGTATATCCGTGACAATATATAGATAATGAATGTGATTGCAAGGGAATGAAATTAAAACTATTATAGGTAATGGACGCAATAGGTATGACATCCCAACTTGTTTGTTGTTTAGAGGTAATATAGACTGTAGAAGCATGAAAAAATTTCAGCAAATGAAGCTCCATGCGCCCAGTCAGTGAAGCTCCGTGCGCCCAGTCAGTGGAACTCCATGCTCCCAGTCAATAAAGCTTCATGCGCCCAAGACTAGCACCTCCAAAAGGAGGGCGCATAGCCGGAGACATGGCTATGCGCCCAAGCATGACTTAGTCAAAGCCATGATCAAAACGTTCACCGAAGCACACGGCCACATCAGTCTCCACGAGCAGTCATGCACCGAAGCATGCGGCCATGTCAACACCACGACCAACCCACGATCTCGTAGCCTGTATGCGCCTACATCCTATGCGCCCAAAGCAGGACTATGCGCCCACATAAAAACCAGCTTGTTTTCTCATTTGGGCGCATAACATCATTCCAGCTCAAGAATGACTATAAAAGGGGGGCCTCATCCCTCTTCAAAATAAAGAACAGAGAGCATTTTCAAGGGCCAAATTGATGCACTTCTTGCCAGTGAGCCGAGAGTTAGCAATTTTCACTACACCAAAATGGACAATTTGTGACACTTAGAGTTGTACAATAACGACGTACTAAAACCGTCGTTGCATTTTCGACGGAATTAAAATGTTGTTTAACATAAAATATATTTCACCAAAATACTATATTAGGATTTGACACAGACAACCTGTTGTTTAACAATAAAATTATGTTAAAGTTTTTGCTCCATATTATTTTATTACAAAATTTTTGCTCTACTTTTTACAAAAACCCGCGAACACCCCGCACGCCCCTCCCAAAAACCCTAAGCTGAAACCTTTTACCAAAAATTATCTTTTAAATACATATTCTCTTAATTTCTTCTTCTCTCAGAACACCACACGGTTGAAACCCTTTCCTAGAACCACCGCTGGAACCACCGAGGTAATCCTCTCTTTTTTCTTCTTCTTTTAAAATTCCTTTGAATCCTGCCACCGCCGCTGGAACCGTTGTCGTTCTTATCTCCTTCGAATCCTCCCACCGCTGGAACCAGCGCTCCCACCGCTGGAACCAGCACTGGAACCGCCACTGGAGGTGACGAGATCATCGGCATCAAAGTCTCGTGCTGACAATCTTCCTCTTGATTAGAGCGGTCGGGGGAATTCCTTGTCGAGGGAGCGGCAGAAGGGGGATTTGTGATTGTTTATTTTCTAGGATATGATCTTGTTTAGTTCCTAGGGTTTATTTTCTAGGATATATGATCTTTATTCTAGGGTCTAGACTTGAAATTATTCACTAATTTTTAGGATTCTCTCTTGCTTAGTTTCTAAGGTTTTTTTTGTATTTTCTCAATCCGTGAAATTATTCACCATTTTCTGGATCTCTTTTTTATCTCTAGGCCAACGATGGAATGAGGGACTTCTAAAGCTTGGTTTTATTGATTCTCTGCCAAAGAAACTTCCAATCTATCAAGCAAGTAATTCGAGGTATAAATATAATTTTGAAACTCCGGCTTTTTGTAGATTTATTATGGGCTTATTATATGATACTCGGTTGGCATCTTTGAATCTGTATGTTGGGTCTAAGAGATCCAGTGCTTTGGAAAGATAAAGAAAAAGGCTTTAATTTTTGTTTTAGGTACTTAATCAGTAAACTTCATCTTATGTGCAGCCATAGACTCCGAAGTTTCTATTGTCCTATAAGATACTGGAACTAAAATAAAATTATTCGAAAAATATATTGAAGAGAAGTGAGTTATTGATTAGAAGAATCTATTTAGATGTTTTTTTATGAAATTATTAGTGCTTGTATGACACGAAAATATATTCAAAATTTTCTTGCATATATCAATTGTGTCCGATACGTGACACGACACGGCCTACATTATTGGAGTGTTTATGCTTCCTAGGGTATATCCTAATAATTTTGGATACGCCTTTTTTCTCGGTTGGTCATATTATTAAGAAGTGTTATTTTGCTTGGATGATATCAGAGATGTAGTTTATTGAGACCTTTTCTGAACATTCCCAGGTATAGGAAAGCATAATGAGTTGGCTGCTCTTTTCCTAGTTCAATTAGTGAAAGAACGCGAGAAAGGGATGGATGCAAAATTGTATTTATTTCTCTTCCATTTCTCTGGTTACCACCTACAATCATCCATATTGCTAATGAGATTTTGTCATAGTCTTCAACTAACATTTTTGTAGGGGGGGCAGTTTTAGAATTGCATGCGTTAGAGTTTCTTTTGTGAAGTTATGATATGTTTGTTGCCCCTGAATACTTCTGTAGAAACAGAAATTTTGGTTGTCCTGAGAGCAGTTTTTGTATGCACTGTAGTTAGTTTCATATCTGAATTTTGGTTGTGCTTCAATTTTGATTTTGCAAAATGCTTTGATACTCTTTCACTCATAGTTCTTCATCACCATGATATATTTAGTTAAGCCATTATCCAATTGTTGGCTTGGTTATGGGCAAGGTTCAAATTGGGGAGACTGTTGTGAAGTCTAATGGGGTACGGTAAATATTTGCAGCTCATCTCAAAGGGATACCACTCAAAGCACATACTAAAAAATTTCTTCGGCTTTGGTCTAGACTGTTATAGTGTTCATGTAGTGGTTGAATAAATTTTTAGGCAATTTAATGCTCAACTAAAAAAAGCCAGGAATGGTGATTTGCTTAACCTTTAGTACTTGAATTGTTCTACTCGTCTCATCTTCATGGTTTTCTTAACCATTCCTCAAATGACATATTTGGGTCCGACTTAAAAGGCATGTTCTATCTGCAAGGGGAGTCGATTAGCAGGCAAGTGAAATTACAAGCTATTTTGTTTGGTGTATTAAAGATTTTCGTAATCTTTGGTTAATCAAGGAATTCATCAAGGTTACTTGTCTGGAGTGTCTTTCAAGGAGAAATATTGTTCTCTTGATATTAAAGCTTGCTTTGATATTTTATTTGTGCTAAATAACTAAAATGATATTGTAAAGTCAAATGCATTCTGTTACACCTGAAAGAATAAATGTATTGCAACTATAGCTGCTGAAAAGTAAGACTGTCTGAAGTGAATAAAATTTGTATCATCCTAGTCATTTGTCTTGTCTAATAAGTGGAAATAAGTGTAACTTATGAAAATTTCCTCCGAAAACTTCTCTTCGGCTGGAACCCCCGCGCCCATGCAATGGACCGAGATCAGGATCATATTGGTCGAGGCAAATTTAGGGAGCAACGAAATGGAAGGGAGACTTGAAATTTCTAGGGTTTGTTTTCTAGGGTTTATTTTTTAGGATTTGCTCTTGTTTATTTTATAGGATCCAGACTTGAAATTATTCACCATTTTATAGGACTTTTTGTTGTTTATTTTTTAAGGTTTAATGTTGTTGTATTTATTTAATCCTCTATTACCCGTGAAATTATTCACCATTTTCTGTATCTCTCTTTCTCTCTAGGTCAGCGGCGGAAGAAGGGACTTCTAAAGCTAGGGTTTATTGATCTCTACCTAAGAACTTCCAATCTATCAAGCAAGTATATCGAGGTACAAGTCTAATTACACAAATCTTAATCCGGTGCTAATTCTTTATATTTTCTACTCTTTTTTGTTGGATGACCCAAAAATAAAAATTAATAATTGATGCTGATTATGGTATTTTTTTAGTGAAAATGTTGTTTTAGGTTCAAAATGTGTTCACAATTGTAAAGTAGAAATTAAAATGTGTACAGACAGCCAAGATAAAATAGACAAATCTTTTTGTTTTCAAATATTAGTTCCCATAAGCAATTATTGACTCTTTTCGGTAGATGCAGAATTATTTTGAGTTCATTTTTAAATAAAACTACTTAACACACATAAATAAAAAGAACATCAAAATTTCAAGTTAAGAAACTGTTACTTCCTTACTCTCCATTTTATATGCTTAAACTATGACGTATCCGTTTAGGAAGATGAATTCGTGTCGGGTACATCCAAAGTACTGGTGCATCTTGGATGCCAAATAAGCATTTAGATATTTACTTATCTTTATTTTTTTTGGTATACTTTGTGCTAACTTTGACCTAAGAGCCCATCCAAGTTCATTTTGATCAAGTAACCCAACCTCCTAAAATAAATATTAGTGAATTTTACTTTAGTCTTTTATATTTGTGGAGAATAAATTTGAGCTATTTAATCGTAAAAAGAAAATAAATAAAGTGTTTCATAAATGAAGGATTGCACTATGGCTACGATTTTTGTTTTTAGAACAAATTTAATTTCAAAGAAACACAAAATTTTCATCCTTATATGTCATTTATAAGTAGTATATTGTAATTCTTCATTTTCGAATTTCATAGTTGATTAGGGATATTCATTGTAATTTGTGTTCCTAATTTTCATTATTAATCCTGAAGCTCTTGTCTACTATTTTTTTCTTCTTTTATTTTTGGTTGAGGCAAGGACTCGAATTTCAGGACCTTCCAAATAATCTACACCAAACCTAATCGTTGGACTGTGACACCCAACAATAATAAAGATATATCATTGTCCTCTGACAATTATGTTCGGCTTTCCATCCAAAAGATGTTTTTGTGTTATAATACCCAATGAATTGAATGTTTTAACCATTTGTTAGAATGTTGTGAAACGCTAAGGGATAATTTAAGCAGCATCCTTCTCAACTATTTATTGAGTATTAATTTCAAATTTATGTCAAAATTAGTATAATACTAGACTTGATGAGCGTAAAGTAAATGAAAAATGGGTAAATGAGAGTGTAGATAAAATAAGATAGTATGATATTATGTATTAACATGGACAAGTCTCCATACCTACTAGTAAGATCGCTGCACTCGTGGTCTGTTTTGCCCAAAGCGCCATCGACTTTATAGGATTCACATCATCTTGGCGGTTCTTTATTCTTCTACCATTAAGAGTCTTCTAGATCAAGGACAGTTAGCTCAGCAACCTCTCATTGGCTCCTATTGTACCTTCCCCACTCCTCAACAGTCTTTCTATACAAGTTGAAACCATGTAGGTCTACTGGAAAACATCTGTACCAAGACAAAATGTGTAATATCTCAACAATAATCCTGGCAGGAACAAACCCCACCCTCGAACTGGTGGTACCTCGCTCGATCCCGAACTATAACCATCATATTATATGCCTTGGATATAAGCTTAGCCACCGTATAACAATCCCCACATGTATGTATTGGTGTACCCACCGGCTTACGGATCAGCCCAAAAGCAATGGCCAGCTTCTCACTATGATGGTACAATGCATTCTCTTTATCCTCCTATGATACTAGTTATTACTGATTTACTGATACTGTAACTAGTCAATATGAACTTCAGCTGAACTCTTGAGTAAACTAGACTGAGCTGCTGCTACACACTACTTCCTAGACCGTTGGACTGCTATTACAGTATACTAATATACTCTGATATTGGCACACTTTTCTACTTCTCTTTTTACTTGGTTGTTCATTACTTTTTTCTATCATTGATATTTTTGCACATGTTGACTAATTGAAAATATGTAGATGTCTTCTGCACACCCAAATAAAGACTGGATGGATGCACCTAAATTGTCAGTCGAATATATAAATTGTCAGTCTTCTATTATGATTGGGTGCGTACGGAAGACAAAGTAAATGGATGTGTAGTAGATCCAGAAACAAATTTGATTTTCGTAAATTTTGCGAGGTTTCAAAAAAACACAAGTGAAGATGATGAGCCATTTATCCATGCTTCACAAGCAATTCAAGTATTTTACTGCAAGGATGAAACCAGAGATAATTGGCATGTTGTTTTAGAGTCCCACAAAAAACTAAGTCATGAAGTGGACGCTTACGAAGATCCCTTTGTTTTTACTGGTGCAGCTGATGAAACTTCATTGATATCGGTGGCACTTGCTGAAGCTTTAGAAGATGATGAAAGTTACTGATTATTGACATTTTTAGTTGTGTGATGACACTTGCGTAATCTGATGATACTCGTGTTTGTTTGCATATCGACATTTAGTTGTGTTTATTTGGTTAACGATATTTTAGATGTTATTTTTTTGCAATAAATGTGTCTTTTTTATCTTAGTAAATATTAATATGATGATACTTTTTAGTTTGTTATTTGATGATGTTTGTTCATTTGTTCCTAATAAGTCTGGCTTCCTTTGCTGACCTTTCAGCTTAATTCTGGTTGTTCCTTACAAATGCCCACCTATAACTCTTTGAAGAACATGCTCTGTTTGTATTTTTCTTGTCGCATCCTTTTACCTTATAGCCGCTTAAAGCATATGGATTACTTTGTCGACTATGTAGCTTATTCATCCTTGATGTTGTCTTTAAAAACTTATGATCTACTGCTAGGTATGTTGTACATTTTCTGATCTTTTTTTCTTCTTTTCTTTTCCATTTTGTACCTTTTTCTTTTAACTCATTGCTTTACAACCCTAGTCATTGTCTGCCATAGTGCAATATGAGAATGATGATACCTTTTTAAGTTTCGAGCATCTGATACAAACAATAATAAAAACTATCCATTTGCAATCATCTAGTAGGAGGTGGCTTTATTCCCTTGTTTCTAGTATTATTCAGCTCCTAATGCATACAACTAGATGGATCATGGCCATATATCTCTTAGTTCTTTACAGGTTAGGTAATCTTGTGACTCACTCAATGAAATCTCCTGCAGTTTTCTACAAGTAAAGGCTAAAGATTTATGGCAGAGTTGCATGAGAATTTCTTGTTCCAGCAATGAAATCCCTTACAATTTTCTCAAAGTTATTATTTCCATCGATCCATTCACATAGAAGATCATACTGACAATAGTAAACTGCAGCAGTGCCCGCATCTTCAAATCATTAGGCTACTTCAACAAAGACAACAAATACATTGACATATCATTATACAACGGTACAGCTCAGTAAAATTCATACAAGAATTGTATGTTTATGTACAGATAATTACTAATTATAGCAATCCTGCATGAAGTTCTGTTTGAATTGAAGAAGCATTTTTGTCGTGAATAAATTTTGGATAGTAATTAGCATGAAGTTCTGTTCGAATTAAGTTCTGTTTTGGTCACATGCTAGTATCAATTTGTTTTCTGCCTTCATCCATTGTTTGCCTTCTTACACTGACCATCTATGTTATATTTAACCGTTTACATTATCCTTTTGGTCCATGGCTGGTTATTGATCATTGAGATAACTGGAACGATTCAACCATAATTATGTGGCCTGTAGGAATTTTCGATTAACCGCCATCTGAATAATTGGATTAAGAGGATATTACTGAGCCTTATTAATCGTGTTTAATCTTTTTTTCTGGAACACTGTTATTCATTACTTCGTTTCCATCTCATCTGCGAATTCTGTTTTTGTATGCTACAAACTTCAGATGTTTGCCTTTTTTTGTTGAAATGAACCGAGTATTGATTGGTTTGGAAAAAACTGTGATGGTACTTTTTAGTTTGCCCTTTTTTAATCTTAGTAAATATTAATGTGATGATACTTTTTAGTTTGTTATTTGATGATGTTTGTGTATGTTTTCTTAGTTTCATTATGTCAGGTGATGGAGTAAATCGGGTAAACAATGTTGGAAATACAAGTATAGAAAATCATGTTGACGGCAATCACGCTTCAGATGGGAGTCAAGGAAACACAATTATAGAAAATCAATCGGGTGGGAGTCAAGGAAACACAAGTCCACAAAATCAATCAGGTGGTTGTTTTTGTGTTTGTTTTCTTAGTTTTAAGTATCATGTTGATAACTATTAGTCCTAATATTGGAATTTGTTCGTAGGTACACAAAAGATAATAATATTTAATGAGTATGGACAACCTGTAGATATTGGATCAACACATTTTTCATCGGCTGTGGAAAAGATAGCAAAAGCACATTGTCCACCTGGAATTGATGATTGGAGACGAGTTCCAAAAAATATCAAAGAAGACATATGGAAAAGTGTTAAGATGAGCTAATTTGTATGACATCACAATGCTACGAAGGTTCAGTTTTCACATCTTTTTCTATTTTCTAATGTTGCATATGGGCGGAGACTGTAGGACAGAGACACAATATGGACACATATCAGCCGCTACCATCATGCAGCTTGTATCAGTCTATATCACATCGATATAGGCCAATGGTTAAAACTTAAAATTGATCAATTTAAAACTTAGGAGTTAGTTTCTTTCGAGTTAGTTTCTTTCCAAAAAATTGTATCAGTCTATATCCATCCAACCAGTGTAAAACATTGTTGAATCTCTATGATACAAATCCTTACCAAATACATGTTGGGATGTCACTCAGTAACGACATGTTGCATCATTTCCATCCAGGTGCAATGTTAATTGTGGCTTGAGGTTTTAAAGAAGGATGTGGTCTTTTTTTAATGTTAAGGAGGAATTAGCCTTAACTAAAAGAGGGAAATTTCTTCTTCAAAAATTGGTCGCAATATGTGTGTGCATCCAGATGCATCATAAAGCATAACCGTGTTCACTTGATTGGTTGTTTTATGCATTACATGAAATAAAGAATTTATCAATTCACAAAAAACATATGCTATGGTTCATCACTTCACAAAAAATATATGCTCCCTAGCTGAAACCATTCTGATGGCAGAAGGTTTGTATAATGGTGATAATAATGTCAAATACTCGATATCCTTTTAGCTGATTTGTATATCTGTTTATAGCCAATGAAGTTCTAGGTTATGAGTTAACTGGGACAACCATTGACTTCTTTGTTATGTACCGTCTTATGGCTGTTCCATCCAACACCTGAAGTACTCAAGTTGACAGTAGAGTATTCATCTATATGGTTCTGATGGTGCATAACTAATTAAGTGTCTTTAAGTCATGAGTGATCAGCAGAGTAAGGCAAGTTTGTAGAAGCAGTATCATCAAATTATATAACATAGTTTACTTCAAATGCATATGTTTTGCTTGTTCAAGTGTTAAAATCTTGGAACTTGGGCGAGAACCATAGTACTATGGTCTTTTGGGTTGTTTTCTGCATGAAATGACATGTTCTTTCCTTCAACTAGAGTAATAATTACTAGAATGGTTCTTCTTGTGAAATAAAACAGATGCTAAGTGCTAACTCTAGAAGAAATACATCTTAACTCATAGTTCTCAGTTTAATTGCTATTTTCCTTTATTTGTTTATTTTTAAATCCTTAACTATTTCTTGTTTAGATAATAAATCAATAATAAACCCAACTTCAAAAGGATCTTGTTCCATGTTTTTTTACCATGTCAAGAAAACACTATCTGGTTATGTTTGGAATAGGCTAATCAATGTTTTTTGCCCATATGATCTGTTGGTTTTGCCAATAAGACCTATTTGGTTAATAGATGGCTCTTGCCATCTGATTAAAATATGACTGAATTTTGGTCTAAAGTTACAGAAGAAAAATGGCTAATATAGGCCAATATGTGCCAACTGACATATTTTTGATCATTAACTCGTCTGAAATTGACCTATTTGTTGTTTCAGTGTTAGGATCTGTTGGTTTTTCCCATATGATCTGTTGGTTTTGCCAACAAGACCTATTTGGTTAATAGAAGGCTCTTGCCATCTGATTAAAACATGACTGAATTTTGGTCTAAAGTTACAGAAGAAAAATGGCTAATATAGGCCAGTATGTGCCAACTGACATATTTTTGATCATTAACTCGTCTGAAATTGACTTATTTCCTGTTTCAGTGTTAGGATCTGTTGGTTTTTCCCAAATGATGATTAAAGTTAAATGTGTATTGCAATTACTAAAAGATATGAGAAATTAAATGTGTATTGCCGCTCTTACACTGTTACACGCTGAGGTAATGTCTGGACACTGATCACTGCCCACGCCAGTAGTGGTTAATGCCCTATTTGACATGCATGACAATTAGTTTGGCCATGAACGATGGTCATCTTTGTCCATATGCCATCCCAGACTCTTTTTGGAGGTGGTCTTTAGTGCCAAGGCTCCATTAGCCTTTGTAGCATTCGGAACAATTGACAGGCCCTAAAGAAGAAGGTTGGGATCATCATTTGTCATCTATTGGCCTAAATTGTGAAATTTCTCAAAAGTTCATGAATGTCACTGAATCTATTCAAAACCACTGAATCTGTTGATTGTTGATTGAAATTGACCCAGAGATTGATTGTAAAGTCTTGAACCAAAGTTTGTTTGGGGATTAGATTAAGTAGAGGATGTCTGTGAAACAGGATACGTTATTTTACTTTTGCTCTCCATTTTCTACTCTACCATGTTTGGGGATTATATCCAGTGAGTTTCTATAATTAGCTGCTTCCACCAACATTTCTAGACCTATTTGAGATGAAACTCCAGGGCATTCACCAACAATATGGTTAAAAGACGTTTCCTGCATCTATGTTCTTTCCAGTTCCTATAATTTGCTCGTCCTGTTGAAGTAGCGTCGCCCCAATAGTACACCCAATTTGCCTGCCCTATTGAAGTAGTGTCACCCTAAATGTCTACTAATCTATTTTTGCAACTCGAATTTGTATATCTGACTGTCAGAACTTAGACTCCAATCTTCATATCCCTATGCAATTGTCAGGACTTACATCACAGAATATGAGTCTGTTTTCAGTTGAACAATTTTATTGGTTATTGCATGACTATTAGGTTCATTTATTTGTTATTTAACTTCTGTTACAGTAGATTGCATGTTGTATTTTTGTCATTGGGTACCAATATTTGTTAAACTATTTTCTAATCAAATGAGAGGTCCTGAATCATTCGATACTTTACCATATGCCTAGTTTAGACTGATGACAAGTCCTGATTTCCATTAGTGATGTCTCGCGAGATGCTTGAATAAAAATATGGTCTAAATAATTTATTTATTCTCCTTTTTTTTACATCTTAAATTTTGCCTAATTTTACAACTGATTTGTTTCTTCTCGTATATATAAATATCTTATAATTGTTATTGTAGAATGCATATCAAGTACCAAAAATTTATAAAGACAAAATTTTGAAAAAAGCTAATAGTGCTTGGAGAAATTGGAAGGGAGAACTCCGAAAGATTTGTGATAGAGTTGAAACTGTTGGAGAGCGAAAAAGTATTGTGGTAGAAGATGTAAAGAAAGAAGATTGGGAAGCTTTTGTTGAATTACACTCTATAGATGAAGATCAACTTCGTCGTGATTGTGGAAGGAATGCGAGGAAAAAGGTTAAGATATTATATACAGCTGGTAGGAAAGGTTGTGCGAGGGTAGCACATGAACTGGTAAAGATGTTAATAATCTATTATCTATCATTTCTCGTATTTCGATGCAATTTGAAAATATGTTAATAACCTATTTCCTATCTTAATGTAGAAAAAGGCGAGTCCTACAGGTGAAGTCAATAGATCTGTATTATACTTGGCCATACACCTAAACACTAGTACAAATGATCATGCGCGTGTTACCCAGTCGACAAGCGGATTCGAATACTTAGTAAGCTTAAATTTTGACTTCTTTTTTCTCGTTATATTTAACAAATAATGAACACTTAATAGCCATATTTGTCATATTTTTATCTTGTAGGAAAAAATTAAAAGGCTTATAGATGAAGATCCCTACTTAGGAGAGAAAGATTTGGATAATGATGCTGTTGCAATGGTTTGTGGGATTCTAATTAATTTTCATGTTCGTTTATAATTTGTTACAAGTTCATACTATATAATTACTTCCTCTTCTTTTGAAAATTGCTTAGGTATTAGGCCTGATGGTAAGGGTTATGTACATGGAATGGGTCAAGGTGTTTCAAAGACGGAGATTCGTGCTTCAGCTGCAAGCCGGGAGATTGCTCGTAGAGAAAAGCAAAAAAAACGATACTTTGCTAAATCGGATAGAGAATCTTGAAGAAACAGTAGCTTCCTTGCAGGCTGCAGGATCTAACACTCCTAGATCAAATCAATCTTCATCACAGTTTCACAATCCTAGTCCTTCTGAGGTGAGTCTTGTCTGTTTGTTATATATGATTGTTATACATCACAGTTTCACAATCCAAGTCAAAATTTCTCATTTTTTATTGATAGTGCATGACTTGAGAATTTTATTGTTGCTTGTGGGAAATAAGTTATGGGTCTTATTTGCCTATAGAGTACCTTTGTGATTACTTATGGCAAATGGGTTTTTCTTTTCTTCCGAGTCTTGATTGCTTAGATAGATATATACAAGAAGATTCCAGTTTGCCTATAGTAGCTGCTCATTGCTTATCCATGGTGCATGCCTAAAATTTCATTTATTGTTTGAATACATGGTAAATAGCAGTTTGATGCTTTTTCAGCTTTTTTTTTTACTTTTTTTGGGGCTTGAGTAAGTGCAGAAATGTCTGTGTTTTTGGTTAGTTTAAACAAAATTTGCATGATTCTAATTTTTCTGAAGCCTTGTTGCCTAGTATTAAGCATGTTTGATAGCAAATGTCTTTCTTCATCCTGTCAGCAAGGGAAATTTGTCCTAAATGTAATATTACTTCGTGACCTGATATCCTAAATACAGTACTATTTTGTGACCAGATATTTTATTGGTCTAACTCGGCGCACATAGTAGAAGAAATTTATCTCATATATAGTAGAATTTTATACACTCATGATCAATTCTCCATAATATGGTTATCGACCATTCAGCCATTAGCCTAGAGACAACCTATGGTGGTAGAATGCTCAACTACCTCTATGAACATGTCATACACCATGAATGCATCAATTTCATTTTACAATAAAATATGGACAACAATGAGGACCTAAGTGTCGGGCCACCTTTATGCTTTTGGCTATGCACGATCTTGTTTTTTGATTCATGTGTCAAGTAAACCATTCTATCCAACTTTTGATTATTTACCTTGAAGTCGTATAACTTGAAAATGCTTCCACTTACATTATTGTTTGGGCTAATTAGCGTTTAAATCCTAAATCAAAGTAAAACCTTATTTTTACCATGTGTTAGTAATTATCTTGTACTCATGTTCAAAGTAAATCAAAAATAAAAATTCAAGGTCTACATCCAAATTATGTAGTAACCCATTTTTTCCTTAGATAATATTTTCTGTACATCCTAATACTTATGGAGAATCGAGAACTATTCTATACTTAATGTTTTTTTCTTATGTTTGTATGCAGGGACATGATCAAGCTATATTGCCCATAAAGACTTGTCTTTTGAAGAATTTTAGAAAGAAAGCCATTGCTATAGGACGTGTGAATACAGATGCACCATTGAATGATGAAGCTTATAACATCATTGTCGATGACGTTTTTGATGGCAATGAGATGTTGTTCGATAGAGACGGAAAGTTTGAGGATATTACTATTGGCGAAATAATTAATTGGCCAAAATATTCATTTCAGTTTGTGAGGTTTTAAACTTCTCTTTTTTGTACTGCACTTGAGATTGTAAGCTAGCAATAACATATTTTTTGTTCATCATAAGAATGAAACCGTTGTGAGCTAGCAATATTGGAGTGATTTTTTTTTGTTTGGAAATTGCTATATAAACTCGATACGTTTATCAGTTAATGCAAATTTGATTAAGTTTTTTCATTGTTGATGATTGTCGATGTTTATATGAAATTCTATTGTCAGGTGTATTTCAGTTTTATATAGAGGATAAACAGGTTTAAATAGATTTGATATCAATGGAATGATTTTTTTTTAATTCTGTATTTAAAAAACGACATATCTTACCTGTTGAAAAAGAAAAATTAGTGGGAAACCAAGTTACATGTTATTTGACAGTTTTAGTCCGTTGTTTTTATTTGACAGATAATAACTGTCGTTTTATACATCTATGAAACGACAGTCCAAAACTGTCGTTTAAATTTTGGGACGCGCTATTAACGACAGATGTTCTGACAGTCCAAAACTGTCGTTTAATGTGATTTACGACAGTTTTGGACTGTCGAAAAATGCATGTTTTGGCGCAGTGTTTCTTAGGTTTTCTTCCACTTTTGTAATCGGAGTGTCAACAAAGTAAAGGAGCAACTGCCACTCGATCTCCATCGTCCCATTCCCCAGAATTCTTTTTTGTACTCGGGGATCCTCAGCACAAGATCTCTCAGGCGTACTCGATTTGGGGTGCCTTGCGCCAATAAAGAAAAGACAGTATTTTCTTCTTCTTTTTTGTGTGTGTCCACAAAAATGGCGACTCTGCTGGGGACTACCTTTTTCTCTGACGAGAAGGTGGTGACGTAATCTGATCCCGACAAAGTAGGGAGCACTCAGAAGATGCTGATCGTAAAATCCGATCAGCAGGCGTTCGAAGAGATGCTCTCGAGGGATGCCTCTACTCCCTCAAAATCAGCGAAGCTAAACAAGTCTCGCAAGACTTGGCTTCTGAAGGCTCGCTGTGCATATCCTGCTAGTATCATAGCAGATATACAACTAGAGGACTCTGTCACATGGGCGCATGACTCTGCCACAGAAGTTCTCCAAATGGAGAAGGCTTATACCGTTTCGGGCTTTACTAGCCCAGTGACTTCTTCCCTGCACAACCAACAACAAGGTGTTCAACACCCGAGACTTGGCAAAGGAAAACACTACGATGCCAAGAATCGGGGTGTACGACACTCTGGCCAAACCCGACGAGCCTCACAAATGAAGGAGGCAAAACTGGAAGAAAACAGTACTGTTCCACCAAGCATGCGCCCAAAGCAATGCGCCCAAGGGAGTGTTTGGACGCATACCCCCAACCAGAACACTTCTATCTTCAGCAGGCTGGGCATCCAAAGCCATGCGCCCAAGGTTATGCGTCCAGGCTCTCTGGATCCATAATATGCGTCCACATCAAGGAGGCTCAGACATGCTGTCAAGGAGCATGCGCCCAAGGCCAGTCTCCAAGGCCTATGTGCCCACAACAAAAAGGCAGTCCCCAACGCGTATAGCACGGGGCTGTCTTCAAGGACATCACAGAACTTAGGTGTGGGGGTTGCCCCTACACGTGAACTAAGTCTGGATGCGCCTACTCTCCTTACGAACCCACATGCAAAGCTCGACGATGCATGCAACATGGGTTGTAAGGCAAAACTCCCTTCCGCTGACTTGTGCAACATGATAAATCATAAGCTTAAAGCGTAGGAGGACATAACAATTCATAGTGCACATCCGTGCACCAGTATTGTTATCAACTGTTGTTGCTCCAAAGCAACAAGAGTGCCTAAAAAAAATCCGTGTTTCAACGGCTGCACTTCTCTAATGATGAGAAGCCACTATGTGTTTCATCCAACATGGCTTCATGGGGTCCTCCTTACGGAAGCCCCAATCAAAGACGGTGGACTACGGACCCAACTTTCTCTCTCAGTTCTGCGAGAAGAAGAAGAAGAAGTCTACCAATAGATGGCCAGTAGGCTGTCACATCTGAAGGAGTTTATATAGGTACTCGGTCAAAGGCAAGGTTCCGTACGGACGACGAAGAACCCCAAGCTGGGGGACGTATTCCCTCAGAGTCTGAAGCGGATGACCCTCACACTGGGGATAGCCTTCCAGAGGACGACGATCCCTCTGAATCTGATGTTGACTATCTGCCTCCTCTACCTGAAGATGAAGGACTGGTCCACTCGGAGACAGATAATATCAGCACCAGTTGTACTGTTTCCTCTGTTCTTCCTCGCATGTTATCTACATACATGGCAGACGGAGAAAGACCTGAAGAAGCCAGTGATCAGACCAACAAACGGCTAGAGGGTCTTGAAAACGTATTTGCCAAGATCACCGATATGCTTACTAGTATCAAGGCGGTTCAAGCTGCTGGGACTGTTCCTCCACCTCAACAAAATGTCTCGGCCCACGCTAGTCCGGCTCACAGCAACAACCCTCCTTCGCTGTAAAAGTAGTATCATTCTATTGCGTCTCCTCCAAATCTTGCAAATGCCGGGGGTGGTCCTTCGCCAACAACGCCTGACAACCATTCAGCAGCCGTTTTCCAACACCTGCTCAATCAACATGATGCAATTGATTCCCTGGTCGCTCGTCTCGACACCATCTTACACAATGATGAGCTTCAAAAGATGGAGATATCTCAACCGTATGTCCCTGAGTGGGAGAATGCTACCTGCCCTCCTAACTACAAGCCGCTGACACTGAATTCATTTGACGGGTTGACTTCTCCTCGTCAGCACATGACGTACTTCAACACGCAGACTCTGCACTTGCCCAGAGACGATCCGTTCTTGTCGAAGCTATTTATTAGCACCTTGTAGGGGGTAGCTTTTGAATGGTTTAGCAGTCTGCCTGACGGATGTATCAATTCATTCAAAGACTTGGAGAGATTGTTCCTCAACAGGTTTTACGAGAACGGCATGCATGTTAGTATGTCCACCCTCATCGAGACCAAGCAAAGGAGGACTGAGTCTATCATCGCCTTTATCGAACGCTTCAGGTGGCTATCACTGAAGATGCCCTTCGGCATACCAGATTCAGAACTTATGAATACTTGTCGACATAACTTCCTTCATACAGTAAAGTTTTGTCTGGGTATACATAAGTATGATACATGGCCCGCTTTCATTGGGGCCACTGATGCTGCTAAAAATGATGTTCCTAACTTGGAACTACTGGGGTTGAAACACCCAAATCCGAAGATAAGGGCAAGCATCCTCAAACTATCCCTGTTCGTGGGGGTAAAGGGAAAGAAGTCCTGAAGGTCGACACATCGAAAGGAGCTTCCAATTCTCAGGGTACCTCCGACAAGCCCAAGGAGACCTTCTCCTTTGACGAAGACGATGTCATTACCATCTTTCACACATTGACGAAGGTTAATAAACTGACATTGCCTCCACCACGACGTCCTGCTGAGGCGAGCCAACTCAACGATCTCAAGTTCTATCTCTATCACCAGTACGTGCATCACTCCACCAAGGACTGCATCATCCTGAAGAAGAAGATACAACAGCTTATCGACAGCCAAGTGATCAACCTCGAAGCTAAAGATAAGATCGTATCTTCTAACATGATCTCTCTTCTGTTTGGTGACTTTCCTTCCACAGAAGTCCCAGACGGCGTGGTCCCGCTTCCCAAGGCAATAATGGAAGTCGTCAATCTATCGCCAGCTCGCAACTCAACATTGGTCCCGTTCACGACTGAACGTGGTGAGATCATGTGGGTCCATCCGGACCTTGTAGAAGAAGTGACGTAGGGGGTAGTACCTCCCAAAGCAAAAAGGGGTAAGAAGTACAAGTTATGCCATATGGTATCCTCTTCCATCTATGAGGTTCTATCTGGCGAGACGCGTTCGGAGAAGACTTATTTTTGGACGTACGATCCCGCACAAGAAGAAGCAGTACCTCCTCAAGCTCCTGCTGCCCCCACAAGCTTAGAAGTCGGCCCGTCTAAACCTCCAACTACGGACAAAGCCAAGTAGAAGGAGACACGGTTTAACAAGTCTCTGAAGGCGCCAGCTCCCAAAGGCATGGATCGGCCCTACAACTTTGACATACTGGCTCAGCTAGCCAATACACCTGCCAGGCTGTCTCTGTTCGATCTATTACGACTCTCCAAAGAAATGCGGAAGGCTTTGAGTGAGGCATTACTATATGCCGACTCTTACCTCGCTGAAGTTAAAGCCCCCGCTGAAGACCCTGTTTCCTGTCCCCACTGCCACAGTACTATGGAAGTGGTGCCCAACATCACCTTCTCACAGGAGGACATGCTACTCAAAAATAATCGTCATGATAGACCCATGTACTATACAGGGTACATCGGGGCGATCAAGGTGGACTGCATGTACATCGATCCAGGATCCTTCCTCAGCATCATTCCTATAAGTTTGCTTCAAATTCTGGGAATCCCTCTGCACAAGCTGTCTACAACCAACACAACTATCATGGCTTTCAATGCTAGTCGAAGCCATCCGCTGGGCAAGATCCGTCTCAAATACCAGATCGGTGATCTCCGAACGGAGGTTTCCTACTATGTGATCGATGCCAACGTATCCTACAACGTCTTGTTGGGACGTCCATAGATACACGAGAATATGATCGTTCCTTCCACACTTCACCAGTGCTTCAAGTACGTCAACAGCGACGGTGTCGTGAAGACGAAGTTTGCTGATGTCGATCCTTTTAAGGGCATCGAAGCCTACTATGGAGATTCGGTACTTTACCTATCTTAGCCCCCCAAGGATGACGACAACGAAGCTGACAATGAAGCTGAAGCAAGTCAATCCTCCAATGATAGTCCCCTGATTATCCGAGTCAAAGGACGTACTACTCCAAAAAGTACTCCGAAGCCTCTCACAATCTAGGTGAAAAAGAAGAACCCTGACAAGGTCAAGCCACTGACCATCACTCTTAGGAAGACACCCCGGGAGGAACCTACTGATGCCCATCCTCCCAATCCTGAAGAATTACCCTACATGGTGAACTCTGCCAAGACTGTGGCTCCTCTTCCAGATGATGATCCTCTCAATGAGTATATTAATACTCATAATAATGTACCTTAAGCGGATGATGTTATCCCTGAATAAGAACTTGCGTATTTTTTTAGTAAAGGTTTATCTTTGAATTACTCCGATGTCTATCAATCTGCAAACCACTACATAGATACGACATACGCCCTAGAAAACAGCATAGGACTACATCTCTGCATGCCGGTCACAACGCCTTATCTGTGGGAAAAAAGTTTACCTCGAAGATATCGTCTACTTCATCGTTCCAGCCAGAATGAAGGATGAATAACTAATCATCTTCGGTCGTATAATTGGCGAGAGAAAGTTTATCCCAGACTCTACTTCTTCCAAGCACAACACAGAAGCTGACTATGACTCTGGGAAAATATAACTTTTTTGGTATAGTTGGCAGGCCAAGAACATCATCCAGAATATGGGATATGACATCAAAAGCGACAAAGGGCTAAATTACGGCTGAGGACGACGGTTTCCAATACGACACTTTGCTCCTCCAGGCAAACCCGAGAACTACTATTAACGAAGCGGTATTGGTTTGGGCTATGTCACTCCTCCAACAACTCCTGAAATATCAGATGATGAAGCAGATCACTGTTCTCATTCCTCTGATTCCTCCCTCTGGGACTCAGACTCCAGCATCGACGACATGTTTAAAGCAACTCTGTCCGTCAACATGGTTTCCGCCGACCAAATTACAGACGATGTCCAATCAATTGAGCTTGAATAATGGGCTCAAAAAATAGATACTAGGTGGAAGCTGCGCTTCGAACAACGGGAACTACCTACCGAAGACGAAGTCATCCAAGTCAATCTAGGAGATAAAGCATCTTTCAAACCAATCTTCATCAGCAAAAGTCTATCTGCGATGAACGCCAATCTTTTATACAGCTTATAAGAAAGTACATCGACATCTTCGCATGGAGCTATGAAGACATGCCAGGCTTGGACCCTAAAGTCACCATGCACCGCCTGAACATTTTGTCTAAAGCTAAGCCAGTGAAGCAGCATCAACGACGATTCCGACCAGACGTCATGGAAGCCATCGAGAATGAAGTCAAGAAGCTCATTGCCAGTGGATTCATTCGCAAAGAACAACACCCAGACTGGGTTGCCAATATCGTTCCAGTCATGAAAAAGAATAATAAAGTTTGAGTCTGTATCGACTACCATGATTTGAACTATGCATGCCCGAAGGACGAGTTTTCTCTACCGATCACCGACGTAATGATCGACAATACTTGCGGCTTCGAGCGGATGTCCTTCGTGGATGGGTTATCAGGCTACAACCAGATCAAGATGCATGTTCCCCGACGACGAGAAGAACACATCTTTTCGAACACCGTTGGGGGTATACTGCTATACGATGATGCCCTTCGGATTGAAGAATACAGGGGCGACATACCAGCGAGCCATGAACACAATTTTTCGTAATCATTTACGCAAAATTGTGGAGTGCTACATAGACGATATCGTAGTCAAAAGTCGTCTCAAGGTCAACCACCTCCAAGACTTGAGAACGGTGTTCGAACTAATGCGTACATAGCAACTCAAGATGAATCCAACCAAGTCTTTTCTGGGAGTCTCCAGCTGTAAGTTCCTTAGTTTTATCATCACTTCAAAGGGTATACATCTGGACCCGAAGAAAGTGAAGGCTATCCTCAACATGCATCCTCCAAGAAACCTCAAAGAGCTACGCGGACTACAAGGAAGGCTAGCCTACATCAGACGATTCATTTCGAAACTCTCTGGAAGGTGTCAACCATTCACTCAGCTCATGAAGAAAGGCGTATCTTTCATCAGGACTGAACATTGTCAATGCACATTCGACAACATCAAGGTGTACCTTACAAGCCCTCCAGTATTGGTAGCTCCAATAATGGGAAAGCCCTTCTTACTATATGTCTGCGCTATGGACAATTATCTTGGTGCCCTATTGGCTCAGAAGAACGAAGGCGGCCAAGAATAGACAATCTACTACCTCAGCCGCACAATGGTGGGTGCCGAGCACAGATACACACCGATGGAGAAGGAATGTCTTGTACTAGTGTTTGCCATCCAGAAGACACGCCACTATGTGTCTGGATAGACTATCCACATTATATCGAAAGTCAACCCTCTCAGAATACTCATGACAAAACCGAGCTCTCTCAATTCCCGTTTAGCTGAGAAATGCTGTTGACTCCATACGATATGATCTTCGTTCCTTAGAAGGCAGTAAAAGGCCAAGCATTAGCCGATTTCCTAGCAGCTCATCCGGTACCGGAATTGTCCAAACTCTACGACGAAATCCCCGACGAAGTGGTGGAATCTAACACTGCAACTGAAAAAATCCCTATTTGGCGAATATTTTTTGATGGCGCATCAAGAACAGGACCTAAATGAAATATCATAGCCAGAGTAGGTGTCGTGCTCGTATCACCTGATCATCTGGTTATACACCATGCATATTCTCTCATGGAACCATGCACCAAAAATGTGGCCGAATATAATGCTCTATTAATCGACTTACAATTGGCGAAGCAACTGGGAGTTGACTATCTAGAAGCTTACGACGATTCCAAGCTAATAGTTAGTCAGGTCCGAGGGGATTATGAAGTTCGCAACGAAGATCTCATCCCCTAACACAGAGCAACAATCGAGTTGGCATCTACTTTCGCTAGATTCTTCATCGAGCACGTGCCTCGACTACAGAATATAGAAGTAGATGCTCTAGTCGGTCTCGCTGCTTCCTTGACCGTTCCTACCAATACTCAGCAGTCGATCACAGTGTCTGGTCGAGAACTATTCTGTGTGAAAGATACCTTGCATATTTATCACAGTTACGCAACGAAAATAAGCGTCGATGCTAAAGATTGGAGATTTCCTTTCATAGACTATGCCGTCTATGGAATCCTCCCCGAGGACCCGAAGGAAGCAGTATCCATCCAAAGGCGATCCCTCAGATTTTACTACGACACAGCTACCAAGATGCTATACCGACGCTCTTACGATGGGCTACTGTTACGATTCTTATCAGACACAGAAGCAAACATGCACTCCGGGAGGCTCACGATGGAGTTTGTGGTGCGCATCAACCAGGCCCCAAATTACAAGATCGCCTCAAACGAATGGGTTATTACTGGCCCATAATAATATCAGATGATGTTGAATATGCAAAGAAGTGTAGAGCTTACCAGTTCCATGCCGATTTCATTCATTAACCTTCGGAGTTTCTACACCCGACGGCAGCATTTTGGCCGTTTGAAGCCTGGGGGATGGACGTCATAGGACCAATCAGCCTACCATCCTCCAAGGGATATCGGTTCATCCTAGCTATAACCGATTACTTCTCCAAATGGGCGGAAGCTATACCGCTCACCAAAGTAAAGACGTCAAACGTGATCAGTTTCATCAAACATCATGTCATCTACCGCTTCGGCCTACCTCGCAGGATCATCCATGATAATGGTCCACAGTTCGTAAGCCATGCATTCTATCGGTTCTGTAATAAGAATCGAATCCAGAATGTAGCCTCTACTGCCTACAATCTAGTTGCCAACGGACTAGCAGAAGCCTTCAACAAAACCATCATATAACTTCTCAAGAAGTTCGTGTCTTCAAACAAGTACGATTGGAACGAGAAACTCGGTGAATGTCTATGGGCCTATCGTACAACGGTCCGGACTCCAACAGGAAGTACGCCATTCTCTCTCGTTTATGGGAGCAAAGCAGTTCTTTCCCTAGAAATTCAGATTCCTTCTCTTCGAGTAGCCCTAGCCAGCGAGCTGACTACCGAAGAAAGCTACCATCTGCGACTCCAGGAGCTCGAAGCGCTAGACAAAAAATACTTATTAGCTTAGCAGCGCATTGAGCTATACCAAGCACGCATTTCCAGAGCCTTCAACAAAAAAGTGAAGGAAAGGATCTTCCAAGTCGGTGATATGGTCTTAGCAGTGAGAAGACCAATGGTCATGATGCATAAAATAAAAGAAAAATTCCAGCCTAAATGGGAAGGTCCTTTCATCATAGAATCAGTGTATTCTAACGGTGCGTACCGGCTAACCAAACCTGATGGTGACTTGCTCATGATGCCTATCAACGGCAAGTTCCTAAAAAAATACTATGTGTAACCTATTTTATATAATGTTTACATGTGGTCAGTCATTTAAATGTACAGTGCGATGTTTATATGATTCAAAAAAAAATCTAACTATTATCCGTATTTCAAGAGTCTTGAATACGTCCCGGATAATAGGTCCTCTAAAATATTTCCCCAGTGGAATCATTTTCGTTTTTGACTCCGTCCAAACTCGGTTTGACGAAAACAAGTCACGTCCCAATTACCTCTGAATTATTTTTCGATAATTATTTCTCCAGTGGAATGATTAAATATTTTGCCACGTCCACATAACCTTTGAGCAAAGCATTCATCAAAGATAATCACATCCCTATTACCTCTGAATTATCCACTCCCCCCTAGTGTTATATATCTTTCCACTCCTATATTGCCTCTGGTCAGATATAGAACATCCTCTGCTGTTATGTCCATATTATCTCTACTAGCAGCTTTATTCAACTTATTATCTATATTCAACTAACTTGAATATAAAATGGATAATAGGTCCACATCATAATTCCCCAGCGGAATATCCACCAAAAATATCCTTGCTACGTCCACATTACCTCTAGCATCGATATTTCGCAAAACCACATTCACTTCTGAAAAGATTCTTTATTTTGTACATGAACATCTATCAAGAGACAGAAAAAAGGTACAAGAGCCGTGACGACAACAAGAAAGAGATAAAGGGGTCCCCTAACAGGATATCCTTTACACAAATGCTGTATTTGGCTCCCTAATACAAGTACTACAGATACCACAAATAAAGAATGGAGCGAATGTATTCTGTTTATTCAAAATCAGTTACATTCACAGGACTACATCTCATGAGCAAAACAAAGGGGTTCCTCATCTCTTCATCCGGGCAAGAAGTAGAGGATTACATCTGATGTCCAAAAGAAGTGAAACATAAAGCTAAAGACAGACAGAAATATCGAGACAGAATACGAACATTTATGGGAACCCACGAATCCTAGTTGTGGTGAGGCATATACCATTCCCTCAATCATTTCGCATATGAAGGATCCATTTGATCAAGGTCCTTGGCTGGGGCAGGAAGGTCAGAACTCCCAGTACTACTACTCTCAGGCTTGTGCTCCTCCTTTACAGCAACTTCAATCTTGGTAATTCCCTACCCGACGGGCGCCATTTCTTCTTTTTTCTTAATTTTTGGTACCACCTCCTCCTTTACGAACGGTGACTCTTGTTTGATAAAAGGAGGCAGCATCTCCTCCTTCACAACTGTCTCAGCCTTCGGCATGGATACTGTAAGAGTCAAAAGACAGGAAAGAAAGTCAGACTCAGAAAACTGCAGGAAAAACTAAGTTCTGAAGGGCCCCTATGCGTCCAAAGGGCTATGCGCCCAAAGGAAATATGTGCCCAAAACAAACATGTGGGCGCATAACACACGAACAGTATGTGGACGAATAACATGCCACAGTTAGAGGGCACACAACGTGGCAATATGTGGGCGCATAACACACCACAGTGTTGGCGCATGACTTCTGCGGGCGCATAATGATGCTCACAGAAGTATGTTGCCTTAGGCGCAAGCGCCCAGGCAGAAGAAAAGTTCGAGCGGCGTAAATTAACGCTCGAGACTTTGTTTTTAAAGCATGCCCTCACCCAGAATTGGGTCCTGGACTGTCGAGGACGCTATCGCGGGAGGAGAGCCACTCGGCGCAGCCCCCTTGCCCTTCGTGGATCTCTTGGCGACCTTGGGAGACATGGTTCTCAAAGAAAAAAGATGAAGAGTTTTCTAAAAAATTCAAAGTAAAGGGAATAATGAGCTTTCTCTCTCCTTCAGGGCCTATTTATAGGCACGGGCCACTTCCTATGCGCCCACTTGCTTTATGCGTCCATGCGCCCTTTGCATTATATGCGCCCACAATGACCTATATGCCCACATGAATAATTAGCTTCTTGCACACTATCCCTTGCTGACGTGGACGACGTATGAAGGATGGACCGCTTCAAATTCCACTCCGATGAATCTGATAGTTCGAATTTCGAAGAAGATCTCAACAGTCGTATCTCTCTGACAGGCTGGCCAAATACTATTCACCCAAGAAGAGAACCGTGCTATGCTCCCATTGTATCACGAGAAGACGATCCATGCTTCTTTCAAAGTATTTTGAACTTGTTCAAGTATCAAAAAATTTGAAGGGGGTATTGTAGAAGCATGAAAATTTTTCAGCAAATGAAGCACCATGCGCCCAAGCCAGTAAAGCTCCATGCGCCCAAGCCAGTGAAGCTCCATGCGCCCAGTCAGTGAAGTACCTTACGCCCAGTTAGTGGAACTCCATGCGCCCAGTCAATAAAGCTCCATGCGCCCAGCCAGTGAAGTTTTATGCGCCCAAGACTAGCTCCTCTAAAAGGAGGGCGCATAGCCTGAGACATAGCTATGCGCCCAAGCCTGACTCAGTTAAAGCCATGATCAAAACGTGCACCAAAGCACACGGCCACGTCAGTCTCCACGAGCAGTCGTGCACCAAAGCATGCGGCCATGTCAACACCACGACTAACCCACGATCTCGCAGCCTGTATGCGTCTACATCCTATGCGCCCAAAGTAGGACTATGTGCCCACATAAAAACTAGCATGTTTACACATATGGGAGCATAACATCATTCCAGCTCAAGAATGACTATAAAAGGGGGGCCTCATCCCTCTTCAAAATATAGAACGAAGAGCATTTTCAAGAGCCAAATTGCTGCACTTCTTGCCAATGAGCCGAGAGTTAGCAATTTTCTTAGGTTTTCTTCCACTTTTGTAATCGGAGTGTCAACGGAGTAAAGAAGCAACTGCCGCTCGATCTCCATCATCCCATTCTCCAAAATTCTTTTTTGTACTCGGGGATCCTCAGTGCAGGATCTCTCAGGCGTACTCAATTTGTGTTGCCTTGCGCCAATAAAGAAAAGACAACATTTTCTTCTTCTTTTTTATGTGTGTCCACATAGACATGACAACAAAACTTAGGAGGATTTATACCCAATTCTAGCTACTCAGCAGAATAACTGTACATAGAGCTTAAGAATAAAATCGATCATAGGTAATATGGACATGATGGTAAGAACTCTTAATCCCCTGAGGATGTAATCATGGGATATAAAACAAAAATATTTGACCTATTAATCAATCAATGGTGGTATGAGCATGAATGATAAAAAACATAGTGGAGAATATGGAATGGATTGTCCTAGGAGAAGAGGACTTTTATCGACCGTTCAGAGGTATAAATGGACGTGAAGGTCGATAAACTTAGCTGGAATGGAAATTGTTAACTCTCTAGGGAATCAATAATAGACTTTGGTTAGACCGTTCGGAGGTGTAACTGGAAATGAAGGTTAACAAAAGAACTACTAATTAGTTGGCGAGAAACTATTAACTTACTAGGGAATCAATAGAAGACTATCATTTGGCCATTCAAAGGTTAATTGGATGTAAAGGTTAAAATTTTTACTAATTTATTAGAGAACTAATAGAAGGATTTGTAGTAAATTTTCTCTTTTTATCGCAAATACTGCTATGGATTTGAATATGGTCGACAATATATGTTAACACAAAAGGGGTTATACATAAAAAAAATTCAAGAGCTTGCCAGTAGTAGGCATCATAAGCAAATCACTGTTTTATGTTGCTAGTCGATAAGTATTGTCGGAATACAATAACTCCACCTTGAAGGGACCCTCCCATTTAGCTTGGAATTTGCTTTTAGTTATGTGTGTCATGATCATAGGCCTTTTTATTGCAACGACTAGATCACTGACTTAGAAAAATTCTTTTTTTAACCTTTTGTTGATGGCTCTAGAAATATGTGCTTGGTATAACTCAATATGCAATTGAGCTTGTAACATCGAGTGCTTCTAACTCTTATAGGTGCCATCGATCATTCTCTTCAGTCAGCTTGGTTGCTAATGCTATACGAAGGAAGGACATTTAGATGGGATGACGACCTTATTTTCATATACCATGACATAAGGCATATTGCATACGCCCACAAACACTCAACGAGTTCTCATTCCAGTCTTGCTTGTTTGAGGAGATGTACTTTTTCATCATCTTGATGATTAATTTTAAAAGCTTTTACTAATCTATTTGCTGCTGAATTATATATTGTTGAAGCGATATTAATGATTCTGAACTAGTTGCAGAATTGGTAGAATGCGTAGTTTGCAAACTAAGGACCATTGTCATAGACAATCTACTGGAGGATGCAAAAATAATATATGACATGGTGTTTGATGAAGCTGATGATATTGAAATTCTTTACTTCAATGAGTGATATAGCTTTAACCAATTTAGAGATATAATTGGTTACTACAAGAATAAACCAATGTCCTTTTGTTGATCATGTACTAATGGGATCGATAATATCCATACCCTAAGCTTCAAAGGGCCAGGAAATAATTGTCGAATATAAGAATTTAGACATTTGATGGATTAAATCAGCATAAATTTGACACACTTTGTATATCATTTCATAATCAACATCGTCAACAGCCATGATAGGCCAGTAGTAGCCCATACATCGCAAATGATCCTGTAGAATAGGACCAGGTTGATGTGCACTACAAGTAACATAATGAGATTCTTTGAAAGCTTATTGTGCCTCTTTAGTTAATAGATATTGAAGTAAGACTCATTCATAAGATTGACTGTGGAGCATTTTGGTACCTGAATCATAATAGAAATGTAGTGGTGGTTTTATGATGGGCAATGCTTCTTTTGTATCATCATGCAAGATCCCGCATAGGGCAAAATCCACAAAAATCTTCTATCACGAGGTTCGAACTCCATCTCTGCTAAACAGGCTTCTTGAATCTCCAAATTATCCTTAACATAAAATAATTGGTGACTTACCATTGTTACATAGTATTTTGTCTTGATAAACATGGCAAAAGAAGTTGATAATCCTACAAAAGTATCTTCTTTCATGTTTTCTAGGCGACGTACATAGTTGATGTAAAACGCCTTGAACATATTAGCGATCTCAAAAGTAACTCGATGTTAGGTGGAACTACCACTTTCCAACGTAGGAGTATTTTGGTAATTTTTCAGGTTGATTATTTTTTTATATATATTATTTTATACTAGTGGTTGCCTAGAATTATATTAATGTTAGTTAGTGGCTAGCTAATTAGATTCTTGCAAGTGTTAGTGCTAATTATTCTTAGACATGACAATAGCAATTTGATTAATTAAGTTTAGTTGTCATAAAAGGAATATTCCTTTTAGTTGTAGAGATTCCTTCCTTTAGTTAATTAGATTCCAATCGTGACAAATGGAGAGGGACAAATTTGACATTTTATCATGACCCAAATCCTATTATAAGAGCCATATTTTTATTAGGGTTTACTCATTTCATTTGTTCATCCATTGGCCTCCTTCTTTCCTAAAATTCTCTTTTTCCAAATTTTTCCAAATCTTTTCCAAACCATAATCAAATCCTTTCATTTCCAATCAACTACAATCTCCATAGAGGCATAGGAGTTTGGAATAGCAAGGAGGATATTGGAGGAGAGAATTGCTAGGAAGAGTGTGTCCACCCTTGGTTTTGTGTCCTTTGGAGGAGTTTCATTGGAAATCCATCTCCCAATAGGTATAAATTCATATTCCTATCAATTTTATTATTAATTTGTCATAATAAATCTATAAGGACCCATCCATGGTTAAGGACCACCCTTATGGAGAAGAACTAGGTACTAGAAGGCCCTATAGTAATAGTTATGTGAGTTTTTGTGGCTAAATTAGGAGAAATCCGAATTTGTGACCACCAAGTATTCGATACGTGTCCCCAAAGGGATTTTGTGTCCTTTTTTGAGTCGAGATTGGGTGTATGTGTCCTAAATAGGATACGTAATGTTGTGTCATGGTATCTCATGATACGCACGGTTGTATTTGGGTGTATACATGTGTTCTTTTGTCCAAAATAACCTAAATTTGTCATAATATTCATTCTCGTTTTTAGTAGCCATATCAACTTAGAAATACCATAACTCCTAGCTCATGACTCCATTTAATCTTCTGTTTTTTTAAAAGAACCGTATCGAAGTTAACTTTCCAAATATATATGTATATATAGGCCAAATTCATTCTAAAACTTTCTGTAAAACTGTTAGAGTGTCAGTTGTCCTAAAGACGAATGCGTTTCGGTGTTTCCGTAATTCCGGGAGCTTCCGGACTCAAAAATGCGACCCTTTTGAAGTTTTGGAAAGCTGATACAAAGGACTATGCCATACTTTAATCTTACTATTTAGTGAATACGTCTAATAGGTACAGTATTGATTTCAAGTAAAAAACTGACTATACGACATATGCATTTTGTGTATCCTATGAGCCTATGTATTATGGATGTCTAGTGAATATAGGTATCGTAGATTGTCAAGTATATTTATGATATAGTACATATATATATTATTGTTAGGTAATATGTGTTAGTGTATGTTAGTGTCGATACAAGTGGTTATCAAGTGGGCCAAGTATAGATAAGTTATGTGTCAAGGTATTAAAGTTGTGGGCAAGGTACTAGTGTGATACTTGGGTACCATGAGGATATTGGTATCATGACACTCAAGTATCATGAATGAGGATAAGTAAGTATTGGGACTTGATTAAGATATTCTATTTGGTATCAAGAATTAGTATTAGAGTTAGTTAGGTAATTATCTAGGAGGATAAGGTATTGGTCAAGATACTAAGATATTGGATATTTGAACTAGGTAATAGATAATATCAATATGTCAATGCCAAGAGTAGGATGAGTGAGTCCATGCGTGTATAATTTTAGGGTATGGTAGGCATAGGGTATCCTAGGGGTAATTTTGATAGGTAATGGAATAGAATGGCATATTGATATATAGGTATATAGGTAAACATATTGCTATAATCTATAGGTATACATGTCATAAGGTAAGAATATAGATATCTTGGTATCAATTGTAGGTAACCTAGGATATATATTTATGCATATATGTATCAAAGATCAAAGGTAAATATCTATAGGTATATGTACATACAGAAATAAGATACTAGAATATATGTTATGCTACATAGGGTATAGGTAAGTTAGCCAAGGTATGGTGTAAAATATGGGATACTTAATAAAATAAGGTATCATGACATATCATGGTATAGGATATGTCATGTATTAGGTAGAACATGATATCCTATGGATATTCTATCTATATACGTATATATAGGTGTATATGTATATGTATAGGTAGTTAAAGTAATTCTAAGGACAAAGGTAAATACCTTAGTAACAAGGTAACTCATGGTTATGCATAGAATAATAAGGATACAATATCATATATGTGTTTATATAGCTAACATATAGATACCAATATTATAGGATACATAGGAATATAAATATATATATTTATACGAATAGTATAAGGGGGTATATTATACCATGCGGATATGGTATATGGATATCTTGGTGTACTATGACATGTAGGGTGGATATATATATATATATATATTTTATATATATATATATATATATATATATATATATATATATATATATATATATATATGACATGTAGGGTGGATATATATATATATATATATATATATATATATATATATATATATATATATATATATATATATATATATATATATATTGTTTTTTTTTGGAGAACACCCATCTCATTTATTCGTATCAAAGGCGCAAAATGCCAAAGCCTTTACAAGAAAGAGCTAATATAAGCCCACTTCCTAAATTTTTATTTATTTATTTTATTTGTTTATGATTAATTTTATGGTCATTATGAGTCATGCCAAAGCTTGTAGGTGGGATATGACCATATTAAGGTCATATGACCTCTAGATAGCTTATATATGTATTATTTAGCTATTTTAAATTTTTCTACAATTTTTGGATATTTTTAAGTATTTAATATTTAAGGTTTTATTATTTTTAAGGACTTTTAGGATTTACTGTGTAAGGTCATACGGGGGTATTTTTGGACCAAATATTTTTATTTGGGCTCTAAATGACTAAAACTATTTTCTATAATATTTTAGATTTTTTCTAGATTTATTTAGAAATTTTGGGAATTTTTATATAACTAAAACCTATAGAAATTATATTTTATAGGCTTTGAGAATTTACTGTGAGGTCACACGATGATATTTTGTGTTAAAATATTTTATTTATATTCTAGACACTTAGAAATATTTTCTAGAATTTTCTAGAATTTTTCTGGATTTTTCCGCAATTTATTTTAATTTATTTGGACTTAAAATAATTTTTAAATAATTTTTTGAATTAAATAAATAAATACCCAGAAATCCACCCAGGGGGCCCACCTGTCGGCGCCAACTGCTACAGTGACCACCTCTCTCTCTCATATAAATATTATTATATTCGCCCACCCTAATTAAATTCCAGCAGCCTTTTGTGGGAGAACTCATCTAGGGTTTTCGACTTCCCGAAACGATTCCTGCCAACTCCGACGTGCTTTTCATGCACCGTTTTTTTGTTGGATTCGTATCGAAGTAAGCTTTCTGATTATGTAATTTATTTTCGTAGATATTATTCTTAAATTTCTGGAAAATTCGTAGAGTGTCGGTTGTCCGAAACTTGACACGTTTCAGTGTTTTCGAGATTTCGGGAGGACCGAAAATCAAAATCACGAACCGTTTAAAGTTTCGGAAATCTAACACAGAGCTCTATGACATATATTTTTTTCAGAAATTAATTCATTCATCTAATATTTTAGTTATTCTGTTGAACTCAGAATTGATCACCGTTTTGGTCACGATTAGCAATAACGGCGATATCTTTTGACCAAAGCATGATTTTGTGGCACAGTTTATTCTAGCGCACTCGTGGTGCTGAAATCTACCAAGGTGCACTTTCAAAATCTAGAGTTCACTGCGTTTGACTAGATAGTCAACGGCACGTCTCGATTTGTGTGTCATGGTTTCCAAAATTGGGAAACACGATTTTGATGGCCAAACTTGCATGTTTAGATTATATTCAGATTATTATTAGGTTAAATTATATTTTTAGGTAAATTATTAAGAGTTAATTATTATTAGATTAGTAACCCAACTAGCTACTATTCCATGAATTTAGATCTAGAAGATTAGAATTGATTTATAGTTTTCATGCACGATTCATGGTGCGATATCTGTTATAGGTTGACAGCTCCTAGATCGGCATCCTTTTATCCTCGACTTGTGACTACGAATTGTGCAAGGACCCTAGGAAAGTATACCTTATCTTCCTCTACAGTTTATTTACATACATATTTCTATTATTATATAGTTTTACTAGTTGATTATTTACATGAAATTTGTATATTATGCATGCTAGTATAGATATAGTTCTTATTCATAGGTAATTTTGTAGTTCATATTGGATTGGTTTTCTCGTGCATCGTGATTGAGTTGTGTCGTGTCATCACCTGTACTTGGACTGAGTCGCATCGTGTCATAGGATGAATAAGTAATAACAGAACTGCTGTACCTTGAATTCTTGAAGCTAACCTGCGAGTCCATACTAGGGGTGAGGGTTAGTAGTTATCTATATCTTGATTCTTGAAGCTAACCTACGAGTCCACACTAGGGGCGAGGGTTAGTAGATATCTGTCTATACCTGCGAGTCCATACTAGGGACGAGGGTGATTTCTTGAAGCTAACCTGCGAGTCCACACTAGGGCGAGGGTTAGTAGTTATCTGTTCCGCACCTGCGAGTCCACATTAGGGGTGAGGGTGTTTTCTTGAAGCTAACCTGCGAGTCCACATTAGGGGCGAGGGTTAGTAGTTGTTCAAACCTGCGAGTCCACACTTGGGGAGAGGGTTTGAGTATTCGATTAGTTATCCGTTGACATCGTGATATCGTGTTCTCTTGTTCTCCTCCAGCAGTTCGTTTATGCGTAGTGGTTATTCAGTCGTGTATAGTCGTATTTTTGTGTTGATTGGTCTTTTTTCGTTTATTTTCTGTATTTTCTTTATTGTATGATAAACTGCTAGATAGGCATATTTTTATGTATCTTGCTATGTCTCCTGAGGACCTGATGATCTCTTCAGGTTAGTGATTGCATGGAGTTAGCTAGTAGTTCTGGACGGCAGATATGATGATACGCTTACGGGATTCAGGTATCGTTATTACGTTTGTTATCCTTTCGTGCTTTACATTCCTTATCATGAGATATATTGCTTATTGATTCGGTTTAAAGACTCTTGTTATATTCCTTGGAGTCTCATCGGACATATATGCTAGTGGGCTGCAGACCACGACCCATAGTTGTTCATTCATGCTTATATTACTTTTTTGGATTTGAGATATAGATTGCAATGCCATGATTTGGCATATACCATAGCCTTGACAGCGTTTACGTATTCGAGTCGGGCTGGAGTCTGCTTGATGCGTAGCTGGCTTGCTCACGCTCTCGCGTCCGAAAAGCGGGTACGGGTCGTGACATGTTTTTTTTGGTGGCCCATGCAGGTCAGAGCATATCGTACCGGTTACGTAACTGTACTGGTACGAGCCTGCGACTATGACTAAACTATTAGAAATCTCAATCCACTATGCCTTGAAAATTCTCCTAGAAATTTTTCTACGTCCTTGAAATATCATATTTGTTCTCGATTACTCTTCTTTGCCTTCCAAACCATTGATTTACGTCTCCTTCTATTTTGGGGTGACGAACGATCGTGTTGTTTAGAATCTATCAGAAATTCTTAAATTATAGTATAATATTGCTTGACTATTGAATATTTGGTTGTTTATAGATATGAGGGATTATAGATGCCATACGTCCTAGATATCTGTTAGTAGAACTGTTGGTAACTAGTTAGAAGATTACAAGATTTTAGTGACCGTGTTTTGAGGAGTAGTGTGACCAAAGGTGGGTAGAAGTCCTCAAGTATTCATAGTTATGAAATGACTAGAGAATGTCATAAAATAATTTTTGATAAATTAAATTTGAAGATATTAAGGTAATAGTAGACTTTGATTTTTAGGAAATAGTTGTGAATTAGAATTTCGAGGACGAAATTTTTCTAAGGTGGATAGATTTGTAAGCCACTTCCCAAATTTTTGATTTTATTTTATTTTATTTGTTTATAATTAATTTTATGGTCATTGTGAGTCATACCAAAGCTTGTAGGTGGGATATGACCATATTAAGGTCATATGACCTCTAGATAGCTTATATGTATTATTTAGCTATTTTATATTTTTCTACAATTTTTGGATATTTTTAAGTATTTAATATTTAAGGTTTTATTATTTTTAAGGACTTTCAGGATTTACTATAAGGTCATACGGGGGTATTTTTGGACCAAATATTTTTATTTGGGCTATAAATGACTAAAAATATTTTCTAGAATATTTTAGAATTTTTTTTGGATTTATTTAGAATTTTTAGGAATTTTTATATAATTAAAACCTATAGAAATTATATTTTATAGGCTTTGGGAATTTACTGTGAGGTCACACGATGATATTTTGTGTTAAAATGTTTTATTTATATTCTAGACACTTAGAAATATTTTCTAGAATTTTCTGCAATTTATTTTAATTTATTTGGACTTAAAATGATTTTAAAATAATTTTCTGAATTAAATAAATAAATACCCAAAAATCCACCCAGGGGACTCACCTGTCGGCGCCAACTGCTACAGTGACCGCCTCTCTCTCTCCTGTATATATATATATATATATATATATATATATATATATATATATATATATATATATATATATATATATATATATATATATATATATATATATTAATATATTCGCCCACCCTAATTAAATTTCAGCAGCCTTTTGTGGGATAACTCATCTTGGGTTTTCGACTTCCCGAAGCGATTTCCGCCAACTCCGAAGTGCTTTTCGTGCGCCGTTTTTTTGTTGGATTCATATCGAGGTAAGATTTCTGATTATGTAATCTATTTTTGTAGATATTATTCCAAAATTTCTGGAAAATTCGTAGAGTGTCGATTGTCCGAAACTTGACACGTTTTGGCGATTTCCAAATTCCGGGAGGACCGAAAATCGAAATCACGAACCGTTTGAAGTTTCGGAAAGCTAACACAGAACTCCATGATATATATTATTTCCAGAAATTAATTTGTTCATCTAGTATTTTAGTTATTTTGTTGAACTCAGAATTGATCGGTTGATCACCGTTTTGGTCACGATTGGCCATAGCGGTGATATCTTTTGACCAAAGCGTGATTTTGCGGCACGGTTGATTCCAGAACACTCGTGGCGCTGAAATCTACCAAGGTGCACTTTTAAAATCTAGAATTCACAGTGTTTGACTAGATAGTTAACGGTACGTCTCGATTTGCGTGCCATAGTTTCCAAAATTGGGAAACACGATTTTGATGGCCAAACTTGCATGTTTAGATTATATTCAGATTATTATTAGGTTAAATTAGGTTTTTAAGTAAATTATTCCAGAATTAATTATTATTAGATTAGTAACCCAACTAGCCACTATTCCATGAATTTAGAACTAGAACATTAGAATTGATTTATAGTTTTCGTGCACGGTTCATGGTGCGATATGTGTTATAGGTTGACAGCTCCTAGATCGACATCCTCTTATCCTTGACTTGTGTCTACGGTTTGTGCAAGGACCCCAGGCAAGTATACCTTGCCTCCCTCTACAGTTTATTTATATGCATATTTTTATTATTATATAGTTTTACTAGTTGATTATTTACATAAGATTTATATATTGTGCATGCTAGTATAGATATAGTTCTTGTTCATAGTTAATTTTGTAGTTCATATTGGATTTGTTTTCTCGTGTATCGGGATTGGGTCGTGTCGTGTCATCACCTGTACCTGGACTGAGTCGCATCGTGTCATAGGATGAATAAGTCATAACAGAACTGCTGTACCTTGAATTCTTGAAGCTAACCTGCGAGTCCACACTAGGGACAAGGGTTAGTAGTTATCTGTATCTTGATTCTTGAAGCTAACCTGTGAGTCCATACTAGGGGCGAGAGTTAGTAGATATCTGTCCGCACCTGCGAGTCCATACTAGGGGCAATGGTAATTTCTTGAAGATAACCTGCGAGTCCACACTAGGGGCGAGAGTTAGTAGTTATCTGTTCCGCACCTGCAAGTCCACATTAGGGGCGAGGGTTAGTAGTTGTTCAAACCTGCGAGTCCAAATTAGGGGCGAGGGTTAGTAGTTGTTCAAACCTGCGAGTCCACACTAGGGGCGAGGGTTTGAGTATTTGATTGGTTATCCGGTGACATCGTGACATCGTGTTCTCTTATTCTCCTCCAGCAGTTCGTTTATGCGTAGTGGTTATTCCAGTCGTGTATAGTCGTATTTTTGTGTTGATTGGTCTTTTCCTGTTTATTTCCTGTATTTTCTTTGTTGCATGATAAACTGCTAGATAGGCATGTTTTTATGTATCTTGCTATGTCCCCTAAGGACCTGATAATCTCTTCAGGTTAGTGATTGCATGGAGTTAGCTAGTAGTTCTGGATGACAGATGTGATGATACGCTTACGGGATTTAGGTATCGTTATTACGTTTGTTATACTTTCGTGCTTTACATTCTTTATCATGAGATATCTTGCTTATTGATTCAGTTTAGAGACACTTGTTATATTCCTTGGAGTCTCATCGGACATATATGCTAGTGGGCTGCAGACCACGACCCATAGTTGTTCATTCATGCTTATATTACTTTTGTGGATTTGAGATATAGATTGCAATGCCATGATTTGGCAGTATACCATAGCCTTGACAGCGTTTACGTATTCGAGTCGGGCTGAGGTCCGCTTGATGCGTAGCTGGCTTGCTCACGCTCTCGCATCCGAAAAACGGGTGCGGGTCGTGATAGCTAATAGAAAGAAAAAAAAGGACAAAAATAAAATGAGCGAAGAGGAACCCTATGAGCTCCCAAAATAAAACCCTGAAGGTATTAGCAGATCAGGGAACTCCAGAAGCCCTCCCTGACGTGCTTGCAGTGTCTGCCAACTTTGAGAGTCTGTCGGATGGCCTCCATGATGAGTTGATTGGCAAAGTATTGGCAACCCTCGTATCTGTGTTTGTTGTAGTTTTTTCAGATGACCCACATAATGGCGGCTGCAACGATCCGGTGCCCATGCGAGGCACTGCCCTAGGTGACAAGAGGGTCGTTGAAGCCCCCACCGGCCTTAACCTGGCCACAACTGAGGGAGAGAGCATTCCAAACCTGTGAAGCCAGGTTACCAGACGAGAAGATATGCTCAACAGATTCAGACTGATGCTCCTCGCAGCAATTACACGCCGAAGCTAAGCTATAGCCTATGGTGGTACGGTGTCATCAGTGGGAAGCTTCTTACGATAAGCTCCCCATAGCAGAAATGACCATTTTTAGGGATGTAGGTTTGCCAAAAATGCTTGATGGTAGGAGATGGCTGACCAATGCCTCGATCTCTCTTCTCGTAGAGGCAAGTGAGAAGGATCCGTTAACTAAAGGGGACCACCGCAAGGAGTCTGGTTCCAACTTAATCGTCAAACCAGAGGCAGCTAATGCAGCAGCGGCTGTCTCTCCGATCCACGCCCGAACCCTCTCCCAATTCTATGCCCTGATAGAGTCCCATAGATATCGAATCTCACTGAAAAGAGAAGCAGCCGGACGGCGGGGGAGAAGGGCATCCCCGGCCCAGCATTCGAAGAAAATAGACGAAGCTCCCGAACCTAGATTTAGAGGGATCAAAGGTTCGGCAAGGCGACGTCCGTTCAGGATGTGGCACCAGGACGCCGATGCTCTACAGTTCAGGGAAGCGACTGACGGGTGAATGTGCTTGAAGTATCTAGCCTTCATGAACCTGGTCTAAATAGAATGACTGCCACGTAGCTTCCACCATAACTTCACGGAACATACATCCACAACTTGAGACAACCTGCAGAAACCTAGTCCTCCCTCAGCAGTAGGTTTGGCCATAGTATCCCAGCTAGCCTAGTGGTGCTTATTTGTACCATCGCAGTGACCCGAGAAAGAATTGGCGAGAAGGCTTTCTATGGAGTTAAGCACCTTCTTGGAAGGTGAGCAAGCAGCTAGGGTGTAGATGGGGATGGAAGATAGCACGAACTGAATCAGAATCATCTTCCCACCAGGCAAAAGAATTGCGTTGTGCCATCCCTTAATTTTTTTTCCTGATTTTGCCTACCAAGTCATCAAAGATGGCCGCGTTTGATCCGTCGTACACCAACGGGCACCCAAGGTAGGAGAAAGGAGGTTACAAAACAGGAAAGGAAGTAATATTGGTGAGGGTAGCCAATTGATCTCTGTTGGCCGAGTGGTGACTATAAATAATACTCTTGTTGGAGTTAACACGCTGCCTAGAACATCTGGTGTATCTCTCCAGCGTATTCAAAACCAACTCCACAGACCCGACGTCTCCAGCTGAGAAGATGAGGATGTCATCAGCGTAGGCCATATGGGTGATGATCAGGCAACCGCTAGATGTGTGATATTGCTGGAAACGTGGGGTCCCGACCATCTTGTTCAAATTTCTGCTCAAAGTTTCTACAACGATAATGAATATGGTAGAGGAAATAGGGTCGCCTTGTTTGACACCTCGACTAGCTTCGAAGAAGCCCTCAGCTTGATCGTTAACGACCGTGGAGAACCAGGAGTCGCAGATCGATCTCCACATAATGTCGATCCAAACCTCCGAAAACCTGAAGGCTCTGAATACCCTGATCATGAATTGCCAGTCGAGCCTGTCGTACACCTTTTCCATGTCAAGTTTAATATCAATGTTTCCACCCCTGGATGAGAATTTCATGCAGGTAACCATCTCCTGGGCCAGAAGGATGTTGTCTAAAATGTTCCGACCGCGAACGAAGCCACTTTGCTCTTCAAAAATAATCTTGGGAAAGAGCCCACTCATAGATTGGCGATGATCTTCGAGATGATTTTGTTGGTGAAGGTGCAAAGACTCATGGGACCAAAATCCCTGAAGGTTTCCGGGTTGTCCTTCTTGGGGTTAAGAATCAGGTTGGTGCTGGATATTGATCTAGGGTATCTGGCTCCTTGGAAGAAGGTAGTTACTGCCTGGTGGATGTCCGACTCGATAATAGCCCAGCAAGATCTGCAGAAGACACCCGAGAAACCATCCGATCTAGGTGTATTGAGCTCGTCCAGAGCCCACACGACATCCTTGACTTCAATCTCGGAGGGCGGGAGCTTCAGTTGAGTGTTATCTCTGTCTTCTATCAGGCGAGGGATCGTCGCAAGAAATTCCTCATCCCGGTAGATGACTTCTTTTGATGAAAAGTTGGGAATAAAAGGTCTCCGCAGCCACTTGAATGTCCCTTTGATCTTTCAAGATGCGACCGTTCTCGTCCTCAATCTGGTGGAGGCTAAGCTATTGTCCGTGTCCCTTGAGGCAAGAGTGGAAGTAGCTGGAGTTCTTGTCACCGTCGTTATCTTATTTCAACCTGGCTTTTTGTTTCCAGAACTCCGTCTCAACCTTGAGACAGAACTTCAACAGAGCTCTAGTGAGATTGAGGGAGGCTCTAGCTGCTGGGGATCTGTCACGAGCAAACAGGATCTCAGCGTGATTGACATCGTCATCGGCTGCACGAACTGCCTGGAAAATGTCCCCGAAGGCTTCATTACTCCAACGAGTGAGGGCTTTTCTAGTAGCCTTAAGTTTAGCTGCCACTCAAACGAGAGGGTCAAGAGCGTCAGTGCCGTTCCAGGTAGCAGCCATAATGTTCCTGAACTGGGGATTATGGCTCCAAAGGTCAAAGAAGCGAAAACTTTTCTTGATCTGATTCATGTTTCTACTAATGCTAATGAGGAGAGGGCAGTGATCCGATTCGATCGTGTTAAGGTGCGAAAGACTGGAGATGATCTCCAAGTCTGCCCACTTAGAGTTGATAAATGTACGATCAAGACGGGAGTATTGTCGTCTGGCACCTTCCTGCATATTACACCACGTGAAGGCACCACCGGAGAACTGGAGGTGGGACAAGTGGGCGCTGAAAATGAAGTTGTTGAAGTCGTACATGGCCGACGGGGGAGGGGGGAGGGCAGCCTCCAGACTTCTCTTCCCTACTAGCAACCACATAGAAGTCTTCTACACATAGCCAGGGAAGGTTGATGTGAAGTTGGTGGATGTCACATAGAGACTCCTAAAGCTGTTTACGTTTTGGTATAACGCAGCTACCATGAACCGCAGACACGACTGATCAGGACTGAAGCAGCGGGTGTTCCACCCAGTAAGTTAATGCCTGCCTAGTGTCCTTAATGATGCCAAACTTCACGTCTGCAGCAAAGAAGATCCAGATGTCGTAGCAACCAGCAATGGCATCGGCAAAGCCTAACTGCATCTGGATGGACCTGATTTTATTGTAGGGGATTTTGGGTTTAATGACCACTAGGATATCAATTTTGTGGACTTTCTTGAGACTGATAAGTCTTCTCAAGGTAGGTTTGTTCGCGAGACGCTTAACATTCCAAGATAGGATGTTAAGCATCAAGATGACTGAGGAGAGGGGATTTGGTGAGTTTTGCTGCTGACCTGGTGGTCATAGGTTGCTGCTGACCTGGTGGTCATAGGCGTAATCTTTTTAGCACTTCTTTTTTTTATTTTTGTTTTTGACTGTAGCCTGATCAACTGCCTTGATGTAAATGGAAGGATCAACTGATTCTTCATCTGGGTGTGAGTAATCCTCGCCATCAATTTCTGTTAAAGCTCCATAGAAGCTGTGTTTGCTGGTGAGACCTGCATCTAGGCCCTGTTGGATCCTGTCCACTGATTGTTGTTTGAAGTTGTCCAAGATGACCGCTTGTAAGTCGACCTCTTTGTGAAGTGCAAAGAAGGAGGAGACATCAGTGTCCAATGGTGCTTTGTCACGACCCGCACCCTGTTTAAGGGAACTATCTAAACAACCTACGCCGTAGAATCGGCAGTAGAACGCTGTACAAGGTTACTATCTAAACAACAACTCACGCAATTATATAATGCACTTGTCAAAACTCAACTCCGAACGGAGGACAATTATAAGATATGATAATACTCAATCACAGTCTAAGCACGATAAGATAACACAGAATCACAAAGCTATACTACCTCCAAACTCCAACAACTAATATAAACTACTAAAATAATAATACCTCAAACAATCTCAAACAAAGTCGAGATCTCAACTCATTACAATACAAGTTCAAATGAAAGTCTAATGCAAGTCTACTAAACTAATTTCCCGATCACTCCTGAGTGTCGGGGCCAAAGGTAGCTATACCGTCTCCGAATCCCAAGCAAGTAGGGCAAGTGTGCTCAAGAAAACCATCTGTAATATTTTCAACAGGTCCAGTCAGGACAGGAACGAGCATAATACATCTCACACAGTTCATATCATGATAGAAAATGTAAGCATGCTATAAAGTAAGATACATGAAACGCTGAAGAATATTCATGAAGTAAAAGAGATGAATGTAAGGAAATATCTACTATAAGTGAAGAACTATTAGTGGCTAGTGATGTAGAGTACAAGATAGACATGTGAACGGCTTAAATTTATATATGATTACACTAAAGAGTTTGCACATGATTACACTACTTGGAATTGTTCACATGACCATTTATACTCTCCCGTACCCCAATCAATACACAAAGATCCAGACAAGTTATGTTATTGCACATGATTTCACATGGGGGACCATAAATGGGTGCACATGAAGTATGCATAGGGGCTCTGTGAACATAAGAGTACATGAATCACAAGAGTTCACATGAATGATGAAAGCACATAAATACATGATGTATGTGAAAAGCACATGGCATGACGTATTCCGATGCTCCCGAGGGTGATAACATCTCATGAAAAGATCCATATAGTACCAATCCGGGTTAACGATATGACAACATCAAGTAAAGTAATCTAGAGCAAGAATATAAATCCTAACAAGTATGAAACGGTCAGAGAATGTACTCGCCTGATACCCTGAACAGCTGATATGAAATGATGGCCAACTGGAGTCACAGAGTCCTAGTTAGAGCAACACAGGTTATAAAGAGTTCAATTTATATGGCAATTGAAATTATAATGCGATCTACATGAGTCTAAGCCAATCTAGGTAAAAGTCAACTCTTAGTCAACTCTGGTCAACAATCTAGTCAAACTAGGACAACTAGTCTAATGTGGTCAAACTAGCTAGGGTTTGGTCAACAATGGTCAAACTTGTCTAGGTTAGTCAATTTTAGGTCTAAACAAGTCTATGGCCTAAACAATCAAGTATACTAGTACCATTGCTATCTAACACATAGCCTAAATTAAGGCACACAAACTTATTTATATAATATACATTACAAATATATCACATATATCCTTACCTATATAGTACCACCCTAACACATTCATATAGATATCATATATCAAGTATATACATATCCTCACTTTGAACCATAACCTATATCTATATACTCTCATAATATATATAGATACTATATAACCCAAAATATATATACCTATCTATATGACCCTTTCACAATCTAACATCACCTTCTCAAACTCAAACACTTAGATATTAACCCGCTAACACTAGGATACCATATCAATCTTGGTCATATTGGCATCCCAAAACCAATATCTTGGTCATAAGGTAAACTAATTATTTACCTTGAAGGTAAAAGTAAATCATATTTATCTTAAGATACTAACTTAGTATCATGAGATATCAAGATACCCCTCAAATATCTAATTAACTAACTATCTAATGTACTAACATAACATCTTAACTAATATCTACATATAACCTATAGAGACTAATTTGCTAACATACCAATATCTACAACTGACATAACCTACTAACATATCAATATCTAACATACTAGATATCTAACATCAAACTATCTAACAACATATCAAATATCTAACAAAATACTAATCTCTACTATCTAACTAACACTCATACTAACAAATATAACTTACACTTACATATAACAAATCCTAATATATCTAACCCTCTACAAACCAACATCTAACAAATATACTAACATATATAACTTACACTAACATATAACAACTCTAATATATCTAACCCTCTACTAACCAACCTCTAACAAACATACTAACATATATTACCTAACAATAATATATATATATATATATATATATAATACATATACTCGACAACCTATGATACCTACATTCACATAACATCCATACTACATAGGCTCATAGGTTACACAAAATGTCTATATCGTATAGTCACTCTTCTACTTAAAATAATACTATACCAATTGCGCATTTAGTTAATTCTAGAATTAAAGTCTGTTGTAACTCTTCGTATTAGCTTTCCGAAACTTCAAACGGATCACATTTTCGTGTCCGGAAGCTCCCGAAATCGCAAAAATACCGAAACACGTTCGTCTTTCGTAAAGCTGACACTCAAACAGTTCTATCGAAAGTTCTAGAAAGCATTTGATCTATTAATAAATATATTTGGAAATCTAACTTTGATACAATTATTTTAAAAAAATGAAAGATTAATCGAAATTCTAAGCTAAAAGTTATGACATTTCTAAGTTGCTATGGCTACTAAAAACGTGGATGGATATTATGACGAATTTGGGTTGTTTGGACAAAAGAAACACATCTCACTCTCCACACCACTCAAGACACACATCAAACCACTAACACATGCACACCACTAACAACATATCCACACACATCTAAATATATGAAATATATCTAACATACCTATTATATATATACAAAACAGTCCATTATATAAAGAGGCACTAAAATGATAAGTTGAGGCTAAAAATATGACATGTAGACTAAACCACTTAGATCTAACCATGGGTATCCAAATTAAACTCATTCTAACCATCCTAAGTAACATCAATCCATCCTCTATCGTGTCTAAAACTGAAATTAAAACACAATTAAACCTATTAGACATTAAACCAAACACATGAGGTGTCCTAATTTGAGATCTAATAAGTAGGACACAAAACATAATTCTAACTTGCTCTATAGAGCTCCAAATGCCTCAAACTTGAATCTAAAGGGGGGTAAATGTATGGTGGTGGATCCTATGGATTCAAAACTAACTAATATGCATAGGAAATCAATTTAGAGGGTTGGTTTTACCTATTGGGAGTGGGATCCCAATGATACTCTCAAGGACACGGCTCCGATACGAAGATCCTTCCAAATGGATACTCCGCCTTGCACTTTAATCCAAATCTTTACTAGCACCCTCCCTTGATAGTATGAGCAGGTTGGATGGAAGTTGGAGGAATAAAGAGATTTGAAGATCAAATCAAAGAGAGAAGCTCTCTAATTTGGGAAAGAACACTTTGTGAAGGAAAAGTGGCAAGATGGAATAAAATGAAAGGAAGAAAGGCTAATCTACCTATAGTGGCTGCCAATAAACCCTATTTGGACCTTGGGGGAAAGCCCAATAAGGCCTCAACTAGTCGTCTTGGTTAATTTTAAGTTAGGTTCAAGTTTGGGATCAAAAGGGTTAAATTTAAGCCTCTAACTTAACCAATCTAACAAGTAGGATTAGTCTAAACTTACTAACCTAATTAGTGGGGTTTGTGGGCCTTGACTGACTAATCTTGGGGTCCCGTCTAGAGTCTAAGCTACCCGGGTCACTAACACAAGTCAGAACGAAACAAAACTCAAACCCGACTAAACAAATCTCATAAAATCAATATTAAAATATAACAATTCCTAAAATATTAAAATATGAGAAATGACCAAAATCACAATGCATCAATTGAAATAATATTAAAATAATCTAAAATTTACCAATTAATCAAAATCCTAAATAATTTAAAAGTCACAAAATGACCAAAATATCCTTAGCCTAAAAAGTGGTAGTTAGTTAATCTAATCACATGGGTTAGGCCTCCATGGTCACGGTTAGTCTCTAGGCTAAGCAACTCTAAGGTTACACTAGCCAAAGAACAAAATCACAAAACACTAATTTAATAATATTAAAATAATTAAAATTCACCAATAAATCAATAACATGATTTAAACCTATTATTAAATAATTAATTTTACAAAAGTTTAAAATTATCCTTATTTTAGAAAAGTAGTGGTTACAAATCTACCCTCCTTAGAAATTTTTTGTCTTCGAAATTAAGATGATCATACTCCTTCTAGAGTCTCGCCCCCCAACAATCATGGTCTTAGAAGCTCATCTAAATCATGCAATTTGAAAGAATAACATACAGGATCATGGCAGGCAATATCAGTCTGAGGTCTCATCTAGCTATACTAGCCATACTACAGCATAAGGCAATCACAAGGTATCAAAACATACAAGCAATGGGTGTAACAAAATATCACAAAAGACATGCTAAAGCCTAGGTCGAAAACTCACCTCAAATTAGGTCTGGTGACTAAAACTCCCTCCTAGAAGCAGGGCCTAAATTCCTAAGACATTTCTCATGAATCATGCTCTTGTTATTAAAACTCTTATTCCTTCTTTCTGATCTTACTCTCCCTTATCTACTTAATCATACCAAAAATTTAAATTTCTACATCTTGTCCTAACTTGGATCCAAAATCTCTAGATCAAAGTCTATGAAATCCTCGAACTTGTTCAAATCGCTGTCCTCGAATTTATTCGAAGCTAATACTACTATGTCATGCAGGAACTTATTCTTTATTATAAAATTGACCTTCGTATTTCTTTCACGTACACCTTCAAATATTATTCTTTTTAAATTTTAAAACCTCCATAAAATCTTTAAATTTTTCCATAACCAAAATCTTTGTGTTCACTCTGTCCTCTTACCAACATCTTATTCAATTTTGGTATCATCATCACTTCATAGTTACATTCTCTTCTCCATTTCTAAATTCCTAAATTTAGCATCACAATCTTAAGTGAAATATCTCGAGAATCAATAACCTAAAATTATTCAAGTCCACCAAATAAACCGACATTGAATATCCTTGTTGTTTCTAAAGTACACCTACGAAATATCACTGTTCTAACCATTAATATATCCTACTATCCTTCTGGTGAGCCGGAGGGGTCACTACCTCCTAAGCAAACTAACATCCTATATGAAACTGATAGTCAAAATCAATAGAGATTTAACTATAAAGGGTTACTAATCTAATGTCAACTAGACTACCATACCTAAGAATAAGTTCTAATACAAGCTATCAAACCATTATACTATGGAAGAGTTATAACTAATGAAGTTCTACAAAGAATTAGACTAGTTATCTGAAGTTATCCCTACTCCTAAGTTAATTTGTGATGGAAAACATTATATTTTTTTTTTGAAAAAGATTGAAACAAAAGCAAAGATGATATGTTCAAAACCTTCCCAAGATACAGTCTGATAATCATATGGTCTGTCCAAATCATCGTACTCCTTCTAGGTCAAACCCCCAGCAATCAAGGTCGAGAAAATTCTATCCAAAGCATGCAAAACATGATTCCTACTGGTCGTGATATCATAGTCTCGAACAGGTCACTATACTATCTATCACTGCACAAAACATCCTGACAGGTAATAATAGAATTACACAACAAGATGGAAAATACGGACATGAAGGACAGACCTGCTAACTCGTTACTTGTTACGACCCGCACCCAGAGTAAGGCACGAGAAGTGGGTACGTCTAGCCGATACCGCAGTGTCGATGGTAGAACGCTGTTCTAGGTCACAATTAAAACTAAATACAATATGATATACCCTCCGAACGGAGGACAATCACAGCAGAATACAAATCAATCACTAAAACTAGAAGTAGCAGGATAAGATAACTATGAATCCACAAGAGAAGTACAACAGAGAGAAATAAATCTCGGTGTTATCAACACCAACTCAAACAAGCATAAAATAAATACAACTCAAGACAACTGAAAATAAAATAAGAAAAACTCTAGCCATCTACTACAACCTCTACTTTGTCTTCTCTAGGCTAGCAGGTAACCTCCAAGCTATCTGTAAAATTTATCAACAGCTCCAGTTAGGACGGGAGCGAGCATAATACATCTAACGCAATTCATAATATGACAGGATATGTAAATATGCTATAGAGTAAGATACATGAAACACTAGAAAATATATAAAGTAAAAGAGATGAGTGTAAAGAATATCTACTATAAGTAAAGAGCTAACAGTGACTAGTGATGTAGAGTACAAGATAGACATGTGAATGGCTTGATAATAAACGTAAAAGTTTGTACATGACTATACTACTTTGGAATTGTTCACATGATCATTTATACTCCCCCACACCCCAATCAATACACAAGGATCCAGACAGGTTATGTTATTGCACGTGATATCACATGAAGGCCCATAAATGAGTGCACATGATTATATACATGGGGGCTCTGTGAACATGAGAGTACATGAATCACAAGAGTGCACATGAATGGTGAAAGCACCGGAGTACATGATGAAAGTAAAACGCACATGACATACTGTAACCCGATGCTCCCGAGGGGGATAACATCTCATGAAGGGATCTATATAGTACCAATCCGTGTTAAAAATATGACATCATCAAGTAAAGTAATCTAGAACATAAATGTAAATCCTATCAAGTATGAAACAGTCAGAGAATGTACTCGCCTGATACCCTGAACAGCTGAAATAAAAAGATGGCCAACTGGAGTCACAGAGTCTTAGATAGAGCAACACAGGTTATAAAGAGTTTAATTTATATGGTAATTGAAATTATAATACAATCTACATGAGTCTAAGTCAATCTAGGTCAAAGTCAATTCTTGGTCAACATTGGTCAACTATAATGTCTAACTAGGTTAACTCTAGTCAACTGTGGTCAAACTAGCTAGGGTTGGGTCAACAATGGTCAACTAGTCTAGGTTAGTCAATTCTAGGTCTAAACAAACTAAGTCTATGCAAATCAAGTATCCAAGATAGCTACTAACTCATAACCTAAGTCACTTGCTAAACCAAGCACAAAATTAAACCATAAGCTAACAAGGCACACAAACTTAGTCATATAATGTATATATATTATTCACATTCACATATTCATATACATAGATATATAGGAAAGCTATATATATAGGCACACACACACACACACACACACACACACACACACACACACACACACACACATATATATATATATATATATATATATTTATAGAAGGAGAGGTAAAAGAGTAAGTGTGTGTGTGTGTGTGTGTTTGGCATATGTGTGAAAGGATATATGTTAATGTTCTCAGATTTAGTGATAGGTAGGTGTATGTGATATGGGATACGTAGTGTCAAAGGGTGTATGAATGCATGTGTGTAAAAGGTTATATGTTAACTCAGTTTATAGACATGTATACATATATACTTACATTGCATACATGCATACATACATATCATGTATACATACATACATTGCATACATGCCTACATACATATCATATATGCATACTTACATTCATTCATGCACCTATACATACATACATAGATGCATACATACATATTTGAATATATTATATACTTGCATACATTATATTCATATATGCATACTCTACATTATATTACATTCATTCCTGCATACATTCATACATATAATATATGCATACAACTCATATATTTAACTCAAAATATATGTGAATACATACATTACATTACCTTAACACATATATATATATATCATTCATTCATATCCCATATATATGTATACTTCAGTTCAGGCATTATATTCATTCACATATCGTTAAGTTACATACATATACTTATTTTTATTACATACGTGTCATTCATGCATATTACATACTTACATGCATTTATACATTATATATATTGTATACAACATGTAAAAATAGAAGAGAAAAAAAGGGAAAAAACTGAAATGGAAAGGAAAGGGAAGGAAAAATGTAAGAAAATAGGAAAACAGTGGACATATACATGCTAGCATCATATATTCTACATTACCATACATGCTATCATTATATATTACATTACATTATGTATACATTATGCATGCATATCTATCATTACATATATACCTTGCATTAATATCTAGCATTCATTATATACTTTTGTAACGCCCCAGTCCCAAAATACGTAGGACTAGGCACGTAGACATGCCAGCTGTATTCATACGAAATACATGGGCCTCATATGGATACATAAGCTGTAAAACACAGTAATCCAAGACAAACTAAATCTCATCCATAATGAAAAGAATAAGAACATAAAAATCAACTTGAATATTTATGATACAATCGTTGGGCGGAGACAAAGTCCACTACCAACTATCTCAATAAAAGAAATGTACAAGAATCGATCAATAAAATGGCAAGACGAACCAAGCGCAATCGTCTTCGAAGAAATGGAGAGAATCACGGCCTTGGCTAGAACACCTGCAGTGAATCATGAAAGCACACACCTGGAGAATAACCAGGTCCTCAGACGGACGTAGAAAGATACAGGAAGAACAAGCTAATATAAACTGTCAGAATAATAAAATAATATATAAAAGACTATCCTAGACACAAATATGCAAAGGACATTCTAACCGCCTAATGTGCAATTTAGAGGACAACTTTCATGCGCATGGGTGGGATTTTAGGCTATGTGTACGTAACTGGCATCCAGTCATCTGTATCCGTCCGTAACGTCTAAAACGTCAGAGGGCATCTGCAAATATAATCGCCACAGTTCCATCCGGAGAATGTGGTTTACCTGTTTGGATTCCCATACGCACTAGCGACTGTCCTCCCCAATGTTCCCCACTATCCAAGTCATGTCCATGGCTCGTCCAGTTTTGTAACTGCTTGAGTCTCTACAACCCTAGTCATAGTAGGTACGATCTATCCGCCACACGACAATAAAGATGGCCAGTCCATAAGTCGTGCCCCTAGCAAACTGTCTCAAACCGTGTAGTGTGTGTCATGGCCAAGGGAGATATAAGGATATCCCCCAACAAGAAGGTAGTCTGCTAAAACTAAGTTAACATGCATATAATAAAGTACAACGACTAATAGAGTCGCTTGCACCCAAGTATGGCTTGGACGCGCAGTTTATAACAAAGAAAACTAACAATATGAAACAAAATAAATAATACAGAAAATAAATAATTTGACAGTTAATTAGCAAGGTATACTTGCCTGGTAGGATCGTTTGGTGTGCTGCAATGATCATGGTAGCACAAAATACAACTTCGGTGTTCCAACTATGCAAGGGAACCTCTGTTGACGACACGGAGTATTCCATCAGGTCCAGAACGGTCAACTTAGTTAGGTTTGACATAAGGAAGTCTAAGATTGGCGAAGGAATAGGAGTCGTGGGCAGAAGGATAATCGAAGTAATAAATCATTAATATATACAATTTTGGAAAACTATTTATAATCCTTAAAAAACTATATTTTACTAGTTAAAATAAAAGGTTATTGATAAATATTTACAAATCTAGAAAACTAGTTTTAAGACAAAAACCTAATTTTGTTGAAGTAAAATTTTTGTGAAAACTATCTTCGAAAATGGTTAGAAAATAATACATGCATACAATTTCTAAAATATAATAATAGTAGCAAATAAATAGTTTTTTACAATAACAACAACAATATTCAAAATGAAAATAATACTACTACTACTAATAATAATAATAATAATTACAGCAGTACATGTACTGCTGTTCACCTCTTCTCAAGATTGAAGAATATAAATAATAATAATAATAATAATAATAATAATAATAATAATAATAACCATAAAATAATAATAATAATAATAATAATAATAATAACAATAATCTAATAATAATAATAGCAATAGAAAATAATAATAATAATAATAATAATAATAATAATAATAATAATAATAATAATAATAATAATAATAATAATAATAATAATAATAATAATAATAATAATAATAACAATAATAATAGTAGTGATAATAATAATTACAATAATTATAATAATAAAACATCAGCAAAACAAAATAATAAAATAAAATAAAATAAAAATAATAAAATAACAACAATCAATAAAAAACCACGAAACAAGAAGTGAAAAAGGGTTCTGCTCCTTGTAGGAAGGAGGAGAGAGAGAGAGTGAGAAGAAAAAAAGAGGAAAGGGAGAGAGGGTACGCGGTGACAGAGCAGGGGTACGGCGGAGGAGAAAAGAAAAGAGGTGAGGCGGTGGCGGTCGCAGGCGGCTGCGCGGATGGGGAAGAGAGGCGAGCACGTTCGGTCGGCGGGGCGACCGGAAAGGGGTAGCGGGCGACGGCGTTGTTCCGTGCTCGAGCGCGCGGGCGGAAGTGGCTCGACGCTTGGGGTCGGAAGGCCGGCGAAGGGCGGCGGTTACGGCGGCAGAAGGAGCGGGGAGTGGGGCCCGGCTGGTGGAGAGGGTTTTGAAGGAGGTCGCGCACGCTAGCACGACCGCGAGCGCTCAGGCACGGCGGAGCTGCTCACCGGCGCGATCGCGGCACTGGGCCGGTGGTGCCAGGCAGTAGCGGTCAGTGACGCGGCGGAGGGGGTCGAGCACTCGACGAACTCTGGGGAACGCCTGCCGGTACGAAGGCAGATCTAGTCTCGAGGAGTCCAGCGACGCGGGCTTGACCCTGGGCGAGGCGGAACGGGACTTGCGGCGGCGGCGAGCGGCTATGATCGGTGAGGGTTTAACCTATCTGGGTGTTTAGGTTTCTGTTTATTGGTGGTGGTGATGAGTTTCTGGCGGTGGCCATGGCTGTGGTCGGGTCTGGACCGGTGGGTCGATGGTGGTGGTTTGGGCGATTGGAGCGGGGGACAGTTTGTCCGTGGTAGTGTTGTCCAAGGATGAGGGTGGTGGTTGTGGTTTCGGGAAGGCCGAAGTTTGGCGGGGGCTTGGTCGGGCTGTCGGGTGGTGTTGGGTTATTGCAAGTGGTGGTGTCGGGTTCTGGTATGGCCGAAAGAGGTCGGGGTGGAGCGGAGTTGGGGATGGCAGTGGTGATTGGCAGAGTTAGGGTTAGGTTAGGAACTAGGGATTTGGAGATTCATGTCCGGGGTTGTCGGACACCGGGATGGTGAATGTATTTGTAAAAGAATTTAGTGGAGGTAATTCGGTGGACACGGACACGGTGCACGCACTTATGGTGGGATTGATGGAGTAATTTATGGAATATTTATGTGGAGGAGTACCTCTCCTTATATAGGAGGTGGGAATTCCCACTTGGATTAGGATTAGGTTAAATCCCCGTTAGATAAATCCATTATTAAATTAAATAAATTTAAACCAATCAAATCCAAATTCAACTTAAATATAGATAATTCATATTTAAATTAAACTATTTAATTTAAATCAATAAATCTAATCACAATTTAATTTATCACAAATATATCCAAATATCTTTTTATAAATAACAATAATTAATTAATTACGAAAATCATAATAAATATTTTAATAGGAAAATTTTTACACTACCCTTTTATTTAAGTAGCATAATAATTTCGAAAATACAATAATTATTTTGAATATTGATAGAAAATATCTTTAAAATACCTTTTAAATAAATTAAGATAAATAATAAAAGGATTTTGAGAATTCTAATATATACATGAATTAAATTTCATGTATCTCGCATGTGACTAGTACATAATATCTATGTATATATATTTTTGAAATTGGCATAAATAAATAATTAAAATAGCAAACTTAGAAAATTTTGCTACTAAAGCAAGAATAATTATTATATATATTATTTTGAAACTATAAAAAATAGAAAAAAAATATTTTTCTAAAAATATGCACGTTCGTACATATTCGCACTCGTCGAGCAATTTCGAAAAAAATAAAATTTCGCGCACGACGTACAATGCAACTACGCGACGTACAAATACAAAATAAATAAAAATAAATACCAAATTTATAAAAAAAATAGTAGAAATTTATGTGTGTGTGTTTGGCATGTGTGTGAAAGGATATGTGTTAATGTTCTCAGATTTAGTGATAGGTAGGTGTATGTGACATGGGATACATGGTGTCAAAGGGTGTATGAATGTATGTGTGTAAAAGGTTATAGGTTAAATCAGTTTATAGAAATGCATACATACATACTTACATTACATACATGCATACATACATATCATGTATACATACATACATTGCATACGTGCCTAAATACATATCATATATGCATACTTGCATTCATTCATGCACCTATACATACATAGATGCATACATACATATTTGAATACATTATATACTTGTATACATTACATTCATATATGCATACTCTACATTATATTACATTCATTCCTGCATACATGCATACATATAATATATGCATACAACTCATATATTTAACTCAAAATATATGTGAATACATACATTACATTACCTTAACACACATATATATATATATATATATATATATATATATATATATATATATATATATATATATATATATATATCATTCATTCATATCCCATATACATGCATACTTCAGTTCAGGCATTATATCCATTCACATATCGTTAAGCTACATACATATACTTATTTTCATTACATACATGTCATTCATGCATATTACATACTTACATGCATCTATACATTATATACATTGTATATAACATGTAAAAATAGAAGAGGAAAAAAAGGGAAAACTGAAATGGAAAGGAAAGGGAAGAAAAAATGTAAGAAAAAGGAAAAACAGTGGACATATACATGCTTGCATCATATATTCTACATTACCATACATGCTATCATTATATATTGCATTACATTATATATACATTATGCATTCATATCTACCATTACATGTATACCTTGCATTCATATCTAGCATTCATTATATACTTTCATGCATACATTGTATATCCTTCTTTCATTCATGTATTTATGCATTGCTTACATACATTACATTGATTGCATTCCTACGTGCTTGCATTCAACCATATATATACATTAATGTAAAGAGGATACATATCATATATATATTATTTCATTCATCTAACATATCATGCATTACATACTCTACATTCATTTGATATTCATACTACATAGGCTCATAGGTTACACAAAATGCCTATGTCGTATAGCCACTCTTCTACTTAAAACCAATACTGTACCAATTGGGCCATCACTAAATTATAGGATTAAAGTATGTCGTAGCCCTTCGTGGTAGCTTTCCGAAACTTCAAACGGATCACATTTTCGTGTCCGAAAGCTCCCGGAATCGCAAAAACACCTGTAGGTCCTAAAAAATCAAGTTGCACCCATCAAAGAACTCATGAAAATCAAATTGTGCATCTTCAAGTGAACTGCACAGGAGATAGATTGTGCAACACTTCAATTGTGCAGGCTGAACTGCGCACTCATTCAAGTGCGCAGGCTGACGTGGTCTTGTCATCATTATCTGACAGAGAATCAGATCTTCTGACAGCTGACAGCCCGAAGAACGAGGAAACTGTTCGTTTCTCGTGCAGCACAGCGCTCAAGGACAGCTGTACATGCAGCACAAGCTACCAGCCCAATCGAAGCGCAATCTATCAGATTTCCTACAGCGCAATTCAATCCAGCGTAATCTGAAGCAAGCGCAATTCATGTGGCGCACTCTATCAAGACAACTGACAATGTACACGTGGCCTACATGCCATCAATTACTCACCATGTGGCAACCGTCTGTACACGACCAAGCGCATTTCAATCAAACAATGCCACGCGTCACATACAGGTGGTCCACGATCGAGTAACTGCCAGCGCAATTCGTTGCTTGCGCAATCCAGTGTCTGCACAATCCATCCTGTGCAACTCAGAATAACTAAAAGTTAGTTATTTCCAGAACTCTATAAATAGAGTTTCAAGTCTTCATTAACACATATACAAGTCATCACCAGAGATCAGGAGTTCTTGCCAAAGTGCTGCTGCAATCTTCAGAGGCTACCGTCTTCAAAGTTCACATCGTCCAAGGGATAAAGCGATCGTCTTCAGATCGGATTCCTATAGTTGTACTTTCCCAGAATTCTTGTAATCTTCTTACAAAGTTTGTGAAATAAAGATCAACTTTTGTTTTTGCAAACAAAATGGCGACTCTGCTGGGGACGACTTTCTCCTCCGACGAGGAAATGACAACTAAATGTGACGTTGCGTCTATCGGAAAGACGCAGAAGATGTTGGTTGTAACGGTCAACCAGACGGCCTACGAGGCGATGATCAACTCCAGGACTACCCCCCGTACTGCAACAACTTCTGCCACGAGCAAAGTTCACCCAGTGTGGGTCCCCAAGACTGTTGCGCAGTCTAATGCCTCTGCTGCTCAATCTGTGGCGTAGTCTACTACCTCTGCTGCTCAGCCTGCTGCGCAGTCTAATGCCTCTACTGCTCAATCTGTGGCGCAGTCTACTGCCTCTGCTGCACAGCCTGCTGCGCAGTCTAATGTCTCTGCTGCCAAGACTATTGCGTAGTCTGCTGCTACTGCCCATGCGCAGTATGCTGCTCCCCTTGCCAGTGCACAAACCACTTCCTATGCTGCTCTGTCAAAGTGCAAGACTCCTCTTTCCCTGGCGCAGTTGGCTGCAACTCTGCCTACGCAGTCCACTACTCCAGCAACCAGAGTGCAACTCAAGCACCCTGGCATCAAGTCTCCTGCTGCACAAGCTGCTATGACTGTAGCCAGAAGACCTTCTGTCAAAGCTCCTCATGTGCAACCTGCCAGTGCGCTAGCAACCACTTCAACCCCTGCGCAAACTGTACCAGCACAGTCTAAGAGAGACAGCCCTTTGGCTAATCTCTCTTCTTCTCACAGCAAGGAGAAAAACTCTGCTCCTCTTCCCAAGCACCCTGTTGCTCCAGCACAATCTACTGGGGGTAGTCTTTTGACTATTCCTCCTCCTCAGAACAAAGGAAAAGGCCCGTTGGTCTTTTCTCAAACTTCCTCGTCCCACGACTTGGAAGACAACAGAGGGAAACACTCTTTAGCTAACCCTTCTTCACAAAATAAAGGAAATGGCCCTTTGGTCTTTTCTCAGTCTTCCTCGGTTTTTACCGTAGAAGATCAATCTGAATGTGCTCCGGCACCAATCAGTACAAGAACTCTCTCCAACAAGGGTTCTTCTTCCCTCCTTGCCAAAAGGAAGTATACTGATCAAAGAGGTATTCTGCCTACTCCGGTAGCAGAATTCCAAGATCTCCCAACTCTCAGGATATCCCGCTCCAAACAGGGAAAATTGCTGATGTCTCAGACAAAAACCCCTGGGGGTGAGTTTGCTGATCTAAGAACTTATATCAAAAGGCCAACTTCGGCGAAACGCAAACAGCCAATGCCGAAGACCAACCAGCATCAGAGGCAAACTTCTAGGATCAAAAATCCTGACACCTATGCTAATGAAATGAGTACTTCCCTATACATTCAAGGGACCAAACATTTGAAGAATCGGAATCATGTTCCGAATGTTGTCAAAGAACATATCCCTCAAACTTCTTCTCGTCCCGTCATTGTTCCCGATCTCCGAGAACACCTTAAGCAAAAATGGGACAACATCTCAACGCCTCCAGTGCAACCACTTGGACACCATTGCAATCACAAGGTTGTCATCAAGTGTTGTTGTCAGACAATAAAACGATCTGTCTTCGATCGTCTGAACTTTACAAACTCTGAACCTATGTCAGAAGATGAAGACGAAGTGTTGTATGCTTCTGTCAACATGACTTCAAGAGACACTGGGGGTAGGAAGTGCTCTAAGCACGGCAAGCCTCGCAAGCCCAGCCAGCGGTATTTGGATCTACTCCAAGAATCTTCTGAAGGAGTATTTCGACATACCAGATCCCGAAGCCGAGACACAATCGGTCAAAGGAATAATCAAGATCCTTTCGTTCATCTTTCTCTTTCTCACTTAGAAGATGATTCTTTCTTCGACTATGATGCATACAGCAAAAGTTCTGAACAGACAGTGTCCTCCACTGTACCTAGAGAAGTGACAGCTTATGTTGTCACTGAAGACCCAGATGCTTCTAGTTCAGCTAGTCAAGAACAACGAATAGCTGCGCTAGAAGACAAACTGAAGACCATGGCCGAAATGGTTGCAAGTATGCATTCTATCATCGTGGCCTAACATACAGTACCACCGATTGTACCTGCTGCAAATCCTGAGATCATAGCATCGTCGGTGCCTGTCAATGCAGGGCTGGGGGTAGCATCACCTCAAGTACCTCCTGTGCAGATTCAACCTACACCCAGTCAGTCAGGTGCTGGGGGTAGTGCTTACCACACTGTTCCTCCCCTAACACTCTGATTCAGCCTGCTCCTTCGTCATCAGTGGAGGATGCCAATAAAGCTGTCAAACTCCTGCACACTCAATTCGAGGCCTTCAAAGAGAAAGACAACTTGCAGAGGTTGGGGTTCAAACAACCCTACCCAGTTGAATGGAAGGAAGTTCCATTTCCTCCAAAATACAAAATCCCAACAATCTCGCTGTTTGATGGCAGCAATTCTCCTAGCCAGTTCATTAACCACTTTGAGGTAATGACTGTCCAACTTCAGCCAAATGACGCTCTTCTTACCAGGGTATTCGTCGGCTGTTTAGCTGGCGTAGCATACGATTGGTATAGAAGCTTGCCCGATGGCTGTATCACTTCTTTCTCAGGTCTCAAACAAATCTTCTTGGAACGATTCTATGAGGGGATCAATGACATGACCATGTCAGCCCTTAATAAAATCAAACAAAGGCATAATGAAACCGCTGAGAGTTTCATTGAAATGTTCCGCCGAGAAGCTTTAAAAATGCCTCTTGGAACTTCGGCCGCTGTGAGTATAGACACCTGCAAGGCAAATCTTTTGTCTATTATCAGCATATGGATGGGATCAACTCAGTTCCAAGACTGGCCATCCTTCATTGTCAACGCTAAAGCAGCTGAAGTTAGTGCTAACAAATTCAAGCAGCTAGGGGTACACATGTCTAACCCCGACCGGGACGAATACCAAACATCGAGTGGTGGTAATCGTCAGAACAACCACAAGGAAAAAGAAACTTTGAACATCAACTTGAAGAACAAAGAATCTCTGGCGGTCAATGTAGCTCCACCTATGTCCACTTCTACTCCTTCAGCACCTCCACTAAGGGAACCTCATCCGAAAGTAGAGTACTCTTTTGACGAGAATGACACCGTGAGAATCTTTGATTGCTTGATCAAAAGCAATAAGCTCCAACTTCCAGACCCGAAGAAGCCTGATGAGGTCGGTAAGACTGATCATCCCAAGTATTGTGTCTATTACAGGTTCATTGGGCATCCCACTCGAGCATGTTATGTACTCAAAGGCAAAATTCAGGAGCTAGTCAACGCTGGTGTTGTCACTCTACAGCAAGACGAGAAGACTGTTACCGCTAACATGGTCTCAGTTCAGTTTGGTGACTTCCCTCCATAGATGGTATAATACGGTGTCATTCCTATCCCCAAAGCTACTCTTGAGATCGAGAATCTCCCTCCTCCACGAAGTGAAGGTCTCGTCCCCTTGTCTCTTGGCAACGGCGAGATTATGTGGATCCACCCGGATCTTGCTTCGGAGTTCGAAGTTCCCTCTTCCTCCAAGAAGAAAGACCGCTCCAAGGGCAAGACAAAGACTTGTAATATGGTATCTTTTGACCCCATAGTTGAAGAGGAAATCCTGCTGGGCACCAGATCAGGGAAAGCCTATCTAAAGGATTATCCCGAGACTCAAGAAAATCCTGCTTCTTCTTCTAAGCCCGCTTCAGTGCAACCTGCTTCCACTGAGGACATCCCTTCTGCCTCCTCACCGGTTGTAGAGTCCACTCCTCCCAAGCCGACGGTCGCTGACAAAGGCAAACAACAAGTCCGCTTCGATAAACCTTTGAAGAAGTCATCTCCTTCTGGACTTGAAAAGCCTTACAACTTTGATATCTTGGCTCAACTAGCCAATACACCAGCCTGGCTGTCAATCTTCGAGCTCTTGCGCATTTCTAAAGAGACTCGGAAAACTCTGAGTGAGGCTCTCATGCAGGCAGAAACCTGTCTAGCCCTTCTGAAGAAGCCGAAAGCAGAGCCAGTCTCTTGCCTCCATTGTCATAGTGTGTTGGAGTTAATTCCAAACATAACTTTCACACAGGATGACATGCTGATGGAAGATAATAGGCACGACCGTCCTATATACTAACAGGATATGTCGACTCGATGAAAGTCGATCGGATTCTGATAGATCCAGGGTCTGCTCTCAGCATCATGCCGAAGACAATGTTAGATGCACTGAAAATCCCAGTGCATAGTCTTTCCAGTACAATCACCACCATCCTTGGGTTCAATCAAGGAAGAAGTGAACCTCTGGGCAAGATTCGCCTAAAACTCCAAATAGACAATCTTCGTACAAAGGTGACCTTCTACATCATTGACAACCATGGTTGTTCTTACAATGCTCTGTTGGGGAGACCATTCTTGCATGAACACAACATTGTTCCTTCAACTTTCCATCAATGTTTCAAATATGTCGATGACAATAGAGAGGTTCAAAAGGAGGTTGCTGATCTCTATCCTTTCAAAGGTGTCGAAGCATACTGCAACGATGCTCGTATGTACAAGGATGAGTTCATGAAAGTAGTACTGTCTCTGGACACTGAAGAAGAACAAAAAATAGTGTCTAATGACACACTCTTCATACCTGTCAAAGGGCGTGTTTCTCGTCCTCAGTCCTCCAAACCATTGGCTATTCACTTGCCAGTCCAAAAGCAACCAACTGATGATGGTCAAGATCAATGGGTGCTCACCTTTTCTGAGCCAATTGTTATTGACTTACATCGTAACAAGGAAAAAAGGCAGCTCACCTCTTCTGAGCCTCTTGTTATTGATTTATCTCATAACAAGGATAAAAGGGAGCTCACCTCCTCTGAGCCGTTTGTTATCGACCTCCGTCGTAATAAGGCTAATCCTCCTCCACGTTCTTCTTCTCCCCCTCTTGTAAACAATCTGACCAAGTCTGCTAAGGCTAAAGGTCTTGCTGTAAATACAGATGTACAAATCAATGAAAAAGTATCTACTTTCCTGTATACTGATGTCATTTATCATGGTAAGTACTATTTGGATATGTTAGAAATCTTTCAGTCATTTATAATGGGAGTTGTACAGTCTCTTCAAACAGAAGTTTTACTCGAACATCCAAATGTTTCATATTGTATTGTTCCCGCTCGAAAGAAAGGCGAGAGTCCAATACTTTTTAGTAAAGGACCGGAACAAGAGTTTAGTTATACGGATGATAGCAAAAGTAAAGATATAGGGCATCTTCAACTTCGTCGTTACAGTCAACAATCAAAAGACATCATCCGAAGGATGGGTTATGACTTCAAGAATGGCCTCAACTACGGTAAGGGTAGAAGAACTCCTATCCGTACAAATGTTCTAAAAGGAAAGTCAGAGATGTATTACAGCAGGACTAAAAGAGGTCTCAGATATTCTTCACCTCCGGTATTATCCCCAGTAGGATCCGAATCCGATAGTGAGGAACGCTCTAATTCTTCTGATTCCAGATCATGGGATTTAGATACCAGCATCGGTCAAGTTCATCGATTGATCGTATCGTCCAACATGGTCTTCGTCGAACTTCCAGAAGGCTATGATGAGGATATTAAAGAAAATCCCGAAACGGATCCTTGGGTTCAACGAATGGATACCCAATGGGAACTCCGATTCGAACAACCTCCTACCGAAGATCAATTGGTTCAAATTGATGTAGGAGAGAGCGGGTCACCTCGTCCAATATTCATCAGCAAGAACCTCCCCGAGGTAGATAAGCAAGAATTAATTCTTTTTATTCAAGAATACATTGATGTCTTTGCCTGGAGCTATGAAGACATGCCAGGTCTAGATCCTAAAGTTGCTACTCACAAATTGAACATCTTGCCAAATGTAAAATCGACCAAACAGTAACAATGGCACTTTAAGCCAAAAATGATGGACGCAATCGATGATGAAGTCAAGAAGCTTATAGCTTGTGGCTTTATTCGAGAAGAACAACATCCAGATTGGGTGGCTAATGTTGTTCCAGTCCTGAAGAAAACCGAAAAAGTTCGAGTTTTCATCGACTTTCGGGATCTTAATGAAGCATGTCCAAAAGATGAATTTCCTCTCCCTATTAAGGATGTCATGATTGACAACACCTGTGGGTTCGAGCGAATATCTTTCATGGATGGATTCTCTGGATACAATCAGATTCGGATGAATTCTGAAGATGAAAAACATACTTCTTTTCGCACTCCTCGCAGAGTCTACTGCTATACTGTGATGCCATTTGGTCTCAAGAACGCTGGTACGACTTACCAACGAGCCATGAGTACCATCTTTCGAGATCATCTGTGCAAGACTGTCGAATGCTACATCGACGATATTGCTGTCAAAAGTCGTCTAAAGGAAGATCACATCCAAGACTTGAGAACTATCTTCAATCTCATGCGCCAACATCAACTCAAAATGAATCCCACCAAGTCATTCTTGGGTGTCTCCAGTGGCAAATTTCTCGGCTTCGTCATTACCTCTAAGGGTATACACGTGGATCCTGAGAAGATCAAAGCCATTCAAGAGATGCGTCCTCCATGCAACCTAAAAGAGCTACGAGGATTCCAAGGTCGACTTGCGTACATCAGGAGGTTCATTTCGAATCTGTCTGGACGCTGCAGACCATTTACTCAGCTAATAAAAAAGGGTATATCTTTCATTTGGACCAAAGAATGTCAACGAGCATTTGACGACATAAAACGATATCTCATAAATCTACCAGTCTTGGTGCCACCAATCTCTGGCATACCATTTTTAATGTATGTCCGTACTATGGACCATTCATTGGGTGCTTTACTTGTCCAAAAGAACAAAGAAGGCTATGAACAAGCCATCTACTATCTCAGTCGTACTATGATTGGTGCCGAACACCGTTATAGTCCGGTCGAAAAAGAATGCCTAGCTCTTATGTTTGCTGTTCAAAAGACAAGGCATTACATCATTGGCCAAACTATTCATGTCATATCCCGAGTTAATCCTCTTCAGGTACTGATAAAGAAGCCTAGCACACTCAATTCTCGGCTGGCTACATGGGCCATTCTGCTAGCCCAATATGACATGGTATATATTCCTCAAAAGTCTGTCAATGGTCAAACACTGGCGGATTTCTTAGCAGCTCATCCTGTTCCAGAGACATCTAAACTATATGATGAAATTCCAGACGAGACATTGGAATCAAATATGATCTCTGAAGAATTTCCTACTTGGCGTCTATTCTTTGACGGTGCATCCAGGATTGGACCCAATGGTGCTATTATTACAGGAGTTGGAGTTGTCCTTGTTTCTCTAGACGGATCAGCAATTCAAAGAGCCTATTCCTTAGATGAACCTTGCTCCAATAACGTAGCAGAATACAATGCTCTACTCATCGGTCTTCAGTTAGCTAAATAACTAGACGTCGAATATCTTGAAGTCTATGGTGACTCCAAGCTGGTTGTTAACCAGGTTAGAGGAACCTATGAAGTTCGCCATCAAGATCTAGTGCCTTATTATGAAGCGGCAATTAACATAGCTACATCATTCAAAGCCTTCTTCATCGAATATGTCCGTCGAGCTTGCAATACCGAAGCAGATGCTTTGGCTAATCTTGCAGCAGTTTTAGCCATCCCTATCAAAAGACAGCAGGTGGTGGTTATCTCTAATCGGGAATTGTTCTGCATCGAAAACAATCGTAATATTGAGTTCAGTAATCTTACTGAAGCTAATGTTATCATTGAAGATTGGAAAGCTCCCTTCATCGACTTCGTAGTTCATGACATACTCCCTGAAGATCCCAAAGAAGCTACGAGTATTCGTCGGCGGTCTCTACGATTCTACTACAATCAGACCACCAAAACTCTCTACCGGCGAACTTATGACGGCTTACTCTTGCGCTGTCTTGCTGGTGATGAAGCGAAGCAAGTGTTGCGTGAAGCTCACAACGGTGTCTACGGAGCACATCAACCTGGTCCCAAGCTACAGGATCGTATCCGACGCATGGGTTACTACTGGCCCTCTATGGTATCTGACGCCATCGAATATGCAAGGAAATGTCGAGCTTGTCAAATCTACGCAGATTTCATTCATCAACCATCAGAATTCCTTTATTCGACTGCTGCATCCTGGCCTTTCGAAGCTTGGGGCATGGACATTATAGGTCCCATCAATCCTCCTTCTTCTAGAGGACATTGGTTCATACTGGCAATAACCGACTACTTCTCCAAATAGGCCGAAGCTATACCATTGGCTGAAGTCAAGACCAGCAGCGTCATCAACTTTGTCAAACACCATGTCATCTATAGATTTGGTGTACCTCGACGAATTATCCAGGACAATAGACCTCAGTTCATCAGTCAAAAGTTCACAAGGTTCTGTGACGATCACCGGATTGACAATGTCGCTTCGACAGCCTACAATCCTGCTGCTATTGGCTTGGCTGAAGCTTTCAACAAGACTATCATCAAGCTTCTCAAAAAGTTTGTGTCTACTAACAAATGAAACTGGAGTGAAAAGCTTGGAGAATGTCTATGGGCCTACTGTACTACATTTCGCAACCCTACAGGCTGTACACCCTTCTCTTTGGTGTACGGCTGTGAAGCAGTTCTACCTCTAGAACTTCAAATTCCGTCTCTGCGGATTGCTATCGCCAACGAGCTCACTACAGAGAACAACGACCTTCTCCGACTCCAAGAATTAGAAGCACTCGATGAGAAACGATTAATGGCTCAACAATATATTGAGTTATACCAATCCCGTATCTCGAAGACTTTCAATCACAAAGTTAAGGTCAGAGCCTTTCAGAAAGGAGAGCTCGTTCTAACAGTCAGACGTCCCATGACTATGACCCACTCGAGCAAGGGCAAGTTCGATGCGAAGTGGGAAGGTCCATATATCGTGAGCAAAGTCTTCTCAAATGGAGCCTATCAACTCATAAAGCTAGATGGTCGAGTTGCAATGATGCCTATCAATGGCAAGTTCCTCAAAAAGTATTATGTATAAATATAAAAGACATTGCTTGTAATCATCAGACAAGTTCATAAATAAAATTCAATTTTATTTCATCATGAATGATAGTACATAATATCAAGGAAGGTCACTATCATCATCCTTCTCAAAATTGGGACGCGGGCCACTGCCGTCCTTATCGAAGACATAGTCGGCAAAAGAGTCAAGAACATTCTTGCCCGAACCCACCAGGAACTTGCAAGCAGCCATCCTCATGGCTTCTTCTTCTTCAGTCTTCCCTGGTTCAAGAAGGAAATCCAAGATGTCCTTTGGCGGCTTGGATGCAGACGAACCTTCGCCCGTTGCTATCTGCTTTGGCTGGACCGGCTCGACTGGACGTTCTTCGGTAACCGCTTCAACCTTCGGGGCGATCTCAGCCTTCTTGGATGTATCTCCAGACGACATCTTTATGACATCTTTATGTTGACAAGTGAAAGTGATCATGCCATTTGATTTTATGTTCTATTTATAGACGGAGATTCGTACGACAACGAAGCAACATATTCATCTGACGGTTCGCCCGTTCATTACATTCATCTGACGGTTCACCCGTTCATCACATTCATTTGACGGGTCACCCGTTCATTAAATTTATCTGACGGTTCACCTGTTCATCACATTCATCTGACGGTTCATCCGTTCATTACATTCATCTGATGGTTCGCCCGTTCATTAAATTCATCTGACGGTACGTCTGTTCATTACATTCATCCGACAGTTCACCCGTTCATCTGACGGTTCACCCGTTCATTCAATTCATTTGACGGTCCATCCGTTCATCCCGACGATTCATTTCGTTCATTCATTTCGTCCACACATTTTGACGATTCATTTTCGTTCATTCATCCATTTCGTTCATATCAGCAACTTATCATCTTTGATTAAGTTGTCTACTGAAATAATGATATTCAACAAATTATATTCTGCTATGTCCACATTACCTCTGAGCAGATATAATGAATATAATTATTTTCCAAAATCAAGAAATATATCATGTCTTGCACCTCTGAATATATTTTCTATCGCTATTATTTATATCTGAATAAGATATGCAATAAATAATAGATCAACCAAGAAAATGTCTTTTTATTTGATCAAAATTGAAAGACATTACAAAATTAAATATCACAAAAATCGAAGATACAAAAAGTCTTTTTCATTCTGCTGGCGGAGTCATCAAGTTAGTCATCTGCTGCTTTAAAGATTGCAGCCGCTCCTCACGAGAGTCCATCACTCGCTTCCTAGCTTCCTCCATCCCAGACTTATCGTCAAAAGATGGCATGGTTACTAGTTTGCGAGAGATTTCAGCCTGATGAGTTGCGACATACTCATCTCTTTTCTGAGTCAGAGCATTCAGTTGTTGAACTGCAGCCTGATGTTGTGTGGCCTCATCCTCCAGAGCAAGCTGGACAAGTCTCAGCTCTTCTTGAAGACGGGCAGATTCTGCTTGCAGCTCAGCAACTTTCCTCTCCTTCTCTTCAGCAACAGATGCTATTATTTCCACTTGGGAATTATACTCAGCAGACTTAGTAGAGAAAGTGTCCAAGAGAACTTGGAGATCAACCTTCGCAACTGCAACTTCTTGTGACATCTTCTCAAATTTAGCCTGTACCAAGAGCTCCATCTCCTCCTATTAAGCTCTTTATAAATCATAACCGATGCCTCCAGCTCATCTAATACATGTTCAAGAAAAATGGCCTGAGCTTCATCACCTTGACTGCGGATGGCATTGATCAAATAGGAGGTTGGGCCTCTAACTGTTGAGAAACCAGCATCTTCTTTCTCTATCACCCTATCTACTAAGGGTTCCAACGAATTAAAGAAAAGGTTGGAGAAGGAGCTAATGATAAATCGGTTAGTAGCCAGAGCTCCAGGAGTAGCAGCTACTCCCACAGACGTCGAAGCAGCAGCAGGTGTCTGTGAAGATAGACGTTCAGCTTCCTCCTTTTGAGTAGAGGGCTCTTTAGACAGAGGAGCCATCGTAGAGCTAGATGTCCCTTCCAGATGTTCTTTTGCAAAATCAAATGAACCTTATCATTGATTGTTGTTGTCATTAGCAACTAATTGAAAAAGATCGAAAGTAAAAGGCAATCTTACCATGACTTGGTTCAACAACAAGTCTGTCATCTGTTGGCACAGGTTCCAATCTAATAGAAGTAACCTCAGACATTACTGTCTGGCTACTTCCTGCCTCAGAGCCACCCGAAAAATGTCGGCTACCACTAGCTATAGCCGTTATTGGCACTATGTCTGTGCATGTGGGAGGAACTGGGGAAGATTCAAGTTCTGCATGGATAAAAATGTAGATGTCAGCTATTTGAATCTATGAAAAGAAGGTTGATAAAATCATTTAATACCTTTGGGATCAGCAGGAGTAGTTTCAGCAGGTGCTACTTCTTCACCCGCATTCTTTTCTTGAGACACATGCACCTCAACATCCTCTTCAGGATTCAGCGTGTCATCTACAGCTTCCGAGGATATATGGACATTAGCGTCCTCTTCTGGATTTAAAGTATCATCAACTGCTTCTGTTGATGTATCTTTACTGTCCTCTGGCGCTTCTTCGCTGTCAGTTGCGGCGGCCTGATCGACATCATCCTGCAAGCCGAAGTCGCAATCATTTAGAGCTTCAATCATTAAACGATCTTCTTCTTCACGGAGTGTTCCTGGTGTAGCAGGAAGCTGGGTAGTTTCCACCGCCAGTGAAGGAGATCGCAAAACTTTATGCTCCCTTTCTACAATGTCTTCCTTAGGCTCTATAGCCTCATCCCTCTGCTCAGCCTCATCCCTTTTCTCAGCCTCGTCCCTCTGCTCTGGACTAGGAGTTTCCTGTTTGGGTTCAGGGGCAGGAGTAGGAGATGACATTGTAACTCTGGCAATAGCACTAGCTACGACCGATGACATAGGTCGAGGAGTGACTACCTTCTTTCTCCGGAAACCTGTCTTCTTTCTATGAAGAGGTCTCTCTGGACTCTCTACATCTATAACATTGTCTTGCCTTTGGATAGAGGTCGGAGTCGTCGCCTCTTCTCTTGGAATTGATTCGGCCTGCTGCCGAGATTGTGATCGGGTCGTAACCCTTTCTGATGGTTCCATGACAAGTTTCTTCTTCGCAACTGGAGAAGAAGATTCTTCTCTCCTTCTCTTCCTCTCCTTGGCGGAAGATTTGACAACTTTCAAAGAGATGCGCAATGGTTCGTTGACCTCTTCCGGGAAGTTGGCTTCTCTTGAAGCTTCCAACGGTGCATCGGCCGGTTCACGCTCTTCTTCGTTGCCAGGAGCCACCACAACAGTTGTTCCCTTCTTTAATCTGATAGCCATTGCGAAGCTATCAGCAAGACTGAAATTCTCAGCAAAGGTGTTCGTCGATGTGTAGAAGATAGAATATGTGTATAACATCCGCGGACCATGGTCGCTCTTCGTCGGCATCGAGAACATTATTCTTGTGTCTCGAGCGTTATAATAAGCCCAACCTCGGGTGCCATCGATCAAATAACCTTGTCCTTTCAGGCACGTTATGGCATTACCCAAGTGGAACTGGTTATAGCCAAATTGACGGGCAAAGCGGCTGAGAAGATATGGTTCTAAGTAACATTCATCTTCAAATCTATAAACCAAGTGCGACGGCCTAATTGTCCTCAGCCAATCAAATGCTGTGCGACCCAAAGGCTGCCTCCCAAGATCGACTAGATTTGTTGACATATGTTCATAACCAGTCGGAAGGGGAACACAATAGAAATTCCACCCTTTTCCGAGATTCAAAGCTCGTCTGCAATCTCTTAGGCTGGTATATATCCATTTGCTCCTGGAGAATCTCCGCAAGAAGCTTTCGCTGACTGTCCCCATATCGGGGTTCATCAATGAAGGATGGTGCAGAAGCAACCATCCGAACAAATAAATGTAGGGAAGCTCCAGCCGAGGAAAGTTCCCTTTCTCTCCTTTCCCCTTGAGCATTGAATCAACAAAAAGACGAAGACCCACGTTCACTCTGCAGGTCATCGCCGATAGCAGATCCATCCGGTAGCCAAAGACTAGACGGACGGCAGCAAAGAGCACGTCACGATGGAAGCGATCTACGGTGCTCGCTCCAGGTACGACGAAGCGTCGGAGCCAATATGTGAGGAAACCCGCCAGCTGGGCTTCCTTTGTCATAGGCCTATAGCCCATTCTCATGAAACTTTCAATAAAATCTCCTTTTTTGAAAGGAGGATATTGAAGTTCATCGTCAACCTTGATGTCCATTTCCTTGTTTTCCTCCATCAATCCTATCACCTCACTATGGCTCAGTGGTTTGAAGAAGGTAGGGTTGCACGTATCGTGATCCTTAGTCTTCTTCTCGATGATGTGGTTGAAGAAGAGATAGGGCAACCACTTTGACGAGTAGCAAGTGTCGGAAGAACCACTCTTGTAATACATGGAGCAAATCTTATAGTGGCATAACAGTTCTTCAAAAATGACCACCATCTTAGCATTCTCTCGACGAAGTCGGTCCAACTCGTCATTTGTTGGAACATATTCTTCATAGGGGAAGTCTCCCATTGGTAAGCTCGAGATATATTTCATGTCATGAAGAGCTAGTCCAATCTCACCACAGGGTGTCATGAAAGTCCCTATCCTAAAATTGTACCTCTCTGCCAAAGCGAGAAACAGATGAGGGTTGGGGTGGAATCCATATACGGTAGAGTATACCGCCTGATATAGCTCAATCTCTTTGAGCTTCTCTTCGAACTGAACTAATATCCAATTGGTTATGCAGTTCCATCTTTTGTTATCTGGGTTCACCAGACCTGTCAACCGGATGTCCTGATCCGGATATCTTCCCTCAACCTTTGCAAATTCATTTACAAAGATTGGTGTTCTAACTGGCAGCAGCAGGGAGGAGTTCTCCGGTGGGATACAGCCAGGCTTCAATCCTCTGAGCAAGGAGCTGTGACGCTCAGAGGAGCTATAGAACATATCCTTACTATTCGGTCCTTTCTTCACACAAATATTTCCTGTTCTAGCTTGCTGGAGAGGAGTAATATCCCAGTCCATCTTCCTGGGATAACTCGCATGAGCATAGCGAGATAAAGGGAGGCATCTGGCAATATCTGGTAACAATATTCTTTTCTCACCTCTCTGAAAGAGTCTCTACTCAACACGAGGTCTCGGCTGAGAACTCTTATCAACAGCCTCACCAAATAGAAATAGAGGTTTCTTATGAGTAATGGCATCGGCAGTCTACAGAGGCTGCCCATTCACCAGACTCAATAAAGTTTCGTTGTCTTGTGCTACTAAGATGGCCTGTCGGGAAGATGGAAGGGCATACTGAGGAAATATCACATGGGACAGATCCTCCTTAAATTCTGGCTCAGCTAAAGTCCCTGTGAAGACTTCATAATTCGGGTCTTTTCTGAGGTTGACTACATCAAACAAAAAGACAGAATTCAGTACATGCAAAGTCAAAAGAGTCTGTTCAAAAATCAGTAAATTACGCAATGAGCATGGCATCAGATTGCGCTAATCAGTCTACATGCGCAAAGTATCCAGCTGCGCCAACTCATCCACTTGCACAAGCCATCGGATTGTGCTGAACAACTTGCGTAAAGCATCAGTTTGCGCTGGACAGCCTTGCGTAAATCAGCAGATTGCGCTGAACATTTGCCAGCACTTTCCACCGATTGCGCAAGAAAATAGTTTTCATAAAAATGAAAACTATTGTGTTCGTGCAACCAAAACCCTAAAAAGGGCGGCGCAATTCCATCAAATCTCTAAAAAGAGATTCGACAATGTCAAAGAACCCTAAAAAGGGTATTTTTGATCGAAATCCATTGACTAACTTGCAGTGCGGGATGACCGATTTCATGACGATAAATACGAGGCGCAGCCCGAGTCGAAGACTCAGCGGGGCTTTGCCCTTCTCGGCGGCGGAGCGCTTCGGAGCCATTGGTATCGACGAAGAAGATGGAGAAAGGTCGGAGTTGGCTCGGGAGTTTTCTCTCTCAGACGTTTGGAAGCAAGTAAAGAATAACAGAAAGAACAAAGAGAACTATTTATAGTTTTTCGAAAGTAAACAGACGCCTAAGATTGCGCCGAAGAAATAGGAACTAATTCCTCCAATTATGCAGACAGGGCATTACTTGCGCAACTTGATTTTAAAATCAAAATTCAAATTATTTCGAAGCTTTGAATATTTTCAAACTTCGAAAACTTTGAAAGGGGTCTTGTAGGTCCTAAAAAATCAAGTTGCACCCATCAAAGAAGTCATGAAAATCAAATTGTGCATCCTTCAAGTGAACTGCGTAGGAGATAGACTGCGCAACACTTCAATTGTGTAGGCTGAACTGTGCACTCATTCAAGTGCGCAGGCTGACGTGGCCTCGTCATCATTATCTGACAGAGAATCAGATCTTCTGACAGCTGACAGCCCGAAGAATGAGAAAACTGTTCGTTTCTCGTGCAGCACAGCGATCGAGGACAGCTGTACATGCAGCGCAAGCTACAGCCCAATCGAAGCACAATCTATCAGATTCCATACAGCGTAATTCAATCCAGCGCAATCTGAAGCCAGCGTAATTCATGTGGCGTACTCCATCAAGACAACTGACAATGTACACGTGGCCTACATGCCATCAATTACTCACCATGTGGTAACCGTCTGTACACGACCAAGCACATTTCAAACAACCAATGCCACGCATCACATACAGGTGGTCCACGATCGAGTAACTGCCAGCGCAATTCGTTGCTTGTGCAATCCAGTGTCTGCGTAATCTATCCTGCGCAACTCAGAATAACTAAAAGTTAGTTATTTCCAGAACTCTATAAATAGAGTTTCAAGTCTTCATTAACACATATACAAGTCATCACCAGAGATCAGGAGTTCTTGCCAAAGTGCCGCTGCAATCTTCAGAGGCTACCGTCTTCAAAGTTTACATTGTCCAAGGGATAAAGCGATCGTCTTCAGATCGGATTCCTATAGTTGTACTTTTCCAGAATTCTTGTAATCTTCTTACAAAGTTTGTGAAATAAAGATCAACTTTTGTTTTTGCAAACAACACCGAAACACGTTTGTCTTTCGGACATCTGACACTCAAATAGTTTTACAGAAAGTTCCAGAAAGATTTTGGCTTACTAAAATATATATATTTGGAAATCTAACTTCGATACGGTTCTTTTAAAAAAATTAGAGATTAATCGGAGTTCTATGCTAAAAGTTGTGACATTTCTAATTTGGTTTGGTTAATAAAAACATGGATGAATATTATGACGAATTTGAGTTGTTTTGGACAAAAGAAACACATGCAGGCCAAGATACTTGGATACCAACATAGGTATCCAAATGAAACTCATTCTAACCATCCTAACTAAGATCAATCCACTCTCTAACCATTCTAAAACTGAATTTAAATATCTATTTAAACTATTATCATACATACATACACATGTGGTGTCCTAATTTGGGATCTATCAAGTAGGACACAAGACACATATCTAAAATCCTCAAGAGAGCTCCAAATGGCCTCAAATTTGAATCTAAATGGGGTACATGCATGGGGGTGGATCCTATGGGTTCAAAACTAACTAATATACATAGGAAATCAATTTAGAGGGTTGGTTTTACCTATTGGAAGTGGAATCCTAATGATACTCCCAAGGACACGGCTTCGACACGAAGATCTTCCAAAAAGGACACTCCTTCTTGCACTTTGATCCAAATCTTTGCTAGCACCCTCCTTTGGTAGTATGAGAAGGTTGGATGGAAGTTTTGGTGGAGGAATGTAAGGATTTGGAGATCAAATCAAAGAGGGAAGCTCTCTAATTTGGGGAAGAACACTTTGTGAAGGAAAAGAGACAAGATGGAATGAAATAAAAAGAATGGAGGCTAACCTAGCTATAGTGGCTGCCATTAAACTCTATTTGGTCCTCGGAGGAAAGCCCAATAAGGCCTCAACTAGTCCTCTTGGTTAATTTTAAGTTATGTTCAAGTTTGGGATCAAAAGGGTTAAATTTAAGCCTCTAATTTAACCAATATAACAAGTGGGATTAGTCTAAACTCACTAACTTAATTAGTGTGGTTTGTGGGCCATAACTAACTAATCTTGGGATCCTGTCTACCGTCTAAGCTACCCGGGTCACTAACACAAGTCGGAACGAAACGAAACTCAAACCCAACTAAACAAATCCTATAAAATCAATATTAAAATATAAAATTCCCAAAATATTAAAATATGAAAATGACCAAAATCATAATACATCAATTTAAATATTATTAAAATAATCTAGAATTCACCAATTAATCAAAATTCTAAATAATTCAAAAGTCACAAAATGACCAAAATACCCTTAGCCTAAATAGTTGTAAATAGTCATTCTAATGACATGGTTAGGTCCCCATGGTCATGGTTAGTCTCTAGGCTCAACAGCTAACACATCAAAATTATAATTTACCAATTTTAAATAGTGTTAAATTAATTAAAAATTTCCATAAATTATAAATCCTATTATTAAATAATAAACTTTTAGAAAAGTTTAAAATTACCCTCATTTTAGAAAAGTGGGTGTTATATTACTCATAGCGTCGGTCTCCACAACCGTCAGTGCAAAAGCCATGTCCCTCTGGGGTATATTCCTTTGATGGTGCGGGACATGGTGCTACGCTATGGGTGGCCTAACTCCCTCTATCTAATCTATGATACTCAAGTGACATCCACACTAATATTCCACTCCATCATACTAGGGCACCATCTATATGGTATTTATTCTACAATCTGATAATCATATCTGTCTATCCAGAACCATGTAACCAGAATCCTCGTTACGCTAGTAAGTACAACAACGATAATCCATAGAGTCCACAACTAAGGTACATACCTCTAGAATCACGGTATTTAAAATTTTTATATTGTCGCTAGCTTGGTTACAAGAACTTTAAATTCCCACACCCGAGAAATACATCCAAAATCAGACTCTATCTCATCGCCAAACCAGCTAATATGGATGTAGAAGACTCTAGATTCTATGACTGAGGCAACCTAGCACATAATGTTATCTTGGTAGAAAATCAAGTCAATAATGAATACCAAGAATCAAATTCAATGATGAACAAGAAAGTAGACAGAAATTGTCGGAATCGAATTTCGAGATAGTTTATAATGAGATTCTCAATGGTCATCCCCGAAATCTTCTTAAGTAGTCCTAACTGTGATTGAGTAACCTCTCTGCTAAAGCCTATTCCTTAGTTCCTATCGCAGGAGCGCAGCAGTACAACTAATCGTTGTACTACCACGATATCACACTAATGCGACTCTCGACCTGCATGGACCACCACTAAAAATGTGTCATGACCCGTACCCTATGTAAGGGCACAGTACGTAATAGCGTCCAGCCTACGCCGCATAATCGACGGTAGAACGCTGTACAAGGTTACTATCTAAACAATAACTAACATAATTATATAATGTACTTGTCAAAACTCAACTCCGAACGGAGGACAAGTATAAGATATGATAATACTCGATCACAGTCTAAGCACGATAAGATAACACAGAATCACAAAGCTATACTAACTCCATACTCCAACAACTGATATAAACTAATAAAATAATAATATTTCAAATAATCTCAAACAAAGTCGAGATCTCAATAAATTACAATACAAGTTCAAATAAAAGTCTAATGCTCATGAGTGTCGGGGTCAAAGGTAGCTATACCGTCTTCGGATCCTAAGCAAGTAGGACAAGTGTGCTCATGGCAACCATCTGTAATATTTTCAACAGGTCCAGTCAGGACATGAGCGAGCACAATACATCTCACGCAGTTCATATTATGACAGAAAATGTAAGCATACTATAGAGTAAAAAACATGAAACCCTGAAGAATATACATGAAGTAAAAGAGATGGCTGTAAGAAAATATCTACTATAAGTGAAGAACTATCAGTGGCTAGTGATGTAGAGTACAAGATAGACATATAAACAGCTTGAATTTACACATGATTACACTAAAGAGTTTGCACATGATTACACTACTGGAATTGTTTACATGACCATTTATACTCCCCCGTACCCCAATCAATACACAAAGATCCAGACAAGTTATGTTATTACACATGATTTCACCTGGGAGCCCATAAATGGGTGCACATGAAGTATACATAGGGGCTCTGTGAACATGAGAGTACATGAATCACAAGAGTGCACATGGATGATGAAAGCACATGAATAGATGATGTACGTGAAAGGTATATGACATGACGTATCTCGATGCTCCCGAGGGTGATAACATCTCATGAAAAGATCCATATAGTACCAATCTGGGTTAACGACATGACAGCATCAAGTAAAGTAATCTACAGCAAGAATATAAATCCTAACAAGTATGAAACGGTCAGAGAATGTACTCGCCTGATACCATGAACAGCTGATATGAAATGATGGCCAACTGGAGTCACAGAGTCCTAGTTAGAGCAACACAGGTTATAAAGAGTTTAATTTATATAGTAATTAAAATTATAATACAATCTACATGAGTCTAAGTCAATCTAGGTCAAAATTAACTCTTAGTCAACTCTGGTCAACAATCTAGTCAAACTAGGACAACTAGTCTAATATGGTCAAACTAGCTAGGGTTTGGTAACAATGGTCAAACTAGTCTAGGTTAGTTAATTCTAGGTCTAAACAAGTCTATGGCCTAAACAATCAAGTATACTAGTACCATTGCTATCTAACACGTAGCCTAAATCAAGGCACACAAACTTAGAAATATAATAAAAATTACATATATCACATATATCCTTACCCATATAGTACCATCCTAACACATACATATAGATATCATATATTAAGTATATACATATTCTCACTATGAACTATAACATATATCTATATGCTCTCATAATATATATAGATACTATATAACCCAAAATTATATAAACTTATCTATATAATCCTTCCACAATCTAACATCACCTACTCAAACTCAAACACTTAGACACTAACCTACTAATACTAGGATGCCATATCAACCTTGGTCATATTGGCATCCCAAAATCAATATCTTGGCCATAAGGTAAACTAATCATTTACCTTGAAGGTAAAGGTAATTCATATTTACCTTAAGATACTAACTTGGTATCATGAGATACCAAGATACCCCTCAAATATCTAATTAACTAACTATCTAATGTACTAACATAACATCTTAACTAATATCTAACATATAACCTATAGAGACTAACTTGCTAACATACCAATATATAGAACTAACATAACCTACTAACATATCAATATCTAACATACTAGATATCTAACATCAAACTATCAACAACATATCAAATATCTAATAAAATACTAACCTCTAGTATCTAACTAACACTCATACTAACAAATATAACTTACACTAACATATAATAAACTCTAATATATCTAACCCTCTACTAACCAATATCTAACAAACATACTAACATATATAACTTACACTAACATATAACAACTCTAACAAATCTAACTCTCTACTAACCAACATCTAACAAACATACTAACATATATTACCTAACAATAATATATATATATATATATATATATATATATATATATCATACATATACTCGATAACCTATGATACCTACATTCACTTAATATCCATACTACATAGGCTCATAGGTTACACAAAATACCTGTATCGTATAGTCACTCTTCTACTTAAAAATAATACTATACCAATTGGACCCTCACTAAATTATATGATTAAAGTATGTTGTAGCCCTTCGTATTAGCATTTTGAAACTTCAAACAGATCGCATTTTCGTGTTCGGAAGCTCCTGAAATCGCGAAAATACCGAAACGCGTTCGTCTTTCTTACAACTGACACTCAAACAGTTCTACAGAAAGTTCTAGAATGCATTTGACCTATTAATATATATATTTGGAAAGCTAACTTCGATACGGTTCTTTTAATAAAATGGAAGATTAATCAGAGTTCTAAGATAAAAGTTATGACATTTTTAAGTTGCTATGGCTACTAAAAACGTGAATGAATATTATGACGAATTTGGGTTGTTTGGACAAAAGAAATACATCTCACTCTCCACACCACTCAAGACACACATCAAACCACACTCCCCTCTCCTCTAACACAAGCACACCACTAAAAACATATTCACACACATCTAAATATATGAAATATATCTAACATACCTATTATATATATACAAATAGTCCAATATATAAAGAGACACTAAAATGGCAAGTTGAGGCTAAAAATATGACATATAGACTAAACCACTTAGATCTAACCATGGGTATCCAAATAAAACTCATTCTAACCATCCTAACTAACATCAATCCATCCAATAATATGTCTAAAACTGAAATTAAAACATAATTAAACCTATTAGACATTAAACCAAACACATGAGGTATCCTAATTTGAGATCTAATAAGTAGGACACAAGACACAATTCTAACTTGCTCTAGAGAGCTCCAAATGGCCTCAAACTTGAATCTAAAGAGGGGGTACATGCATGAGGGTGGATCCTATGGATTCAAAACTAACTAATATGTATAGGAAATCAATTTAGAGAGTTGGTTTTACCTATTGGGAGTGGGATCCCAATGATACTCTCAAGGACACGGCTCCGATAAGAAGATCCTTCCAAAATGGATACTCTTTCTTGCACTTTGATCCAAATCATTGCTAGCACCCTTCCTTGATAGTATAAGAAGGTTGGATAGAAGTTTTGGTGGAGGAATAAAGATATTTGGAGACCAAATCAAAGGGAGAAGCTCTCTAATTTGGGGAAGAACACTTTGTGAAGGAAAATAGACAAGACGGAATGAAATAAAAGGAAGGAAGCTAACCTACCTATAGTGGTTGCCATTAAACCCTATTTGGGCCTTGGAGGAAAGTCCAATAAGGCTTCAACTAGTCCTCTTGGTTAATTTTAAGTTAGGTTCAAGTTTGGGATCAAAAGGGTTAAATTTAAGCCTCTAACTTAACCAATCTAACAAGTGGGATTAGTCTAAACTTACTAACTTAATTAGTGGGGTTAGTGGGCTGTTTGCCATTGATTATCTAAGGACAGAACAGTTTTATGGGAGGACAGAACTTTGATTCATAATACAAACTCGCTCGTACAAAGAGAGCCTAGGAACAAAACCTAGAAAAAGCAATCTAAGTACAATTGTTTAGTTTTGATTCTGGGGGTGACGGTAGAGGCTCGGGAAAGTGATATCAACTCTGCCTTACTCCTTGGACGATCGAACGCGACCTTGGCTCCGGTGAAGAAGTGCTCTCTTGCTCTGTGGGATGCTCTTAGTGTATATCTCCTGCTCTGTGTGCTTTTCTCTGTGTGTCTGCAAAGGAATAATCGTCCGCTATTTATAGGACTTCGTGATGAGTGGGGTATGCAGTAACTATACCTTAAAAAGTAGACGGTTGGGATTGGTTAAGATTAACTTTGATCTGTTTGTTGGGAATCAATCTGGGCCGTTGTGTCGGTTGCAATAAATCTACATTGTTATGATTTGTTGGTTGCAATAAATCTGCATGGATAAGTCTCAGTCAATCTTCTGCCACGTGTCCCAACCCCTATTATGCTGCGAGCTGCATAAATGGTGTATCATGGCAGAGCCGCATGAGGGTGGCCTCACAACTGAGCCGCATGAGGATGGCCTCACAACTGAGCCGCATGAGGGTGGCCTAACATTTGAGCCGTATGAGGATGGCCTCACAACCGAGTCGCATGAGGGTGACCCCACAACTGAGCCGCATGAGAATGGCCTCAAAACCAAGCCGCATGAGGGTGGCCTCACAACTGAGCCGCATGAGGGTGGCCCCCATAACCGAGCCGCATAAGGGTGGCCCCCCATCTGAACCGCATAAGGGTGGCCCCCATAACTGAGTCGCATGAGGGTGGCCTCACAACGGAGCCGCATGAGGGTGGCCTCACAACTGAGCCGCATGAGGATGGCCCCCACAACCGAGCTGCATGAGGGTGGCATCACAACTGAGCCACATGAGGGTGGCCCCCACAACCGAGTCGCATAAGGGTGGCCCCCCATCTGAACCGCATAAGGGTGGCCCCCATAACTGAGCCGCATGAGGGTGGCCTCACAACTGAGCCACATGGAAGTCCTTGAAGCGATCCGCATAAAGAGCTTTGGAATTGGTGGATCGTGCCAGCTATAAAGGTTTTCCTCGTCTCTCCAGGAGCACGTCATTATATCAGAGTCATCATTTTACTTTTATGTCAGAGCTGTCAATCCATTGTGTCAGAGATGCCACATTTCGTCAGAGCATTTAATGAGCCAGCTGTACAGATTAGTTATGGCCAGCTGTAGAGGCCTATTTTTGAACCGCATAGGGCCACGTGGCATTTCCCGAGCCGCATGGAGCTATCGGGGACTTTCGAGCCGTACGAAGCTCTAAAGGAGTTTTTTTTAGCCGCATGAAGCTCTAAGGGACTTTTGAGCCGCATGAAGCTCTAAGGGACTTTTGAGCCGCATGAAGCTATAAGAGATTCTTGAACTGCATGAGACTCCACCTGTTTTGAGCCGCATGGACTTTCCTGCTTTTTTTATGCTTCTACAAGACCCCCTTCAAAGTTTTTAATTTATAAAATTGAAATACTTTGAATAAGAAGCATGGCTATGTCCGCATAGGCTCTTCGTACCGCATAGACTCCTCTGGCCGCATAGGATGTTCTGGCCACATGGACTGTTCTGGCCGCATGGACTGTTCTGACCGCATGGACTGCTCTGGCCGCATAGACTTCCTAGTCGCATAAACTGCTCTGGCCATATAGACTTCTCTGGCCGCATGCTGTCCTTTATGCCACATAGGCGTCTCATTAATTGCTCTTTGATTTGTTTTGATTTAAAGCCATCTTTTGGGATAGGATCCCAAGAGTCAGTTTTAAATATTTAGATTTGTCTTGATGATTACGAGTGATCTTTTGCATGCGGGGGATAGAAATCCAAGAGTCGGCCTTATCTTCTAGGCACCGCGTAATACGAAGCGTCCATCGATTCGCACGCCCCTCGTCAGCCTATAAATACGACTACTTTTAGAAGAGAGAGAGACTCTTTACTTTCTTTTCTCTTCAACTTTTCATGCCCTTAGTCGCCGTCCTCTCTTCCTTCTCCGATCATCAATGGCACCCAAAGCTTCCTCTAGCGCTGCGACGAAGGGTAAGGAAGCGACTTCCTCATCGACTGAGGCACCCACAGTTCATCCCGACGTTCACCCTGCCATTAATGGTAAGGATATTGGAAGAAATTATATGAACTCAAAACCCTAACCATCATGGCTACGCCGCATATTTTATGCACGGGCCTTCTTCGTCTTCATTGAACTGTTCAAGTTCATTGTGATGAATTTGCATACTGTACTGCATGTGTCGCGTGTACATCTCATGTCCGAGCCGCATAAGCACTTTGCAAACTGGGCCGCATGAAGCCCCATCGAACTGTGCCGCATGAGACCCCACCAAATCAGAGCCGCATAAGCTTTTTTAAACTGGGACGCATGAGCACCCGCTAAACAGAGCCGCATAAGCTCATTTGAACTGTGCCGCATGAGACCCCACTAAATAAGAGCCGCATAAGCTCTTTTAAACTGGGCCGCATGAGCACCCGCTAAGCAGAGCCGCATAAGCTCACTTGAACTGGCCGTATGTGTCACGCCCCAGAACCAGAATACTAGAGAGCGGGGGAATGACTCAGCCAGCTACGTATTACGGGTAGATGAATACCGTATAATACGATCAATGCTGTCTAACCAGACGAGGGGGTGCATACTACATAAAGGTCTTACTATGGTCATTTCACATCTATTGTCTCAATCATTCAATCAAGAAGCATAAAATAGAGAACATGTAAGATAAAGCAGTAAGGCGTCCCAAACGCTCAGTCAAAATGCTCTTGAGATCTGGCTTTACAAAACATAGCCAGATGATATAACAAGTATACATAATTGTTATCAGCTACAGTCTGACTTAATTACAATTATGTAAAAGTAAGTACAAGACAATCCGACTAACATGTCGGTGCCAAACGGCTAAGTATAAAGGTAAATAACAAAACGAGCGGTGAAGTAAGGAACCCACTCGAGTCCTCCTGCGATCATTCCCCTAGTATTGTCCATCTTGGAGGTAGAAGTACGCTGGATCCTCGGAAACCGGCTCTAAATCTGGCCATGCAAAACCAGAGAGGTTAGACCTCTAATAGCAAGTACCACAAGGAAGGACGTTATGAAGGACTAAACCAGCAAGTAAAAGAATATAATGATAATAGATCTCTGCTTTCCACTAGGATTCATATCACATCACGACACTTCGAACCAACCTCCCAACCAAACAAGGACAGAAGTTGGCCCGTCATGTCCTGACGTTCTGATCATCCCAGTTAGGTAACAGAGTAGTGCAGTACACAAACAAATCATCTTGAACGGCCAATCAAATCCTACGGCTTGCTATTATGAGTCCCAAGTTATCCTGGAATTATGCAATAAAGGTTCCTCAGTTCTTACTATGTGCGAGCAAGGCTAGTCTATCCAGTTAACCATGTGCGCCATGCATGAATTAGACGAGTCCTAGCAGGACGCCCGTCAATATACAATATACAATAATAATAAAAGCAGATACTGCTCCCTGCCCGTGTGGCAGGTTTACAGTATCTGTGGGAACCAGCCGGCCCGTCGGGTACTAATCGTCCCAAGGGGGCTGCCATGTAAGAACTCGGGAATCCATTCTCTCCATGCCATCATTATTTTATTTAACTTAATAGTCCCTACGTTGAGTGAAATCCCATGCCGTGGATCATGGTCATTCAAATGAGTACTTTCGTACGGGGTATGATATGCACAACTCTACAACGATACCAGTGCGGTTAGGTTGCAGGTCTTACATAGCGTAATGCAATAATCAAATCTAACCACGGTAATCATGCCTTGACCATAAAGTACACATGCTTATTTTGTAGAAAATGAATAAATAACTAAATAAATAAATAAATAGATTGAAGCCTGCATGTGCATGTATGTCAATATTTCGGGATCAGCCAGTCGATTGCAATAGTTCATAACATGAACGTGTCTTATTCATTTATTTCAATAAGACGACTAGCCAGTCTCTTAGTTTCAACTAGGAACGCATGATCAAATTAGTCAAGATAACCATTGTCATTAATGGTGACAAGGCATGAAAGTCATTAGCATTAAATAGGGTTGAGTCTATAACTCTCAAGGTCAAGTTCCAGTCTCACTGGATATCCATATACCAATCCAGACACTTGGCACTAATACACAACCATAGGTATTAAAATATTAACATGCTAAGATTTTCGGGTTCATGCAAAAAGGCGTAAGGATATAATAGGGAATTATCATGCCAACATTAAATGAATAAAATATAGAACAATTAAAACTCCCAAGTCAGGAAGTCATGCTAACAAGTCTAAGCTAAGTCCAAAAGTCACGCAAGAATCGTATGCGTGAAAAGTACGCCAAGTCTGGCATGAAGGAGCGAGCGTAAAAAGTAGTACACTCTGGTAAGCGTGATCGTGAACAGTGAGGTGTGACAAGTGATGCGTGACAAGTGATACGTGCTGGCAACGTGAGCGTATGAGCGTGACAAATAATTCACGCACGCACGCACAGCGTGAGGGTGAAAAGTCACGCACAATGTGATCGTGAAAAGTCACGCACGCAAGCTCGGGGACATGAGCGTGAAAAGTCACGCACGTAGTACAAAGACAGGAGCGTGACTCAAATACACGCAGACAACGCGAGCGTGACTGAAAATACACGCACTCAAATGCGAGCGTGACTAAAAATACACGCACGCACAGAGTGGACGTAACTCAAAAGTCATGCAGACACGCACAGACATGAGCGTGACTAAAATACACGCACGCTCATGAGAACGTTAGCGTGACTGAAATACACGCAAACACGTATAGACGTGTGCGTGACTGGGCTGATGTTTACGCGAGCACGTAAGAACGTGTGCGTGAAACATCTCCCAAACTCCAAGTCCCATGGAGCCTTGTTCCAGTGCCAGAAATACACGCTAAGTTGGTGGACCAAGAACCCATGAACAGCCGAAATACTATAACTTAGATCTAGAGAAAACCAGCCGTAGAAATCAAAAATGCTAAGAACTAATCTCTCTTGGAATCACGAGAAGAAGGCAAATGAACCATAAAATGGGTGGAGAAGGAGCAAGTTTGCACTTGCCTACTGCTGCTGCTGCTGGTTAGGTGGAGAAGTAATGAGAGGAAGAAGAGGAAGTAATGGTGAGAAGGAAGTAATGAGGAGAGAGAAAGAGATGGAAGCTTTAAATAGGAAGGGGGTGGTAGGTGGGAGCTAGTGGGCCGGGTTGTCCACCACCAATCCGAACCCAATAAGGCCGAACCAAATAAGCAAGACTAAAAGCAGGAAATAAAAGCAGGAAGAAAATACAGAAATAAAATTGTAGGAAATAAATTAACATGGAATTTAAAGAGCAGATAATTAATTAACATAAAAATTTCAAAGGAATTTAAATACAGAATACTACATGATAAATACTAAATAAATACACATGAGTTGTACATATATAAAAATACGTATTTCGGGAACGGAAAGTGACATCTCTACCCACCTTAGAAAAATTCCGTCCTCGGAATTTCAAATCCAAGCCTGATAGAAATATCAGAGCTAAACGAATACAAGCAATTCTAGTGAGCAAGCAATCATTTTTACCATATCAAAAGTAAGTACTATATATGTAAATCCATCAATCTATGATATCAAGTAGCTCTACCCATAAGGCGATAAGCATGAGAAATCAAGACAATCAAGGTATACAGTAAGAAATATACCTTGTGAGTCAAACAGGTGTGGATACCGTGATCGGATATCATCCTCACGTTCCCACGTTGACTCTCCCAAGGAGTGATGACCCCAAGCAACACGGACAAGACTAATTGTTCGGTTCTTGAGTATCTTCTTTCTTCGGTCCAAAATGGACGCAGGCTGTTCCTCGTAAGACAGGTTGGTACCAACAACCAGCTCAGAATGATCGAGGACATGGCTTGGGTCTGATACATACCTACGTAATTGAGATACATGAAATATGTCATGCACCTCTCGTAACGAAGGTGGGAGGGATAAACGATAAGCAACATCGCCTATCCGATCAAGAACAACGAATGGGCCCACGTACCGCGAACTCAATTTTCCGCGAACGCCAAATCTAATGACCCCACGAGTAGGTGAGATCCGCAAAAATACGTGGTCCCCAACAGAGAATTCTAACGGCCTACGATGTTGGTCCGCCCAATGACGATGCCGGTCCTACGCAACTCTAAGTCGCTCTCTAATTCCTTTAACTACTTCAACCATCTGAATAATCATTTATGGGCCTAGCATCTTCCTCTCCCCGATATCATCCTATGCAAGCGGTGACCTGCACTTCTTACCATATAATGCTTCGAATGGCGCCATCTGGATACTGGCCTGATAACTACTGTTGTATGAGAACTCGACCAAGTGCAGGTGACTCTCCCAAGACCCTCCAAAATCTAGAGTGCAAGCTCGCAACATGTCTTCTAAAGTCTGAATCGTCCTTTCTGATTGCCCATCCGTCTGCGGATGGTAAGCCGTGCTGAATCTTAACTTGGTACCCAGACTATGATGTAAGCTCTTCTAGAAATGTGATGTAAAGCGGGTATCTCGATTCGACACAATACTGACAGGGACTCCATGCTGCCTGACTATCTGTTGCATATACAACTCTGCCAACTTTTCTGTAGATTGCCCTACTCTGAAAGGAAGAAAGTGTGCTACCTTCGTAAGCCGATCTACTATCACCCAAATAGCGTCTTTACTACTTGGTGATCTTGGTAAACCGGTCACAAAGTCCATTATAATATGCTCCCATTTCCATTCCGGGATAGGAAGCGGTTGCAATAACCCAGCTGGCCTCTGCTGTTCTGCCTTCACCTGCTGACATACCAAGCAACGGGAAACAAATCTAGCTATCTCTCTCTTCATCCCGTTCCACCAGAAATGCTGCTTGATATCTTGGTACATCTTGGTCCCTCCAGGGTGAATAGAATACTGAGAACTGTGAGCTTCTGCCATAACCTCATGTCTGATATCTCCACTAGGTACACATAGACGCGATCCGAACCTAAGTGTACCATCTTCGTGAATCCTCATCTCCTTCCTGAGTCCTGACTCACATTCTGCCCTAAGCTTCTGAATCCTTGGGGCTTGTGCCTGAGCTGCCTTGATCCTGTCTACCAAGTCAGATTGGACTTGTATACTAGTTAGAACTCCTATATCACTAGAAAATATAACTTCGATGTCCATCTCCTGAACGTCTTCTAAGATGTGCTTCTGTATTGTAAACATAAATGCGCCACCTCTCCTGCTAAGAGCGTCTGCTACTACATTAGCCTTGCCTGGATGATACTGAAGCTCCACGTCATAATCCTTAATCAACTCCAACCATCTTCTCTGCCTCATGTTCAGCTCCTTCTGAGTAAAGATGTACTTCAGACTTTTATGATCTGTGTACATCTCCACTCGGTCACCATATAAGTAATGCCTCCATAGCTTCAGAGCAAACACTACTGTCGCCAACTCTAAATCATGAGTTGGGTAATTCTTCTCATGGTCCCGAAGCTGCCTAGATGCATACGCTATCACCTTCCCATGTTGCATAAGGACACATCCAAGTCCTTTACCTGACGCATCACAATATACTGTAAAACCTCCGGGTCCAACTAGTAATGTAAGAATAGGTGCTGATATCAACTTCTGCTTCAAAGTCTCAAATGATGCCTGACATTCTGCCGACCAAACAAATGGCACATCCTTCCGGGTCAAGCGGGTCATGGGCGCTGAAAGCCTTGCAAAGTCTGACACAAACCTTCTGTAATATCCTGCCAATCCCAAGAAACTCCGCACATCTGCTATGGTCTTGGGTACTGGCCAACTCTCTACTGCTTCTACCTTCTTGGGATCTACTGCTACTCCAGCTCCTGATATGATATGACCTAAAAATAAAATGTGATCCGACCAAAACTCACACTTACTGAGCTTGGCATACAACTGGTTCTCTCTCAGAACTTGCAACACTTTTCTGAGGTGGTCTTTATGCTTCTCTTCACTAGCAGAGTATACGAGAATGTCGTCAAGAAACACAACGACAAACTGGTCTAAATATGGCATAAAGATACGATTCATCAAATCCATGAATATTGCTGGAGCATTGGTCAAACCAAACGGCATTACTAAAAATTCGTAATGCCCATACTTCGACCTGAATACTGTCTTGGGAATATCCTCCTTCCGAACCCTCACCTGATGGTACCCTGAACGAAGATCTATCTTGGAGAAAACTCTAGCTTTGCTCAACTGATCAAATAAGTCGTCGATCATGGGTAATGGGTACTTGTTCTTCACTGTTGTCGCGTTAAGCTTCCTGTAGTCAATGCATAATCTGGATGACCCATCCTTCTTTCCCATAAGTACCACTGGTGCTGCCCACGGTGATACGCTAGCTTGGATGAACTTCTTCTCCTTCAGTTCCTCTATATGTTGATATACCTTGGCCTGCTCCGAATCCGCCATTCTATAAACCCGATCTGATATCGATTTAGTTCCTGGTGCCAATTCTATACTGAACTCAATATCCCTAACTGGTGGTAGACCTGGAAGTTCTTTGGGAAATACGTCTAGAAATTCTTCAACTACCTTCGGAATCTGAACTTCTTCCATTGCCGTTACTACTCCCTGCTCTTGCTGAGTTGCCTCTGATCTGACTAAGGTAAATCTCTTCATGCCTGGAATATCAAAAGATACACTCCCTCTACGACAATCTATTGTCGCATGACTGTCTTTCAGCCAGTCCATGCCCAAGATAACGTCAAAATTTCCCACAGGAAATTCTATCAACCGGGCAGGTAAGGAATGCCCGCAAACTACAATGCTACATGCTAAAATAACTCTACTAACTCCTACGAGCCCATTACCAGTGAGTATATTCAACCTCCCTAGCAATGCCTCGAACTCCATTCCTAGTCGTGTCGCAAATCGTGCAGATATAAATGAATGGGATGCTCCCGAATCAAATAATGCTACTGCGGGATATAAGGCGACGAGAATGTTACCTGCCACAATATCTTCCGATGCCAATGCCTCTTCCAGGGACAGAGTGAATGCCTGCCCTCGACCTCCTTGCTGATTTCCATACTGCGGCCTAGCCTGGTGCTGCTGCTGGCCCCTGCCTTGATGATGCTGGGGTGGTTTATGCTGGTGTTGCTGCATCGGCGGTCTCTGTTGTCGAAACATCTGAGCCTGCGGTACTAACGGACGCTGTGCCAATGGCCTAACTGCCACTGCTGGTCCTCGATACTGGCCTGCCCCTGGTGCTGGCAGAGCAGGAAACTGCTGCCCTGGTCCTCTTGACCTCGAATTCATGGGACATGTGGTAACCCGATGGTCTGGATTTCCACATATCAGACATAGTCCATTCAATGTCCGACATACATCTCTAGTGTGTTCTATCTTCCCACAATAAGTGCAGCCCGCCGGGGGTTGCTGGTTCTTCCTCTGTTGCTGTTGCTGCTGCTGCCTGGGTGGTGCTGGTCCTCGTATCGCCACATCGTGGATACGAATGCCAGCGGATGGTGTTGTTGTTCGGGGTGCTGCTCCCCCTCCTCCTTCAATCTGACTGTGGGATCTCTTTTGACCCCCAGTCCTCACCGCAAGCCTCTGAATGGTGATCTCATGCCTTCGAGTTGCCGTCAATATCTCATCAAAAGTTTGGTAATTGTGCCCCTCTATCAATTACAAGAGCTCGAGATGAAACCCTTGCTGAAACCTCATGGCCCTATGGCGCTCTGTTGCTACCATCTCTGGGGCGAATCTACTCAATCTGCAGAATTCCGCTGCATAAGCATCTACAGTCTTGTCGGCCTGCCTGAGGTTGATAAATTTCTGTTGTAGCTCAAACTGCGCCACAACTCCATAGTACTTAGTCTTGAATCTTACAGTGAAATCGTCCCAAGCCACAGGACGTCTGATGCCTACTTTTTCTGATTTCCACCAATCACGTGCGAGATCCTGAAGTAACAACTTCACTAGATCCACACGTTCTTTCGTCGGTACCTTAGCCGCTGTCAGAATAGCCTCCATATCCTTAAGCCATGCATCTGCTGAGATGGCATCCTCTGTGCCCTCGAAACGGCTGGGGTTGTACTTGCAAAACCTGGCTGATGCTCCTGAATCTGGCCTCACTCCTCTTTCCAATGCCGTCTGCAATCCTTGGTTGAACAACACATTCTGCTCTTGTAGCTGAGTGTACATGAGCTGCTGGGCCAACATCTGATGTTGCTGAGCAGCCATCATTCCTCTCATGATCTCCAGAAGGGCTGGTGTGTCCACTTCCACAGGAGTAGGTGGAACTATGGGTGGGTCTAGAATATTTGGATACTGCGGTCCAACCGATGGTTCTACTATCACTTCTTCCTGGATAGCCTCCTGAGGCGAGACTGGCCCTGGTTGCTGACCATCCTGGTCAGGTTGTCCTTGTTGCCTTTGTTGTTGCTGCCCAGCTCTGACCGCTGCGGACGAAGTGCTCCTAAGAAAAGGGAAAAGAGAACAATCAAACGACCAGACATGAAGGATCAATGAAGTCAAAGGATACCGGAATGTCAAGGAACAGTTGAGAATAATGAATCAGGAGATCAAGGGAAAACATGTGTGATTGAGACATCCTATCAAAATACCCCACAAGTCTGAAATCAGACCTGCATGGGCCACCACTAAAACCTTGTCACGCCCTAGAACCAGAATACTGGAGAGCGGGGGAATGACTCAGCCAGCTACGTATTACGGGTAAATGAATACCGTATAATACGATCAATATTGTCTAACCAGATGAGGGGGTGCATACTACATAAAGGTCTTACTATGGTCATTTCACATCTATTGTCTCAATCATTCAATCAAGAAGCATAAAATAGAGAACATGTAAGATAAAGCAGTAAGGCGTCCCAAACGCTCAGTCAAAATGCTCTTGAGATCTGGCTTTACAAAACATAGCCAGATGATATAACAAGTATACACAATTGTTATCAGCTGCAGTCTGACTTAATTACAATTATGTAAAAGTAAGTACAAGACAATCCGACTAACATATCGGTGCCAAACGGCTAAGTATAAAGGTAAATAACAAAACGAGCGGTGAAGTAAGGAACCCACTCGAGTCCTCCTGCGATCATTCCCCTAGTATTGACCATCTTGGAGGTAGAAGTACGCTGGATCCTCGGGAACCGGCTCTAAATCTGGCCATACAAAACCAGAGAGGTTAGACCTCTAATAGCAAGTACCACAAGGAAGGACGATATGAAGGACTAAACCAGCAAGCAAAAGAATATAATGATAATAGATCTCTGCTTTCTACTAGGATTCATATCACATCACGACACTTCGAACCAACCTCCCAACCAAACAAGGACAGAAGTTGGCCCGTCATGTCCTGACGTTCTGATCATCCCAGTTAGGTAACAGAGTAGTGCAGTACACAAACAAATCATCTTGAACGGCCAATCAAATCCTACGGCTTGCTATTATGAGTCCCAAGTTATCCTGGAATTATGCAATAAAGGTTCCTCAGTTCTTACTATGTGCGAGCAAGGCTAGTCTATCCAGTTAACCATGTACGCCATGCATGAATTAGATGAGTCCTAGCAGGACGCCCGTCAATATACAATATACAATAATAATAAAAGTAGATACTGCTCCCTGCCCGTGTGGCAAGTTTACAGTATCTGTGGGAACCAGCCGGCCCGTCGGGTACTAATCGTCCCAAGGGGGCTGCCATGTAAGAACTCGGGAATCCATTCTCTCCATGCCATCATTATTTTATTTAACTTAATAGTCCCTACGTTGAGTGAAATCCCATGCCGTGGATCATGGTCATTCAAATGAGTACTTTCGTACGGGGTACGATATGCACAACTCTACAACGATACCAGTGCGGTTAGGTTGCAGGTCTTACATAGCGTAATGCAACAATCAAATCTAACCACGGTAATCATGCCTTGACCATAAAGTACACATGCTTCTTTTGTAGAAAATGAATAAATAAATAAATAAATAAATAAATAAATAAATAGATTGAAGCCTGCATGTGCATGTATGTCAATATTTCGGGATCAGCCAGTCGATTGCAATAGTTCATAACATGAACGTGTCTCATTCATTTATTTCAATAAGACGACTAGCCAGTCTCTTAGTTCCAACTATGAACACATGATCAAATTAGTCAAGATAACCATCGTCATTAATGGTGACAAGGCATGAAAGTCATTAGCATTAAATAGGGTTGAGTCTATAACTCTCAAGGTCAAGTTCCAGTCTCACTGGATATCCATATACCAATCCAGACACTTGGCACTAATACACAACCATAGGTATTAAAATATTAACATGCTAAGATTTTCGGATTCATGCAAAAAGGCGTAAGGATATAATAGGGAATTATCATGCCAACATTAAATGAATAAAATATAGAACAATTAAAACTTCCAAGTCAGGAAGTCATGCTAACAAGTCTAAGCTAAGTCCAAAAGTCACGCAAGAATCATATGTGTGAAAAGTACGCCAAGTCTGGCATGAAGGAGCGAGCATAAAAAGTAGTACACTCTGGTAAGCGTGATCGTGAACAGTGAGGTGTGACAAGTGATGCGTGACAAGTGATACGTGCTGGCAACGTGAGCGTATGAGCGTGACAAATAATTCACGCACGCACGCGCAGCGTGAGGGTGAAAAGTCACGCACAATGTGATCGTGAAAAGTCACGCACGCAAGCTCAGGGACATGAGCGTGAAAAGTCACGCACGCAGTACAAAGACAGGAGCGTGACTCAAATACACGCAGACAACGCGAGCGTGACTGAAAATACACGCACTCAAATGCGAGCGTGACTAAAAATACACGCACGCACAGAGTGGACGTAACTCAAAAGTCACGCAGACACGCACAGACATGAGCGTGACTAAAATACACGCACGCTCATGAGAACGTTAGCGTGACTGAAATACACGCAAACACGTATAGACGTGTGCGTGACTGGGCTGATGTTTACGCGAGCACGTAAGAACGTGTGCGTGAAACATCTCCCAAACTCCAAGTCCCATGGAGCCTTGTTCCAGTGACAGAAATACACGCTAAGTTGGTGGACCAAGAACCCATGAACAGCCGAAATACTATAACTTAGATCTAGAGAAAACCAGCCGTAGAAATCAAAAATGCTAAGAACTAATCTCTCTTGGAATCACGAGAAGAAGGCAAATGAACCATAAAAATGGGTGGAGAAGGAGCAAGTTTGCACTTGCCTACTGCTGCTGCTGCTGGTTAGGTGGAGAAGTAATGAGAGGAAGAAGAGGAAGTAATGGTGAGAAGGAAGTAATGAGGAGAGAGAAAGAGATGGAAGCTTTAAATAGGAAGGGGGTGGTAGGTGGGAGCTAGTGGGCCGGGTTGTCCACCACCAATCCGAACCCAATAAGGCCGAACCAAATAAGCAAGACTAAAAGCAGGAAATAAAAGCAGGAAGAAAATGTAGAAATAAAATTGTAGGAAATAAATTAATATGGAATTTAAAGAGCAGATAATTAATTAACATGAAAATTTCAAAAGAATTTAAATACAGAATACTACATGATAAATACTAAATAAATACACATGAGTTGTACATATATAAAAATACGTATTTCGGGAACGGAAAGTGACATCTCTACCCACCTTAGAAAAATTCCGTCCTCGGAATTTCAAATCCAAGCCTGATAGAAATATCAGAGCTAAACTAATACAAGCAATTCTAGTGAGCAAGCAATTATTTTTACCATGTCAAAAGTAAGTACTATATATGTAAATCCATCAATCTACGATATCAAGTAGCTCTACCCATAAGGCGATAAGCATGAGAAATCAAGACAATCAAGGTATACAGTAAGAAATATACCTTGTGAGTCAAACAGGTGTGGATACCGTGATCGGATATCATCCTCACGTTCCCACGTTGACTCTCCCAAGGGGTGATGACCCCAAGCAACACGGACAAGACTAATTGTTCGGTTCTTGAGTATCTTCTCTCTTCGGTCCAAAATGGACACAGGCTGTTCCTCGTAAGACAGGTTGGTACCAACAACCAGCTCAGAATGATCGAGAATATGGCTTGGGTCTGATACATACCTACGTAATTGAGATACATGAAACACGTCATGCACCTCTCGTAACGAAGGTGGAAGGGATAAAGGATAAGCAACATCGCCTATCCGATCAAGAACAACGAATGGGCCCACGTACCGCGGACTCAATTTCTCGCGAACGCCAAATCTAATGACCCCACGAGTAGGTGAGATCCGCAAAAATACGTGGTCCCCAACAGAGAATTCTAACGGCCTACGATGTTGGTCCGCCCAATGACGATGCCGGTCCTGCGCAACTCTAAGTCGCTCTCTAATTCCTTTAACTACTTCAACCATCTGAATAATCATTTCTGGGCCTAGCATCTTCCTCTCCCCGATATCATCCTATGCAAGCGGTGACCTGTACTTCTTACCATATAATGCTTCGAATGGCGCCATCTGGATACTGGCCTGATAACTATTGTTGTATGAGAACTCGACCAAATGCAGGTGACTCTCCCAAGACCCTCCAAAATCTAGAGTGCAAGCTCGCAACATGTCTTCTAAAGTCTGAATTGTCCTTTCTGATTGTCCATCCGTCTGCGGATGGTAAGTCGTGCTGAATCTTAACTTGGTACCCAGAATATGATGTAAGCTCTTCCAGAAATATGATGTAAAGTGGGTATCTCGATCCGACACAATACTGACAGGGACTCCATGCTGCCTGACTATCTGTTGCATATACAACTCTGCCAACTTTTCTGTAGATTGCCCTACTCTGAAAGGAAGAAAGTGTGCTACCTTCGTAAGCCGATCTACTATCACCCAAATAGCGTCTTTACCACTTGGTGATCTTGGTAAACCGGTCACAAAGTCTATTGTAATATGCTCCTATTTCCATTTCGGAATAGGAAGCGGTTGCAATAACCCAGCTGGCCTCTGCTGTTCTGCCTTCACCTGCTGACATAACCATCGGCCTCCGAACTGCCATCGGCTGGAATTTGTCGGCGATTTTGTGAGTCATAACCATCGGCCTCCGAACTGCCAAAACGAGATCGCCCACTTGGAATGTTCTGAGTTTAACCTTCTTATTGAAGGCTCCGGAGATTCGGGCTTGATACAACTCGATTCGTTGTTGAGCTAACAGGCGCTTCTTATCTAAGGCCTCCAACTCTTGTAGCCTGCGACGGTAATTATCATCCGTCGTCAATCGATAGGTGAGGGCGACGCAGAGCGAGGGGATTTGAGTCTCCAGTGGGAGAACTGCCTCACTCCCATATACCAGAGAGAATGGTGTGTTCCTGGTAGCCGTCCGGACTGTAGTACGGTACGCCCATAAGCATTCGCCAAGCTTTTCATTCCAGTCGCATTTGTTAGAAGATACGAACTTCTTGAGCAGCTTGATTATTGTTTTGTCGAATGCTTCTGCCAACCCATTCGTCGTCGGATTGTATGGTATTGAAGCAACATTCTGGATTCGGTGTTTGTCACAAAATCGATAGAAGGCATGGCTTGCGAACTGCGGACCGTTGTCGTGGATGATCCTTCGGGGCAGTCCGAAGCGATAGATGACGTGATGGTTGAGGAAGCTGATCACATTTGATATCTTTACCTCTGTAAGCGGGACAACTTTCGCCCATTTGGAGAAGTAATTTGTAATTACCAGTATGAAGCAGTGTCCTCTGGACGAAGGTGGAGTGATTGGGCCAATGATATCCATTCCCTATACCTCAAATGGCCAGGATGCCACCGTTGGATGTAGAAATTCGGATGGTTGGTGTATGAAATCTACGTGGACCTGACAGGCTTTGTACTTTCTTGTATAGTATATCGCGTCTGCCACCATCGTAGGCTAGTAGTAGCCCATCCGGCGAAGGCGATCTCGTAATTTTGGGCCGGCTGATGGGCCCTGCATACGTCGTCATGTTCTTCACGTACAACTTCTTTGGCTTCTGTATTGGACAGACACCGAAGCAGTAATCCGTCGTATGACCGTCGATACAGCATCTTTATTTCTGTATCGTAGAAGAATCTGAGAGAACGTCTTCTAATAGAGGTGGCTTCTTTCGGGTTCTCCGGCAAGATGTCATAGACTGCGAAGTCAATAAATGGGAGCCTCCAATCCTGTGTCTCGTCGACCGTCAGGGCAGAATATGTAAACCCCCATAATTTATATTTGATTTAATTAATTTTTTTTATGTATTTCATAAGCTATGGATTGATATGATACGAGTTTATTAACATAATTAATGTATGTATGTGTGTGTATATATTATTATATGTGTGCATGTGCGTATTCCTATTAAATAAGGAGTATGATAGAATCTAGGATTTTTGGAATTTATTGTAATTTGTTGTCTTTTTTATAGCTTAAAAAGATATAAATATATATATAGATATATATATATATATATATATATATTTATGTAAATGGTATTATATTTATATTAGTTTTGTAAATATATATACATAAGTATTGATGGTGGCCGAAACCCCCACCATCAGCAGCTTAAGGGGGTGGGCCCGACCCCATATTCCTATTAGCTAGAGCTAATGCTAGCAGCAGTAGCTGGAAATACTAGAGCAAACCCGATCCCATACCTAGTCCTAATAAGAATAGCTAGCAGCGGATATATATATATATATAACCAACCGCTCAAAGCCGAACCCTAACCCCTACCCGCGATCAAATAACTTTCGACCCCAAGGCCGCCAACCTTCCCCCATACCCAGTGCTCACCTTCGATCTCCTGCCCGCCGTCGTCGACGTCCGGTTCGCCGTCCAACCGCTCGGAGTCGACAGTTAAACAGAGAACACTCGGTTTTCGAGAAACCCAGGTACCCGATTTTAATTCCAAATATTTTTGATTCTATCCAACGAAAGTTTGATCTATCGAATGCTATGCGTAGTAGACATAACCCTCTTCAAAAACCTTCTGATAGAATCGAGCAAAACACCATATATCTCTCGGTCTTTCGAACCAAATTTCCCGAAAAACTGTCTAAACAGAACAGTTTTAGGGCAGTTCCAAACCCGTATTTGGAAGCCAAATTTTTGGCGATTCTTCGACTGTTTTGAAAAACTAATTGAACACGTCTGAAGACAATATAACCAAGTGTAGAACGCAACTTGTGGATCGAAGTTTCGGTTAATATGTAGGAAGAAATCTGTAAGTGAAGTTGTCGGAAAAACTGGTTTCTAAATCATAAAAACATATGGAAATTGTCCGATACGACGTGCGCCCCGACAAATCGGGCGACGTGGTCATGCGTTATACGCATCGAAAGGTGCGTATAGACGTTGCGAACATGTGGGAACTGACGGAACTCAGTTTCGTCGCGTGTGCGCGACGAAATCAACGCGTATCCGTCGAGATACCCTCGTATCGACGTTTTGCAAACTTGCCCATAACTTCGTGTACAATCGTCGAATCGAGACAAAACTTGCGCCAACAGGTCCGGAACAAAATTCTGGTCTTGCATGCCAAGTTTGGTTCTATTCGGAGAAGGTCGAATCGGAACCCATTTTTGGCGGGCCTGCGACCCACTCAAACGGGCGATTTTGTACACGGCTCCTCGGAATCCAAAACTGGACATACCGTTGAGTTCCTCTCCTCAAACTGAAACCGTAGACATGTAGTTTACCGAATTTAGAGACCGTAGGCTTTGGCACGCATTTCGGTACAAAGCGAGTCCAACGGCGGACATCGTTTTGACCCGAAATTACGATTTTGCCCCTGTTCCAGAATTTGACTTTTGGACAGGCGTTTCCTAGGTATATCTTCTTTGCCGAGATCATTTTTGATGTTTGTTTCAGCGACCAGAATTGTTTGGAGATTATGACGTTTCTTGGCTGAGATTGTGATTATTTGGACTTGCCACTTTGCACCATCAGGCAAGATACCTTGCCACCTTACTCTGTGTTTACTATATTCTTATTTTCAGTTGTTATTTTCAGCATTTTGTTTTATGATATTAAACTGTGCGTCCAAGTCACACTTGGGTGCAAACGACTCTATCGGTCGTTTTTCTTGCTTATTTATTTTCTTGCATTGACTTAGTTTATTGACCACCCATTGATGTTGAGGTATTGGTATATCTCATACGGCCTTGACACTTGTTGTATCACGTGATGTGAGTCACATGTAGGACACGTTTCCGCGTAGTTGGCTGGCCACCGATACGTATGGAGCGTGCGACGGATAGGAGTAACTGCCAATAGTATTGCATGTTAGAAGACTTGGCGGTTACTAGAGGTACATATCAGTCATGGAGATGATGATATAGGCATTGGGTGGGGGGAACAATACCTGACGTATGGGCTTCTTTTCACTTTTCGATTACCTGTGCGCTCCACCGGAGACGCAGGCTCCAGGTGCCCTCTGACGTTTCCCAGAGCGTTATGGACGTAGCCCCTTGCACATGGTGCCCTCTGACGCTTCCCGAGCGTTATGGACGTAGGCCCCTGGTACCCTTTATGGGAACTATGCCGATCCCATTTTTCAGCCAGGGTTCATGCGTCGAAGGATTGTGTCTCAACTGCATATTCACAGTAGAATGGTCAGGAACCCGATTGCATGCATACCTTTTCTCTTATTATATTATCACAGTTTATACGGCATGGTGTTTTCTTGTATCTTGCTATGTCCCCTGAGTACCTGGTTATCTCTCCAGGTTTAGACGATATTCCACAGGAGTACGGAGCAGCATTGGAGCTATCTTATATTGATGACGAGGAAGTCACTACGGATTTCTAGTCTATTCCATATTTGAGACAGTTGTAGACATTATTTTACATCTCTTTTTCCTTCTATTTACGGAGGTTAGACTCCGATCTTGTGAGACTATTTTTCATAGCTGTTTGGAGTGAGTATGTTCACCCGGCTATCTTTTGATACTCTTATTTATTATCTGGACTTTATTATCTTCTGTGTTAAGCTGTGATGAGATTAGATATGTTATTATGGCCTGTGATTATTTTATTTACAGCTTATGTGCATATATGAGGATTCTATATATTGGAGTATTCTTCGCATATGTGCAGCTGGCATGTTCACGTACTCGGTCCTATGTATTTTGGGACTGGGGCGTTACATGTTTTTGTGGTGGCCCATACAGGTCTGATTTAATATTGTTGGGTTACATGACTGTGCCCAACAAGCCTGCATATAGGAATAGGAATATCTCATCCAGAACTACTACTACCTCTTGACTTCCAAACTCTTTGAAACTTCCTTGATTATTCGATTTATTACATATCTAATCTTTCCTAATATCAAACTTATCTTCCTCGTGCCAACAGTATGAATCTACGAAGCGGACGCACTTCTGCCTTGGCCCTCACATCTAGCGAGGAGACTACACCAGAAGGACAGAATCCTCCCATGACTCCAGCGATACCCTACCAGCCAGAACTGTCACAGCCCACTACGACACCGACGACGAAGTACCCAAATACTGTAGCACCCCCAGGCAGCCAGGCTGGGCAGACCACTACCATGCCACCGGGAGGGAATGTACCATTGCCACCACCACCACCTTTCCCTCAGCAATTTTCCCCACAGTCGGGACCTCAGATGCCTCCACCACTGACTGATGGGAGCCCTACTACCCAGTTTATGTATACCATGATGGAGGCTCAGTGGCAGCAGACTGAGCTGATGAGACAGACGATGATGGCAGCCATGGCTAGACCTCTACCACCACCTCTAGTACCAGCACCAGCACCGGCTCTGTATCCTTATGAAGGCTCTATCAAGAATTTCACATATGTGAACCCCAAGGCCTTTAGAGGGACGGAGAAGCCATTAGAGGTGTCACAGTGGCTTATTAGTACCTAGAAGCTACTGAAGGCATCCCAGTTGCCAGCTCGAGATTGGATGACAGCGGTGGACCTACTGTTAGAAGACAATGCTCAGCATTGGTGGAAGGCGGAAGAGAGACGATTAGGCACTGGGATCACTTGGAAGCAGTTCTATGATGCATTTTATGAGAGATTCTTCCCTATTCATGTTCGAGATGGTCTCTATGACCAGTTCCTTCATCTGAAGTAAGGGAATATGACAGTTGACGAGTATGACTCGGAGTTCAATCGCCTGAGTCGATTTAGTGCGGGATTGATTCCGACAGAGTTAGAGAAGGCAAGGAGATTTCATCAGGGGCTTGCACCAGAGCTCAAGTCTTATACGACTACCCAGTCTCGAGTCTCCCATTCAGCTGTCTTGGAAGAAGCTCGTGCTCAGGAGATTCTTCGCAAGGAACAGCAGCATACATCGAGACGCCATACCCCAGCAGTTACACCAGCCCGAGCTACTCAGAGTGGACCTATTAGGAGGCCCACAGGACAGTTCCAGCAGAGACCCTTACCTTATCAGAAGCCCGTTTGCCATTACTGTAGAAAACATGGACATATCCAGAACGACTGCAGGACTCGCCTTGGATTATGCTTGAGATGTGGATCCAATCAGCACATGCTCAAGGATTGTCCGGAGCAACATGCAATAGTACAAGCTCGGCAAAATCCGAGGCCCACAGCCCCAGCTCTCCCAGCACCACAGCCCATAGCAGGAGCACCTCGTCCACCATTGCCTTCCCAAGGCGTACAGTACAACAAGGCCAGAGCTCAGGGCTCGGGACATAATTTTGGACAGGCATTCTCACTTGCTATTGAGGATGTAGAGACAGAGGCAGAGGTTATAGCAGGTATGGTTCTAGTTGCATCTTTTCCTGCTATTACATTATTTGATACTGGAGCCACACATTCATTTATAGCCACTAGTTTTGCCACTAGACACAGTATTCCCATCACACCCTTAGCTAAGAATGTTAAAATCCTCACTGGAGGAGGAGTTGTACCTGTTAGTGGTGTTTGTAGACTTTATCCTATAGTGATAAATGGCAGAGAGATGATGGCACGACTTCTTGTATTCCCCATGCCGACATTTGATGTGGTTCTTGGAATGGACTGGTTGAGTCATCATTTCGCTCTCATAGACTGCCATAGGAGCAGTATTATCTTTAGACCTCCGAATGCGGCAGAGTTTGAGTTCACCAAAGAAGACGGAGATAGTTGTGAAGCACCCACATCGGAAACTCACATGATGATGCATGACACCCCACAGCATCCTATTATCACTGAGTTCGAGAATGTATTCCCCGAGGAGTTGTCAGGACTACCACCTGACCGAGATATTGAGTTTTCTATTGAGCTTATTCCCGGAGCTGAGCCTATTTCTTCTCGAGTATATCGTCTGGCACCCAAGGAGTTGGTAGAGATGAAGACACAGATTGATGACTTATTAGAGAAAGGATTTATTCATGCCAGTACGTCACCATAGGGAGCACCCGTTCTTTTTGTGCCTAAGAAAGACGGGACAGTGCGCATGTGCATCGACTACAGAGCACTGAATGCGGTGACGGTGAAGAACAAGTATCCCTTGCCATGTATAGACGATCTATTTGACCAACTGAGTGGAGCAAAAGTATTCTCCAAGATTGATTTACGATCAGGCTATCACCAATTGATGGTTCGGAAGGAAGACATTGCTAAGACGGCCTTTCGATCGAGGTATGGACACTACAAGTTTTTGGTCATGCCTTTCGGTTTGACCAACGCTCCCGCAGTTTTCATGAATTTAATGAACAAGATCTTTCACCAATACTTGGACAAATTTGTAGTTGTCTTTATAGACGATATCTTGATTTACTCCAAGAGTCAAGAGGAGCATGTGCAGTATCTACGGATAGTTTTGGGAACATTGAGGAACAAGACTCTTTGCGAAGCTTAGCAAGTGTGATTTCTTTCCCAATGAGGTATCATTCCTTGGTCATATTATTACGGGCGATGGTATATCATTAGACCCAGAGAAGATCACAGCAGTCAAATCATGGCCCGCACCCACATCAGCTTCTGAAGTGAGAAGTTTTCTCGGACTTGCGGGTTACTATCGACGGTTCGTAGAAGATTTCTCTCGAATAGCGGGGCCTATGACTCGATTAACTTGCAAGGATCAAGAGTTTGTATGGACAGACGAGTGTCAAGCCGCTTTTGACGAGTTGAAGAAGCGATTGACCACAGCACCAATCTTGACACTACAATCGGGCCCAGGAGGATTTGTGATCTACAGCGACGCATCCGGAAAGGGATTAGGATGTGTATTGATGCAGCATGGTCGTGTAGTAGCTTATGCATCGCAAAAATTGAGAGTGCATGAGAAGAATTATCTGACCCACGATCTAGAGCTCGCAGCGGTTATCTTTGCTTTGAAGCTATGGAGACACTACTTGTACGGCGAGAAGGTTGATATCTACACTGATCATAAGAGCCTCAAGTACGTGTTCACACAGAAAGAGTTGAATATGCGTCAGCGACGTTGGTTGGAGTTGATGAAGGATTATGAGATCGAACTTCATTATCATCCGGGCAAGGCTAATGTCGTGACAGATGCTTTGAGCCGTAAGCCTATGGCACACATTTTGACTACACAGAAGGAATTGATTAGAGACTTGGAGCAGCTTGGTATTGAGGTAGTATTGCCCGGTACAGACGGCGTATTAGCCAACCTCCAAGTGCAATCATCACTGGTAGAGCGCATCAAGGCAGCATTGCCTAATAATGCTAGATTTCGATGACTGAAAGAGAGAACGGAAGCAGGAGAGCAGGCAGGTTTGAGGATCCACTCAGATGGGACACTGCGATGCGGTGATCGCATTTATGTATCCAATGGAGATCTACGACAGGAGCTGATGGTCGAGGCTCACAGTTCGGCTTACTCTATTCATCCCGGAGGGACCAAGATGTATCGTGACCTACGACAGTATTATTGGTGGCATGGAATGAAGCGAGAGATAGCTCGTTTCGTTGCCAAGTGCTTGGTATGTCAACAAGTGAAGGCGGAGCACCAGAGGACGGCAGGATTGTTACAGCCGCTACCCATTCCCGAGTGGAAGTGGAAGCACATTACTATGGATTTCATCACGGGTTTTCCTCGGAGTCCTAGAGGACGTGATGCAGTGTGGGTGATTGTTGATAGACTTACGAAATCAGCACACTTCTTACCTTTTAGAGTGGGCCAGTCGACAGAGGTATTGGCAGAGATGTATATGGAGCAGATTGTGAGATTGCATGGTGTACCTGTTAGTATTGTGTCAGACTGCGACTCAAGATTCACCTCGTACTTTTGGAGGAGCATGCAAGAGAGTTTGGGCACTCGATTGATGTTTAGCACATCGTATCATCCGCAGACAGAAGGCCAGTCAGAGCGTACCATTTAGACGCTAGAGGGTATGCTGAGAGTGTGTATGCTTGATTTTGGCGGTTCGTGGGAGGACCATCTTCATCTTGTTGAGTTTTCCTACAACAATAGCTATCAAGCGAGCATTCAGATGGCTCCGTTTGAAGCATTGTATGGTAGGAAGTGTCGGTCTCCTATTTGTTGGAGCGATATAGGAGAGCGACAGCTATTGGGTCCCGAGTTGGCCTTGAGCACAGTAGAGACAGTGAAGAAGATTCAGGACCACCTGCGAGCAGCGCAGGATCGTAAGAAGCAGTGGGCAGATAATCGTCGTCGATCCTTGGAGTTCAAAGAGGGTGACCATGTGTTCTTGAAGATATCCCCCACTAGAGGCACGATTCGATTCGGAGGACGTGGCAAGTTGAGTCCAAGGTACATCGGCCCATTCGATGTCTTGGAACGTGTTGGAGAGGTTGCCTACAGATTGGCACTGCCACCGTCACTAGAGGGAGTGCATGACGTATTCCATATATCTCAATTGAGGAGGTACGTGGCAGACAGCAATCATGTGCTTGATCACTCCGAGATCACAGTTGGACCGAGTTTGTCGTATGAAGAGCAACCAGTAGGTATCTTCGATCGCCGGGTGAAGGTGTTACGGAATCAATCTATTCCATTGGTTCATGTGGAATGGAAGCATCACTCGCCAGGGGAGTCTACTTGGGAGCGCGAGGACGACATCTGAAATCGCTACCCACAATTGTTCGAAAATGAAGGTATGTCTTGCATTATATTTCCATGCATTGCATTTGATCCCCGACCTTAGTTTAATTTCGAGGACGAAATTTTCTTTAAGTTGGGTGGATGTAAACCCCCATAATTTATATTTGATTTAATTAATTTTTTTTATGTATTTCATAAGCTATGGATTGATATGATACGAGTTTATTAACATAATTAATGTATGTATGTGTGTGTATATATTATTATATGTGTGCATGTGCGTATTCCTATTAAATAAGGAGTATGATAGAATCTAGGATTTTTGGAATTTATTGTGATTTGTTGTCTTTTTGATAGCTTAAAAAGATATAAATATATATATATATATAGATATGTATATTTATGTAAATGGTATTATATATATATTAGTTTTGTAAATATATATACATAAGTATTGATGGTGGCCGAAACCCCCACCATCAGCAGCTTAAGGGGGTGGGCCCGACCCCATATTCCCATTAGCTAGAGCTAATGCTAGCAGCAGTAGCTGCAAATACTAGAGCAAACCCGAGCCCATACCTAGTCCTAATAGGAATAGCTAGCAGCGGATATATATATATATATATAACCAACCGCTCAAAGCCGAACCCTAACCCCTCCCCGCGATCAAATAACTCTCAACCCCAAGGCCGCCAACCTTCCCCCATACCCAGCGCTCACCTTCGATCTCCTGCCCACCGTCGCCGTCCGGTTCGCCGTCCAACCGCTCGGAGTCGACAGTTAAACAGAGAACACTCTGTTTTCGAGAAACCCAGGTACCCGATTTCAATTCCAAATATTTTTGATTCTATCCAACGAAAGATTGATCTATCGAATGCTATGCATAGTAGACATAACCCTCTTCAAAACCCTTCTGATAGAATCGAGCGAAACACCATATATCTCTCGGTCTTTCGAACCAAACTTCCCAAAAAACTGTCTAAACAGAACAGTTTCAGGACAGTTCCAAACCCGTATTTGGAAGCCAAATTTTTGGCGATTCTTCGACTGTTTTAAAAAACTAATTGAACACGTGTGAAGACAATATAACCAAGTGTAGAACGCAACTTGTGGATCGAAGTTTCGGTTAATATGTAGGAAGAAATCTGTAAGTGAAGTTGTCGGAAAAACTGGTTTCTAAATCATAAAAACATATGAAAATTGTCCGATATGACGTGCGCCCCGACAAACCGGCGACGTGGTTGCGCATTATATGCATCGAAAGGCGCGTATAGACGTCGTGGACGTGTGGGAACTGACGGAACTCAGTTTCGTCGCGTGTGCGCGACGAAATCAACGCGTATCCGTCGAGAAACCCCCGTATCGACGTTTTGCAAACTTACCCATAACTTCGTGTACAATCGTTAAATCGAGACGAAACTTGTGCCAACAGGTCCAGAACGAAATTCTGGTCCTGCATGCCATGTTTGGTTCTATTCGGAGAAGGTTGAATCGGAACCCATTTTTGGCAGGCCCGCGACCCACTCAAACGGGCACTTTTGTACACGGCTCCTCGGAATCCAAAACTGGACATACCGTTGAGTTCCTCTCCTCAAACTGAAACTATAGACATGTAGTTTGCCGACTTTAAAGATCGTAGGCTTTGGCACGCGTTTCGGTGCAAAGCGAGTCCAACGGCGGACATCGTTTTGACCCGAAATTACGATTTTGCCCCTGTTCCAGAATTTGACTTTTGGACAGGCATTTCCTAGGTATATCTTCTTCACCGAGACCATTTTTGATGTTTGTTTCAGCGACCGGAGTTGTTTGGAGATTGTGACGTTTCTTGGCTGACATTGTGATTACTTGGACTTTCCACTTTGCACCATCAGGCAAGATACCTTGCCACCTTACTCTGTGTTTACTATATTCTTACTTTCAGTTTTTATTTTTAGCATTTTGTTTCGTGATATTAAACTGTGCGTCCAATTCATACTTGGGTGCAAGCGACTCTATCGGTCATTTTTCTTGCTTATTTATTTTCTTGCATTGACTTAGTTTATCGACCACCCATTGATGTTGAGGTATTGGTATATCTCATACGGCCTTGACACTTGTTGTATCATGTGATGTGAGTCACATGTAGGACACATTTCCGCGTAGTTGGCTGGCCACCGATACGTATGGAGCGTGCGACGGATAGGAGTAACTGCCAATAGTATTGCATGTTAGAAGACTTGGCGGTTACTAGAGGTACATATCAGTCATGGAGATGATGATACTAGGCATTGGGTGGGGAGAACAATACCTGATGTATGGGCTTCTTTTTACTTTCCGATTACCTGTGCGCTCCACCAGAGACGCAGGCTCCAGGTGCCCTCTGACGTTTTCCAGAGCTTTATGGACGTAGCCCCTTGCACATGGTGCCCTCTGACGCTTCCCGAGCGTTATGGACGTAGGCCCCTGGTACCCTTTATGGGAACTATGCCGATCCTATTTTTCAGCCAGGGTTCATACGTCGAAGGATTGTGTCTCAACTGCATATTCACAGTAGAATGGTCAGGAACCCGATTACATGCATACCTTTTCTCTTATTATATTATCACAGTTTATACGGCATGGTATTTTCTTGTATCTTGCTATGTCCCCTGAGGACCTGGTTATCTCTCCAGGTTTAGACGATATTCCACAGGAGTACGGAGTAGTATTGGAGCTATCTTATATTGATGACGAGGCAGTCACTACGGATTTCTAGTCTATTCCATATTTGAGACAGTTGTAGACATTATTTTACATCTATTTTTCCTTCTATTTACGGAGGTTGGAATCCGATCTTGTGAGACTATTTTTCATAGCTGTTTGGAGTGAGTATGTTCACCCGGCTATCTTTTGATACTCTTATTTATTATCTGGACTTCATTATCTTCTGTGTTGAGCTGTGATGAGATTAGATATGTTATTCTGGCCTGTGATTATTTTATTTACAGCTTATGTACATATATGAGGATTCCATATATTGGAGTATTCTTCGCATATGTGCAGCTGGCATGTTCACGTACTCGGTCCTACGCATTTTGGGACTGGGGCGTTACAGAATAGCTCACATCAAATTGGACATTGTTCTTGGGACAGACCAACTCATGGCCTATTATGTCCACCAAATGATGAGTATATTTTGGGACCGCCAGGAAAGTGGCCAGACGTGCTAAGGCGTCGGCTTCAATGTTCCGGAGTCTCGAAACATGTTCTATGAAGAACCCTTTCAGAGACGTAATGATGGTGATCGCTACCTGATGATAGGGGATCATGTCTTCATGACGAACTTCATATGAACCCCGGATCTGATTGACGATTAACTGTGATTCGTCATATGCTTCCAGGTACTCTATCCCCATTTCTTTTGTAAGTCGGAGGCCGATAACCAAGGCATTGTACTCGGCTACGTTGTTCGAGCAGGGTTCTGTAAGAGAATATGCCCGGTTGATCACCAAGCCAGAGGAAGAAATTAGTACCACTCAATGTTGCCCTTGGGCCCGGTTCTTGAAGCACTATCGAAGAACATTCGCCAGACGGAATCATCGGAAGTCGTGTTTGAATTGGCGACCTCGTCTGGAATCTTTTCATATATTCTGGTTGACTCCGAACTTGGATGGGCTGCTAAAAAGTCCGCCAGAGATTGACCTTTAACAGCTTTTTGCGGAACGAAGATCATGTGGTAGGGAGACAGTAATATCGCCCAAGTAGCAAGGCAAGAGCTGAGCGCACCTGGCTTGGTCATGATAACCCTGAGGGGGTTAACTCGAGATATGACATGGATGGTTTGTCCTGTAACATAGTGTCGCATCTTCTGGATAGCGAACACCAGAGCAAGACATTCATTCTCCACGATGGTGTATCTATGCTCAGGCCTAATCATCATTCAACTGAGGTAATAGATAGCTTGTTCATGCCCCGCGTCATTATTTTCTGCTAGTAGAGCACCGAGGGAATGCTCTATCGCTCGTACATAAAGCAAGAACGGCTTTCCAGCAACCGGGGCCACCAGAACTGGAGGATTTGACAGATATTCTTTGATGTTGTCGAACGTACGTTGGCACTCTTTATCCCATATGAATGAGACGCCCTTCTACATGAGGTGGATGAATGGTTGACATCGCCCGGAGAGGTTAGAGATGAACCTCCTGATGTAAGCTAGCCTCCCTTGAAGGCCTCGGAGTTCACAAAGATTTCTCAGGGGATCCATCTCCATGATTGCCTTCGTCTTCTCCGGATCTATATAAATTCCCTGGATAGTAATGGTAAAATCCAGGAATTTTCTACTAGATACGCCCAAGAAGGATTTGGTAGGATTCATCTTCAAGTTGTGCGCTCGTATCGGGTCGAATACCGTCCTCAGATCCTGTAGATGGTCTCCCTTAAAGCGGCTTTTGACAGCGATGTCATCAACATAACACTCCACGGTCTTACGCAGGTGATCTATGAAAATGACACTCATGGCTCTTTGATATGTGGCGCCGACATTCTTTAAACCAAAGGGCATGGCTGCATAACAGTACACGCCAATCGATGTTCGGAATGATGTATGCTTTTCGTCATCAGGAAACAACTTGATTGGGTTGTATCCTGAGAAGCCGTCCATGAATGACATGCGCTCAAAGCCACATGTGTTGTCGATCATGATGTCCGTAATGGGAAGAGGGTACTCATCTTTAGGACATGCTTCATTTAGATTTTGGAAGTCGATACAAATTTAAATCTTCCCATTCTTCTTGAGGACTGGTACTATATTGGCAACCCAGTATGGATTTTGCTCCTCCCGGATGAAGCTGTTGGCTATCAGTTTGTTGACCTCAGCTTCGATAGAATTCATGATGTCCAGGCGGAAACGTCTTTGCTGTTGCTTGACCGACTTTGCGTCTGGATGAATATTGAGTTTATGAAGTACAACCTCGGGGTTTAGCCCTGGCATGTCTTCATAGCTCTAGGTGAACACGTCAATGTACTATCTGACGAGTTGCAAAAATGCCTCCCGCTCTTCGTCTGTCAAGCTTTTGCTGACGAAGATTGGCTTTGGAGAGGACTTATAGCCGAGGTCAACTTGCATAACCTTATCTTCAGTGGGAGGTTCACGAAGTTTGAAGAGTTTCTTCCACTATGCATCTAGTTGCTGGACCCAAGGTTCTAACTCGAGAAGTTCGGGTACATCTTCGTCTTCTTCGTAGGCATCAGCAAATGCCATATTGACAGACAAAGCTTGTCTGAATACGTCCCCGATGCTGACATCCGAATCAGAAGTTGGTGATCCGGTTGAGTGTGAATGCCAGTCACATTCCTCATCTGAGCTTTTAGGGGTCGTTGCAGGTGTAATATTACCTAGCCTACGTCTGGTCTTGTTGTAGTAATCTCGTGGCTTCCTAGCTGGGTCTGGAAATTGTAAGGGTAATCATCGACCAGTGTCGTAGTTTAAGCCTGGCGTAGTCTCCAGATCATACCCCTGTTTTTGCATGAGGTACTTGGATCGGGAGCTATACAGATAGATGGGCAGTCTTCCGGTATCGGGTTCGAGATCAACTTCTTCTATCCTGAAGGGCTGTGGGTCATTCTTTCGGCCGAAGATGATTGGATGATCCTCTCCCTCGACTATGAAGCAAGCGTCTTCTACGTGAGTATGTTGGTTTACGGTGTAGACATTTGTCACCGGTGTGTGTAGGTAGGTGCCTATACCGTGTTCAATAGCATACATTGTACAAAGCTTATTAAGCTCGAGGTAGTTCAAAGATAGCCCTTTATTGATGAAGTAAGGTATCTTTCCCGGTGGAATTACATCATCTGCGGACGGAACATCTGTGTGAGCAGCCACATACTTGGCCAGCTCTAGCTCTTCTTCGGCTACCCCCTGTGTCAATGAAGACTGAGAGGACGACCTGGGCAGCTTAATCATCAGGGGCTCCACTGGTGGAACAGAACGTGGAGTCGTTGGTGCACTAGCGACCGCCAGTTTAGTGCTTGGTGCGAGGCAGGGAGTTGTTGGGTCTCTAGCAGTCCCCGACTTAGCACTCGGCTGCCGACTCATTCTGGGAAGACGAATCGTCATCGGCTTGACAGAGGGATTGAGCTCCTCCGTTTGTTGCTGGCCGGCTCTCGGCAGCCTTATCGTCAGTGGCTAAGTCGTGGGTCTTGGCCCTTGGCCAGACCTTGGCAGTCGGATCGTCATCTGCTCTTTTTGTGCAGTGAGCACCGGAAGACCAGTTTCTTCTCTACGCAGAGTGGCTGTTATAGGTGCCGTCTTGCCTGGTTTGCGGGGTTGGATATGGATTCTCAAGGGTTCCTCAGGCCCCGCAATGGCCTCCGTCTGTTCTTGAACATCCTCCTTGACCAGGTGCCTCTTGGATTTCTTATACAAGCAAGAATCCGAATAGTAAGATTCGACCCCTTTGAAGGGATCGATGTCAGCAAATTTCATCCTCACGAAGCCGTGCTTGTCGACGTACTTGAAGCACTAGTGCAATGTGGAAGGCACGATCATATAATCGTGTATCCACGGACGCCCCAGAAGAATATTGTAGGAGGTGTCTGCATCGATGACATAGCAGGTTACTTCCGACTGAAGGTCGCCAATTTGGCACTTCAGACGAATCTTCCCGATGGGATAGCTTCTTCCGGAATTAAAACCGCTGATGGCGGTGCTGGAGGAGTCAGCCGATGCATAGGGATGCGCAGATGATGAAGCAAGCTCTTCGAGATAACGCTTATCGAAGAACCCGGATCAATGTGCATCCGATCCACCTTGACATCGCCGACATATCCAGTATAATACAGAGGGCGATCGTGCAGGTTGGTTTTGATAACTATGTCCTGCGAAGTGAACACAATGTTGGACATGGCCCCTGTGCAAGCGCTGTCTTGGAGATCCGCCGGCGAGCTCTCCCCACTGAGATTGACCTGAGCCAGATGTGCATCGACATTCTGGAGTGCCTCGTTCAGTGCGACGCGAACATCTTTGGAGAGTCTCAGGAGCTCATATAATGATAATTTGGCCGGTGTGTTGGCCAATTGTGCAAGAATGTCAAAATTGTAGGGCCTCTCCAGCCCATGTGGTGCGTCTTTGCGGAGCGGCTTGTGAAAGCGGGTCTCCTTTGGCTTCGGCTTCTCGGCCGGCGGTGGCTGAGAAGGTCCTGGAGCATCAGCAGCGGCCGGATGGCGTTCTTCAGCCGAGTTACCCGATGTAGGTTGGGATTGTGCACCAGACCGGGTGACGACAACCGTAGTTTCTTTGACATCTGTCGAGATTATGCGACAGGACTTGACTTTCCCACCCTTTTTCTTGTCGGTGGAGGGCAGTATGGACTGAGTCACTTCAGGTACCAGGTCCGGATGGACCCACATGACCTCTCATCGTGATGTGGTGAGAGGCACTAGACCAGCAACCTGGTCTCGTGGAGGTGGAAGATTAGCGACCTTCATCTTTAACCGGGGGATGGGTACTACTCCACCTTGAGTCTTTGTCAGAGGGAAGATGCCAATTTGGACTGACACCATGTTGGCAGCGACCGTCACCTCTTCGAAATCAATGGCCAGGGCCTTGGAGTCGATGAGGTTTTGGATGTACCGTTTCAGTTGGAAGCAGTCTTGTGTAGCATGGTGGACATAGCGATGGTAGTGTCAGTACTTGGGGCTCTCCATCTCTACGGGACGAGGTTCACGCCTTGGAGGAGGGAGCTGAATTCGATCTTCTTGTATGAGCATGTCAAGGATGGGCTTGACATGGCTGTCTTCAAAGGAGTAAGTCATCTGCGGCCACTGCTTCTCTGCCGGCTTCGGTTCAGTCTTCTGGGCTGTGTCGGCCACCATAGCCTGTTTACCCTTGTTGTTTCGGTTGTTGGAGGAATTATCGCCGTTGTTGTTATTGGCATTAAGGCGTTTGCCCTTGTCATCTCCTTCCGAGATGTGCAATCCCAGTTGGCGAGCTTTTTTTAACTTGTCTTCTGCGCTAGTGGCGCTGATGATGAAAGTCTACCAATCCTTGAATTGACTTTTGCCCATCCAGAGGCTGATTGTGGGGAGCAGCCTCTTTTGGAAAATTTCAATCAAGGAAAAGTCCGGATTACCGGAGGGCAACTTCATCGCGGTTTGGCAAAATCGCTCAATATAGTTCCTTGTCAGCTCCTTCTCGCCTTGAACAACGTCCATGAGAGTTGATATTGTGACATCATGTCCCACCTCATAGAACCTCTCCAAGAACATACGTTTGAAGCCAGCGAAGGAATCGATGCAGTTGTCCGACAGGTTGCGGTACCAATCGAATGCGACTCCCTTCAATGCCCCGATGAACAATCGTGTAAGGATGGCGTCGTCATGCGGGAGATGATCTGTTGTGACCTCAAAGTAGGTCACGTACCGGCTTACAGCGGTCTTGCCATCATATGGAATAATATTGAATGGCTTGTACCAAGGAGGGAAGGGGACATCTCTCCATGCAGCGGGATACGGCTGTCGTATCCTGAGGTCCTGAGAGTTTTCTCGAGCGTGAAACATTGCCCGAAGCTCTTGGACCTCTCTTCTTGCCTTCCTAGCCTCATCTGCAGCAGTGGGAGCCGACATCCCGGGTGGATTCTCACCTGGAGTTGGTGCAGTTGTGTTTGAGTTCGCATTGACGGTGGGACCCACACTTGTCTGGCCAGGCGTCCTTCCTTGGAGAGTCGGCAGGGCTGCCTTAATCTTGTCTATTGATTTGACCAAGGTATGAAGTATGGCCTCAAAAGTGTCGAGGCGTTGTCAATCGCTGGGACCGTCCTGGTCATTCCCAGTCATAAATACTGTTCTCGTGCGGGGAATAGTGGAAGGAACTGCGGAGGATGTGCTCTCCGAATTATACCCCCGAATAGAGAAGTCGTCGGGATATGTAGGAATGTTCTCCTCCGGTTCGGACTCGGAGGTAGTGTTACCCCCTGCATCGGACGTTGCTTCATCTTGGGACCCATGGACATTTGGGTCTGTTGCATCTGTTGGAGGAACTGTCTTCCCTGGTTCATCTTCTTGGAACACCAGATTGTCGTGGATGTTTCGGGGAGTGCTACCTCCAGCTTCGGTTACCCCTAGGGATGTAGAAGAAGAATCTCCAAGTGTTGAATATTTCATTTTAGAGCGGGTGCCTTGAAAAACTCCTCTTGTGGTTGTTGTGGACAACTGTTTGGATGAGAGTTTCTTAGCCGTGCTAGTAGAGATCGTCAGACTGGAAACATTTATCTTCTTCCCCGTCTTGCCGGTAGGGATCTTCCGAGCAGAATTGCAGGTGGCGACATGAAGCACCTCGTCTCCTGAGCTTTGTTGCAAGACCGGTCCTGGCTACTGCAGTCGTTGGAAGACGGACTGCCGGTCCTCTTGTACTGCCGCCTTGCTGCAGCAGCAGTTGACAATGACTTGAGTGCAGTGTTGTCCGTGAAAGGACTCTCTGCACACCAAGCTTTCTTCTCTTTTCTTGCGTTTGTGAAGAATCACATCACGCCAGTCACTCGTTTTGTGGGCCTGGGAGTCCCGAGGACACGAGTGTGTTGGCACCATGTTTGCTCTCTGATTGGGAGACTCTTGGGAACCACTCTGTTCGTTTGCCGCCGGGGGCTGGACACGGTCGGTTCTGTACAACTTTCCATCAGAGGCCCGCCTAACTGTAAGCGGAGCTCTCTGATGGTCAGAGGTTCGGACAGCTGACTGAGCGCGATGAGCCCGTGCTGCCCTAAACTTCTTCCCTCTAGCGCCCAAAGATGCATAGTAGGAAGAGTCCAAATTGTGCGGCACAGAGTCTGGCACATCTTTATAGGAGCATCTGAAGTCAGAACCGCATGAGAGGCGGTCGAAGACTGAACCCGAACTGCATGGAGCAAATATTCTGCTGCTCGGATTGGTGGCCGCATAGGCTGTCTGCATACGGCTGGCATTTGTGGCCGCATAAGCAGTCTGCCTGCGGCTGGCATTGGTGGCCGCATAAGCAGTCTGTATGCGGCTGGAAGTCATGGCCGCATGTGCCTTCTCCATGCGGCTGGCTGTTGTGGCCGTATGAGCCTGCTCCATACAGCTGGCTTTTGTGGCCGCATGAGCCTTCTCCATGCGGCTGGCTCTTGTGGCCGCATAAGTATTCATGCGGCTGGCGCCCTTATGCGACTTCTCCCTGGACCGTATAGAGTCCATATTTGCCCCTGCAAGTCCAGTATCGTAGTATTTTCCTCTGCCAGACTTAGGGACAGCAGAGTCCTCTACGGTCTGAAGTGGGGCCGCATACGAGTCTTCTCCGCCATCTTGGGCAGCAGAGAACATTTCTTCCAGAGCTTGGGGAGGAGCAAATGATTTGGGCCTCCACTCCCTGCGGGCCTTCTTCGTGCAGGCTCGCTTCTGGACCGGGCCAGCGCTCCCGTCGGAGAGCATTTCTTCAAGCGCCTGTTGGTCAAAACGGACGACCAACATCTGTTGCATGGAGCCAAGTTTGGCTACGTCCGATTGCGTTACCAACTTCTCAGTAGTGGAGAAGTTAGTCCCCAGCAGAGTCGCCATCGTGTTTACCATTGATTATCTAAGGACATAACAGTTTTATGGGAGGACTGAACTTTGATTCACAATACAAACTCGCTCGTACAAAGAGAGCCTAGGAACAAAACCTATGAAAAGCAATCTAAGTATAATTGTTTAGTTTTTGATTCTGGGGGGTGACGATAGAGGTTCGGGAAAGTGATATCAACTCCGTCTTACTCCTTGGACGATCGAACGCGACCTTGGCTCCGGCGAAGAAGTGCTCTCTTGCTCTGTGGGATGCTCTCTGTGTATATCTCCTGCTCTGTGTGCTTTTCTCTGTGTGTCTGCAAAGGAATAATCCCCCGCTATTTATAGAACTTTTTGATGAGTGGTGTGTGCAGTAACCGCGTCTTGAAAAGTGGGCAGTTGGGGATTGGTTAAGATTAACTTTGATCTGTTTGTTGGGAATCAATCTGGGCCGTTGTGTCGGTTGCAATAAATATGCATTGTTATGATTTGTTGGTTGCAATAAATTTGCGTGGATAAGTCTCAGTCAATCTTCTGCCACGTGTCCCAACCTCCATTATGCTGTGAGCCGTATGAATGGTGCGTCATGGCAGAGCCGCATGAGGGTGGCCTCACAACTGAGCCGCATGAGGATGATCGCACAACTGAGCCGTATGAGGGTGGCTTCACAACTGAGCCGCATCAGGATGGCCTCACAACCGAACCGTATGAGGGTGACCCCACAACTGAGCCGCATGAGAATTGCCTCACAACCGAGCCGTATGAGGGTAGCCTCACAACTGAGCAGCATGAGGGTGGCCCCCACAACCGAGCCGCATAAGGGTGGCCCCCCTTCTGAATCGCATAAGGGTGGCCCCCATAACTGAGTCGCATGAGGGTGGCCTCACAACCGAGCCGCATGAGGGTGGCCTCACAACTGAGCCGTATGAGGATGGCCCCTAAAATCGAGCCGCATGAGGGTGGCCTCACAACTGAATCGCATGAGGGTGGCCCCCACAACCGAGCCGCATAAGGATGGCCCCCCATCTGAACCGCATAAGGGTGGCCCCCACAACTGAGCCGCATGAGGGTGGCCTCACAACTGCGCCGCATGGGAGTCCTTGAAGCGATCCGCATAAAGAGCTTTGGAATTGGCGGATCGTGTCAGCTATAAAGATTTTCCTCGTCTCTCTAGGAGAACGTCATTATGTCAGAGTCATCATTTTACCTTTATGTCAGAGTTGTCAATCCTTTGTGTCAGAGCTGCCATATTGCGTCAGAGCATTTAATGAGCCAGCTGCACAGAGTAGTTATGGCCAGCTGTAGAGGCCTATTTTTGAACCGTATAGGGCCACGTGGCTTTTCCCGAGCCGCATGGAGCTATCGGGGACTTTCGAGCCGTATGAAGCTCTAAAGGATTTTTTTAGCCGCATGAAGCTCTAAGGGACTTTTGAGCCGCATGAAGCTCTAAGAAATTATTGAACCACATGAGACTCCCCCTGTTTTGAGCCGCATGGACTTTCCTGCTCTTTTTCATGCTTCTACATGGGCCATGACTAACTAATCTTGGGGTCCCATCTAGAGTCTAAGCTACCCGGGTCACTAACACAAGTCGGAACGAAACGAAATTCAAACCCGACTAAACAAATCCCGTAAGATTAATATTAAAATATAAAAAATTTCCAAAATATTAAAATATAAAAAATGACCAAAATCATAATACATCAATTTAAATATTATTAAAATAATCTAAAATTCACCAATTAATCAAAATCCTAAATAATTCAAAAGTCATAAAATGACAAAAATACCCTTAGCCTAAAAAGTGGTAATTAGCTAATCTAATCACATGGGTTAGGCCTCCTTGGTCATGGATAGTCTCTAGGCTAAGCAGCTATAAGGTTACACTAGCCAAAGAATAAAATCACAAAACACTAATTTAATGATATTAAAATAATCAAAATTCACCAATAAATCAATAACATGATTTAAACCTATTATTAAATAATCAATTTTACAAAAGTTCAAAATTACCCACATTTTAGAGAAGTGGTGGTTATATGCTTGACTAATGTTAGCCAGAGCATCCGCTCGAATATCATCCACGGACTGGGACGTAGAGGGGGCAGCTGGGTCAGGGTAAAGATCCGCAAGGTTATCCGATGTCAGGTGCTCTGAAGTTATGTCTGACTCCCGTCCGTGTTCTCTGATGATCTCTGACTCATCTTCCAGTAAGTGGTTCCCTGATCGATCTTCTGGTGTAGAAGTATCCTGTGGGACATCCAGCATGGCTGTATCGAGAATGTCGAATTAGTTATAGAGGTTAAGTGCTGAAGAATTATAGAGCATGATAGCTCTACTCGGGGAGGTTGGTTCTTGATTGTGGGAATTGCCTACGCTAGCTTCAAACCGAATATGGGAGTTAGAAAAAGGAAGGAGAGGTGATTGACGGGGTTGAGGGGATTTATTGAATTTCCTAGTCGTTTTGGTAGGGGTGCCCTTGCGGGCTTCTTTTTTCTTCAGTTCCGGGTGCGCGCGGAAGCATTGCTCAATAGAGTGTCCACACATTTGACAGTGTCTGCAGAAGATAACATTATTGTCATAGATAATTTGCTGGGTGTGCATCCTGTTGCCAAGCAAGATTTGAATGTGGTTTGGTAGGCTCTTCGATAGGTCGAGCTCCACACAAATTTTTGCATAATTCGCTTTGGAAGTGTTGCTTTTTTCATCCACCGCAGCCACAAACGTACCAAAAGAGTTGGCGATGCGCTTTAGCACAGTAGAGACAAAACAGATGAAGGGAAGATTGGGGAGGGTCACCCAGACTGACACGGTCGCTGAATCAACTTTAGTATTAAAATCCGGGGACCATCTGATGATTTTCATGATCTGAGAGTCTATTCTACCAGTGCCTTACGACCAGACATTTATGTGGTCTGACTTAGATGATAAGTGTAGGAGAATGTATTTCGGATCCAAGGGGGCAACTCTGTATAACGAGGTCAACCCCCAACTGCGATAACTTCTTGAACCCTCTGAAGTTTCGGGCAACCGCTGCGAATTTGAGGACAAAGGTGTACGAAAAGGAGGCTCACATTGACGCCAACTCCAATTCAGAGAAAGGCACCGTGATCTCGGACGAATCCGATGAGTAATCGACATTAGGGAGATCCACATCTGTGAAATGCAGGGGGAGCTTGACTGATCTATCGGGTCTAAGCTTGTCAGCATAATACATCGTAATACCAGAGGGAGGGGCAGCTGGCGTAGGAGGAGAAGCCTGGCCAACGGAGGGCGCATTGGGCGCAGGGGGAAGACCACAGAGAAGTGTGAGGGAAGGCGAGGGTGGAGAGGCGCAGGCGGAGGGAAGCACAGGAGGTGGCAGCCCAACAGGAGGGGGTACAGAGGGGTAGAAGGAGCAAATAGCAGAGCTGACGCAGAGATGCACCAAGAAGGGGTGCTCTGGCAGCCCGGGATAGATGGCGCAAGCGCCAAGAAAGCTTGGGCGGCCGACGCTGGGAGGGATTTCGTGCCAAACAGAGAGCTGGGGGTCGAGAAATCACCTCCGACCAGATGTGGGGGTCGGGAATAGCACCTACACAGGTGGCCAAAGAGTGGCGGGCAGCGCTACCCGTAGATGGAACTAGAAAAGAGAGTTCCGAACCCGGAAGCGCCGAAGAGAAAGCGCGAGCAATTCATCTCTGAGATGCACGGGAGGACGACAGCCTTGCCAACAACAGGTGCAGGGCAACCTCGCCTACAGAGAGAGATATTGAGGGGAGCACGGGAGAAGGCACCAAGCTCGTACCACAAAACATGCTTGCGCCACCCAGGGGCAGAGGCGAGACAGCTGCATGCGCGCCACACCACGTGGCAGAAGAGGCAGCGCAACTCAAGAAACGTGTGGACCCAGTAAACACGGGTTGCATAGAGGGACAAGACCTCCTATTTGAATTCAAAAAGAAAATGAGGCCAGGGGGTCAACCCGCCTCGAAGAGGGAGCCTGCGTGAGGAACGAGGCAGCCAGAGGCTCAGGAACCGAGAGCAGGCCCACCTCCGGAGGCGAACGACTTAGAGCTCGCCGGGCCTAGGGTGGTATATATATATATATATATATATATATATATATATATATATATATAGAAAAAAAAATATATATATAGACAAACATGTGGTGAGGGTATAATAATGGGTAAATGGTTAGCGATATGGGTCTATAGTAGGTTATATAGATATTTGTATATTATATTGGTAAAGAGTAAATGTTTAGATATGGGTAAAAGACATATTGGTATATGTTATGGATAAACAAAGGTAATGGTATATGTAATAAGCATTGGGTACATCCATGGATATATAAAGGATAAATTAGCTATGGTAATCCAAGATAGTAGGTAACTAGTAAAGATGTAAGATATATGTACTGATACTTGGTAATATTAGCTAGTATGGCTAATACCTTCAAGGTATGGACCTAGAAACAAGATATTGACTAGCATGGACTAGAAATGTAGTTTATCCAAGGCATTGACCCTAGAACTAAGGTAATAACTAATAGTTAAGGTATGTGAGATATGGGCTAAGGTATTAGTTAAATGTGTAATACGGGTTAAATTACCGTGATACAGGATAAGGTAAATAGATATAGCCCAAGGTATTGCTAAAAGTTATAGGTAAAAGTATATATTAGGGTAATATATGTTAGAAACTTATTAGTATAGCCTACAAACCTAGTATTGGCTTAATATTAACTAGTACTGACTAGTTTGACATAGTTAGTACCTAAAAATCAAATGGTGACTTGTTAAGACCTAGTATAACTTTATAAACCTTATAAACAGGTAAAATCAACCCATAAACTAGGAGATAACCTAGTTTGACTGTGTTAACCTAGATTTGACCTAGTTTGACCAAAGAAGCAAGGTATTGACCTAGTTTGTCCATAGAAGTAAGGTATTGACCTAATTTGACCATAGAAGCAAGGTATTGACCTAGTTTGACTTTTATGATCTAGAAATCATATTGCAATTTAGATATCAATGATTATCACTCCAAAACACCAAATTGACATTGATATTCCATATTAGGTCTTCGAGGCACCATATCAGATACTATCGATGCTTCATACCGGATCTTAGGCAAGTACATTTTCTGATAATTTCTTGTTTTATGATATCTTCTATGTTTCTTTTATTTATTGTAGATATCTATGATTTCTTGACACATTAGTCACATATATTGGTATTGTTTGGATCCCGTCATGAGATGTTATTCCTTGTATATCTTGGTGTATCTTGTACAAGCCTCTTTATTGTTCTTGTTCGTTGTATGGACACCGATTCCTGCGAAGCTCTCTACCTTCTCAGAGAATCTCGTGTCATAACGTGTCAGGGTTGGATCCACTATACTAGTCGGGGATGGGGAGTACTAGCGTAGATATGTGATCAATACCCTCCTTGCATCAAGTCTTGAACCTTGAATAGTGTTAATCATACACCACTCTATGATTAACTTGGCCATAAACTCTTGTATTAAGTTCCTAAGCTGATCACATGTTGAAACTAGTGCTCACTGACATAGATAGTATATTTCTTGATTCTCGTACATGATATACTGTCTTTTGCTCTTACACCCATTTACAGTTTTACTTATACCTCACTATGTTCATGTACATGTCACTTTACCTTGTATATTCTTTCTATTTACTGCTACATAGTCTTTATCATTTTATTGGAACTGTTATTAGAAATGTATCATTCCAATCCTGACTAGATATATTTTTTAGATGTCGATGACGAGTGCACCACCTACTATGGTCCGCGTGACGTAGTGGGTATAGACCAGGAGACCCTAGCCAAGTAGGAGTTAGTTCCAGCTGAGGAGGTTTTAGTGGCGACTCAGTTAGATTAGGTTTTATACTGGATTTTGTCTCCAGCACTATCAGATTGCCTGTTTATTATTTCAGACCTATATTATTATATTTGACTCTGAGACTCTGGATTTGTATTATTTCTATATTAGTTTCTGGATATTTTTATATCTTGTTATCTTTATCTTTTCGTATCACTTATCTTCCTTTTAGTATGTGATTGAGTATGGATATATCTTCATTACTTGTCATCCGTTTTGAAGTTGATGACAGGTGATGATATTTATATTGTTAGTCAGATTAGTTAGACCTTGACAGTGTTCTACTGTCGATGTTGTGGCGTAGGCTGGGCACTGTCACGCACTCGTGCCCCTACACCAGGTGTGGGTCGTGACAGTAGGGTATTAAGTCTTCAGGCCAAACTTCATACTATTTTTGATCCTGACTAACAAATAATTTAGAATCACCACAAGCTTCCAGATATTCCATATATAAGCTGTAACATGTTTATATATTATAGTAGATAAGTCACGATCAAGGGTAAACTATATCTCATCCACAGTAAATAAAAAAAATAATAATCAAGTGTATAAACTGAATCAATACTAAACGTTCAAATGTATTAACAACAGGGTGGAGACAAATCCACTATCAAGCGACTAAATCAAACTAGAAATAAAATGGTGTCCGGCCTCCTAAGAATAAATAAATAAAAGAAATAGTAGCAACTAAATAATCCATCACAAAATGATCAAACATAATGGAAGGTGAGAACTCCTCGACAGAGAACGAATAATCTGGTCCTGGTCCGTACTACTGCAAAAAGTCCTGATCATTTACACCTAGAGAGATCACCAGGTCCTCAGAGGGACGTTACAAGATATATAATATCATGCTATGAAATACATAATATAAATAAACAACTAAATTGTCTCCTAACCATTCTACATGAAATGTGCACATTTAAGGACAACCTTCAACGCATGGGCTTTAAACTAAAAATAGGATTGGCATAGTTTTAGCCTGGGAACTAGGGGCCTAATGCCCATAATATTTCGTAAACGTCAGTAGCCGACTGGAAAGATAGGATCATGAACCTGCATCTCCGGTGGAGCATACGGTCATAAAAAAGAAATATGCATAGTAGCCCATAAGTTTAATGACTATCCTCCCTACTCCATGCGCCTATCTATGTCGTATGCATAACATATACCTCTAATAATTGCTAAGTTATCTAACATGCATCACTATTAGCAGTTATAACCTAACACACGTCTCGTACATATTGGTGATTAACCAATACGCAACTTCGAGTTCTAAACACATGTGTGAAGGCCAATGAAGATATGATGAATCTTCACAAATATAAGGTGGTCCACTAAAACTAGGTCAATTTTGGACACAGAGGTAAAATGATAATTTTGGATCAAAATGATGTCCTTGGACCCATTTTACACCGAAAAGCATGCCAAACCTAAAGATCTCTAAAAGTTAGCACACTAACTACAAGTCCAGAATAACGATACGAACTCAATGGTATGTCCAGATTTGGATTTCGATGCGCCAACCACGAAAATACTCATTGAATCGGATCATGGGGTCCGCGATCGACGATCCAGCCAACTGTCTCAAAACCAGACCAAATTGGGTCACAGGACCAGCGTAACGCTATGAATCCAATGGCACATGTTTTCCATCACAATTTGATAAGTACGCAAAAATTAATTAGGCAATTTGCAAAATCTCTGATACTGTAATTTTTGATGGATACTGGTCAAATTCGTGGAGCACACGCAATCTATTTGGATCACATCAAAGTTCTCACGTACTAGTCCCAAAATATACAGGACCGAGCCACGTGGCATTGGCCAGCTACGTATTCAACCATACTCTAGTCCAACTTGAATACATTTAATTTATTTAAAATGGTGCAAATATCAATATATCAACTCTATATCTCAATCCATGTAACAGAAGCATAAAGAAAGGGAAATATTAATACTAGTCTGTAGCCCAATAATCATACTATCCTGAGTAGACTCAAGATGAAAAGAGCCTATAAATACTACAAAAATCAAGCTGGTATGAAATATAAAAATAAAACAGGTATACTATTGAAGAGTTAATACCTGCAATGAAATGGGTGCTCAGCAACAATCCAACAAAGAACTCTGCAAACCTACTCAGCCAACCTGGAAGGAAACCAGGTCCTCAGCGGGACATAACAAGATAAATAATAAACATGCTACTATGAACAATAAAGAAGCATAAAGAATCAAGGGTGCTCTATCAACTATGTGTAAATGCACTGAGAACAACTTTCGACGAATGGAGCTATCCGAACCAGAGATCATCTTGTAGTGGGGTTCGTCCGAACCGCCTCACTGTCAACAACAAGTACCAATAGCAGCTTCTTCGTCTAGTAATTGTCCTTCCCACCCAATGTACCTAGAGCGAGTTGACTCCATGATACGCACAATCCCCAGTAAGGGACCTAATATGTCACAATGAAAGCATCTAGCATGAGCTATACCGTCGCACGTCCTTGGCCGTATTGATGATCAATCCAATGCGGTGGTACGTGTCCTATATCTCTGTATCATATCTCTATATCATATCTCTATATCACATCTCGGTGTCCAAGCTTGTGTTAGGGTCCAGCGGGATACTAGGGTATCCGCTCTACAAGGGTAGTTTCTAATTAACTAGGTTAACAAGTATAGACCAACGTATCTCGTTGGTTGCACCAAGAGTCATACTCAAAAGCACAGTTATAAAATGATAATAAAATAATAGACATGAAATGTAACAAAAGAAATGACATAGTGGCAAGGTATACTTGCCTCGGGTAAGGCAATGATCTGATGAGGTCCTGTAGTCGAAATCCTCAAGCCAAATAAAAGTAGCAACAAGAGGTCTGTCGCAAATGTTTTCGGGTATTGAAACAAACATCACCAATATTCTTGAAATAAGGAAAATAGTTAGGGTATTCTTCTCAAAAGTTCAATTCTGAACACAGGGGCAAAACGATAATTTTGGGTCAAAATACGGTCCGTCGTTAGACCCACTTTGCATCGAAAAACATACCAAAATAAAAGTCCTCTAAACCTAACAAACTATATGTCCATAAGTCCAAAATGATGATATGAACCCAACCGTATATCCAGAATTGGATTTCGATGTGCCGATCTCAAAATGACCCGTTGATACGGACCTTGGGATTTAGTTTGTACAGAAATGTGTGCTAGAGCCAAAGTTCACTAAATCTAGCAAAGTATATGTCAACGAGCCCTGAATGGTGATACAAACCCAATGGTATATCCATAATTGGATTCTGATGAATCGATCTCAAAATGACCCGTTAATCCAGACTTTGGAATCCAGTTTACACCGTAACACATGTCAGGGCCATGTTGCTCTAAACTCAGCAAATTATATATGAATTTGAGGCAGAACGACGCCATGAGTCCACTGGTGGCATCAAAATTGGAATACGAAGTCCCGAATCCAAAAATTTAAATTTTATAAGTTAGAAATTACAGTTTCGAGAGGCCAAATTTGACGTCAATTTTAAGCAACCAAGCGATATCCTATGTTGCTAAAAAATTTATGGCATGAAGGTGGTCATACCTGCTGTGCACAGGAACTGGTGGTGCATCAAATAGAGATACGACAATGGAGAAACGAATCTACGAAGTTGGCTCCATGAAACTTTTCCAAAAATAATACAATTTAATTGATCAACTTGGTGGTCAGTTTTAATCTATGAAACAATCGAATTAATGGTTGAAAATATTGGTGGGGAAGGGGTATATACCAAGATTGAGACAAAAGAATTGGATCGACAATCCAACAGTCAGATTGTCTAGAAAACACGTCCAAAGTTGCTGCGACGAAACGCAATTCTGGACTCGAATTCGTGTGCGTTACGACGAGTTTTCGTGTGAAACGCAAGAATAGACTACGTATCGTGTCGGGGACGTCGAGGATGTCATAGGAGGGTTCGCCTTGGGTCGTACGCCTGTGTGGTAGGTGGTCGCGACGGCGGTTGGCCAGCGTTTGCCGCTTTCACACACTTGTGTACGCGGCTTACGTACCTACTGTGCACGGCATGTCCGTATGCACGTGCAGTGGTGTCACGGTCGCGACCTGAGGGGCAGCGATCTGCTGTCTATGAAAAAGAAGAAGAAGAAGAAGAGGAAGAGGAAAAAAAGAAGGAAGAAGAAGAGTGGATGAAGAGGAGAAGGAGGAGTGCTATGGAGAGGAGCATGGGTTAGGGCGCCGTACGCGCGTGCCTGTGCTCACTGCAACTTGGCAGGGAAACTCAAAGGTCATGCGCGTGAAGGAGAAAGGTTGGAGGAGGTGCACAATAACCTATTTGGTTTTGAATTAAAGTATTATCCGGTCTGGGTTTTGGTTGGGTATGGAGTGCCTGCCCAACCCAGGTTTCTATTAGGGCTTGCCTTGGGCCATAGTGGGTTATTGGGTACGACTAGTAGGTATGGTCTACTGCTAGCCCGCTCGAACCGACTGGGTTGCTCTTAATTGCGGGTTGGGTTGTATAACGGTATATGTATCATTAAACAAGACCTATTGGCTGCTATCAAGGATTTCTTTTTAGGAATCCAACTTCCAAAAGCATCACTTTGCGAACCTGGTTCTCATCCCTAAGACGTCCAAGCCCACAAAGATCCAGGATTTCAGGCCTATCAGCCTTAGTAACTTCTCCCACAAAATCATTTCTAAATTTTTGGCGGAATGGCTAGCGGGAGTCCTTCCATCCATTATATCCAGGGAGCAATTGGGTTTCGTCAAAGGCCATAGCATTCAGGTGAATATTAGTCTGGTGCACGAAGTCATTGGGACCATTGATAACAACATCACCGGTGGTAATATGGCAATTAAGCTTGACACGTCTAAAGCTAATGACAGAGTCAGCTAGAGGTTCCTGATTCGGGTCATGCGTCAATTCGGCTTTTGCCAGACATGGATCGATCTCATCTTCAAAAATATATCTAATTGCTGGTATTCTGTTTCCATCAACCGGAAAATGGAAGGATTCTTCCACTCAGCTAGAGGTCTGAGACAGGGTGACCCCATTTCTCTTGCCTTATTTATTATAGCTCATGATGCCCTCAGCAGCAAAATTTCTAATCTTTGCCTCCACGGCCACATCATGTCCTCCTATAGGCGTAGAGATAGCCTCCCCATATCCTACCTTTTCTATGCAGATGATAGCCTCATATTCCTTAACGAAGGCATCGGCAGTATCGGCAATCTTATGAAGACGCTGCAGGACTACTCGGACACTTCGGGTTAGGAGATTAATATGGATAAATCAGCGCCTATCATCTCCCAGAAGGATCACATTTTCGTCCAGGCAGAGGAGATTTCTACAAGGATGGGTTTTACGATCACGCATCTGTCGATCCACTACCTGGGGATGCCTCTCTTTAAAGGCAGAGCTAAACAGAATTACTTCTTCAACATGATTGAGAAATTTGAGAAAAGGATCTCGGGATGGAGAAGGAGACTTTTTTTCTACGGAGGGAAGATTACCCTCCTCAAAAGTATGCTTACTTCACTCCCAAATCACGCCGTGTCGGTGATCAAAGCCCCCAATAAACTACTCAAGAATTTAGAGAAAATGATGGCAGCCTTCCTCTAGAACTCTAAAGATCAACATCGGACCAGATGGATTTCATGGAGCAATGTGTGTCGCCCGATGGATGAGGGAGGGCTTGGCATTAGATCACTTGATCAGGTGATGTCTGCTATTCACGCTAAAAGATATTGGGCGCTGATTCAAGGCGAGTCGGTGTGGGGGCGAGTTGGTGTGGGCCCAGTATATGATCAGGAAGTATGAGGATCCTGTCACTCCCGGATACTCCCTACCTTACTTCCCGTCCCCGCTATGGTGATCTATGATGAAGATTTTTCGCAATGTTTACTCCAACTGCCAATGGGTCCTTGGCCGTGACAACATACCTATCTGGGGTCAGAACTGGTGCGGTACCTCTATCCCCAAACCGGCCGAGTTCATCTACAACCCTTCCATCCGTCAGCTGATGGCCTCACCGATGGTGCATAGATCCTTGGAGGAGGAGGTTAATATTCAGGATTTCCTGACTGTAGAAGCAAATGCATGCCTGAACGGGATTATTCTCAACAATGAGAAGGATATAATGGTTTGGACTCCTGACCGCCATGCAATGTTCTCTACTAATTCTTATTGGGACAACCACCGCAGGAGAAACTCGATCGATACCTGGAGTAACTTCTGATGGAACAAGTATATTCAGCCACGCATTGGCGCCTTTCTTTAGCGTCTTCACAGAAATGCTATTCCTTTAGAGGCCAGACTTATTTCCATGGGGATCAATCTCGCTTCGAGATGTATGTGTTGTGCTAACGCGAACACGAAAATGAATGATCACCTCTTCGTCTTAGAAGAAATGGCTCAGATTGTCACGCCCCAGACCCAAATTATTAGGAATAATTACGTAAGCATGACAGCTGTATACATACGAGTAAATGAAAGGCTCGTATGTATACATAAGCTGTAAATGTAGAAAGCCAAGACACTAAATCTCATACACGAAGATAAATAATGATATAAAAGCAACTTTGAGTTTGCCATGTATACAATCGTTGGGCGGAGACAAATCCACTACCAACTAAATTAAATATGAAAAAATATACAAAGAAAGAATTGGTCAAGCGGGCAAGTGTCGAGTCCAAGAGCAATCATCACAGAGGAAGGAAGACATGGCCTTAGCTAGAGCACCTGCAAAAAATCACGAAACACGCACTTGGAGAGATCACCAGGTCCTCAGAGGGACATAACAAGATACAGGAAGAACTTGCCATTATAACTGCAATGTAAACACTATAAAATTACAACACAACTGAGTCCCTAACCGTTTATGTGATATGCACTTTGAGGATAACGTTCTACGCAGTGGCTGTAAGGATTCACGTAAGTAATGAAGAGTGGCCGTCAAGTAGCACTCATCCGAGACACTATCGGCCCGGGACAAAAAGTAGCGCTCATATGAGTCACTATCGGCCCAAAATGTGTATAAAAGTAAATGTAGTCCCTACGCTAGTAGCTGTCCTCTCCCCCTAATGATACTATACATGCATCGGAACCACGACACACCAACACGTATCACTTCCACAACACTGTTTCATACCTAATAACTGTCATGTCTTCTAACATGCATCTACTGACAGTTATTCCTACGCGCACGGGTGATCAGCCAACACGCAAGTGACCTCTATATGGTACTCACAACTCACACACAACTCGTGATAAAATCATGACAAGTTAATGAGAAACACTAAGTTGACGGTAGTCCCTTAACTCTAAGTCCACATGCAAGAAAAAATATAATAAACAAAAAATAGAGGGGCAGTAAATATACAATAACTAAAAATAAATGCAACTAAATGTAAGCTGTAAAGATGGCAAGGTATCTTACCTGAGGTGTCGCCTGGTACGGTGCGAGGATCTGGCAAGTCCAGTTTGTTCGATAGCCATGTTTGATATGTAAGGGGTCCAAAATTATATGAAAATAGGAACGAGGGATCAGTCGTAGTCAATGACGATAACCGAGGAGATTTGTGAACTAGTATACTATTTGTAGAAAATACTTATGATAATTGAAGAGTATATTTACTAGTAAATTTTTTTAAGATAATACTTTGAAAAATCAATGTAATTTTGGGGTAAACTCTAAGTTTTATCAAAAGAATTTATACTTAGTCAATATTAATCTTTGTGAAGAATAGGAATTATTGTGTATGAAATAATTTTAGAAAATATAAAATCTTAAGAAGCATCTAAAAATAAAAAAAAATAAAAACTAAATTTTGTCATAATACATTTAGGTTGAAACTATATTTAAAATACCATGAAATAATTTTTTTTTTCTAAGTCTCATACTTTAATCCCAATGAAAGAATAAATCAAGTTAGAATTATTATAATAAAATAATTTTTATATAATTGATATAATATTTAGAAATACTCATACCACCTTTAACATAATAATATTAGTAATTAATAAATATAATAATAACCAAAGTGAACAGCTCAGTAGAGCTGTCTTATATTCTTCCTCTTGCAACAATAGAATAGAGAAGTAAAAATAATAATAAAAGGGGTAGGTAAGACACAGAGCTGGGAGTAGTTCTTCAGAAGAAGGAGGAGAGTGTAGAAAGAGATGAGGAAGGAGGGCTCGGGACAGCGAAGGAGAAGGAAAATGGGGCTTACAGCGGAGGCGGTACGGCGAACACGGTCGCATGAGGCGTCGACGACGGCTTGGCCAGCGGTTGGCGAGCGCCGAGGAGGACGGTTGGGCTCCAGCGCTGGGAGGTGAGGTAGTGATCTGCGGCTGATGGTTGCCGGATCCACCCGATCTGGATGATAACCGCAAGACAGAGTCGAGCTCGGGAGAGATTGATGGGCGGAGATGGGCGGCCACGCACTGGTCGGCGCTGGGCTCGCGGACGCCTGGGATGGGGTTCCGCTTGCTGATGTCTATGGAGGACGAGGCGGGATGGGGCGAAGCTGGAGGCGGCGTCGAGGTGGATCGGGTTGGGTGGTTCGGCTGAGGGCTCGACAGAGGTAAGGGCCTAATTTAATTTCTGTTGGTGCTGGTGATTGTATTTGGGTTTACGGTTTTGCTGGTGTTGCCCATGATGGCGAAGGGAGCAGGGAGTTGGCCTTGTGGAGTAGGCGGAGGGAAGAAGGAGGTGATAGGGCTGTTGATGATGATAAAGATGATGTGGAGGGTGTGGTACGGTGTGGTGGCGGCAGTGAAGGGTGATGGTGCCGGCGACAGTGGGCTGTGTGGTGTTGGTAGGCTGTGTTTTTGGGCGGCGATGGTCGTGGTGGGGCGGATCGGAAGGCAAGATGAGGTAGGGATGGGGGGTTTGAAGCGGTGGTTGTAGGTGGTGTTTTGATCATGGTCACCCTGGGCGTCGGGGCTGGGTTCGGCTGTTGGAGTGCGGCGAAGGGTGATGCCGGAGTCAGTTTTTGGTGATGGTGATGGTGGCTGGGTTGGGGATGGTTGCAACGCCTGGTGGTGGTGGCGTTGAGTAAGGCCAGGAGACAGGGCAACTGGGGTTAGGGTGATGTCGATTTGGTTGGCATTGTGTCCTGTGACACGGAGATAAGTTTTGTCTGGCATGTCGGATACGAGAAAGGAATAATGTATATGTAATAGAAAAATATAGTGGATGGAAAGGGGCACAGACTCGATGCACAAACTTTGGTTGTGAAGGATAAATTAGGTTATAGAATTTGGAGAAGAGCAAAGGAGCCTCTCCTTATATAGGAGGTGGATTCCTAGATAGATAAGGACTAGGATTTGTTTAAATCCCAATAGATAAATCCCATATTAATTCAAACTAATTTAAACCTTATTTCAATAAAATCTAAATCTAAGTTAAATATAGATAATCCCCTCTTTAATTTAAAGGCTATTTTAAAATAACATAAATAAAATATTTTCTAAATTAAATCACCATAATTTATTTAATTATAAATCAAATTATAATTTAAATATCTTTTTTGAATTAATAAAATAACGATAATAATTAATTTCGAAAATCCAAAAATATATGAATAAAATTTGTACATCACATGCAAATAAGATATCTACATAAAATATAGTTTTCTAAATTAATATCTATATTTGAACAATAAATAAAATAGTCTTTAATAAAAGTAAGAAAATAAAGTTTTTTTGGCAATCTCCATGTGACGCCTTTTTCGACTTTTAAGAAAATTAAAAATATTTATACTATTTTGAGCTATACTGCTTTTATACACATAAAATAATATTTTATAAAAACGTGTACCTCGCACACATTCGCCCTCGACGAGCCAAACAAAAATACGAGCTCATACGCAACGTTCAATACGACAAATTCGTACGCGAAGTACAATACGACTATGGGACTTACAAATACAAAGTAAAAATTAATACCAAATTATTTTAAAAAAATTCATAGTAGAAATTTAGGGGGTTTTACACAGATGGTTTGGCTCCACTTCGGTACCAAGTTCAATCTTCCCACCTCGTACTCCTCGATCGATCAACTTGCTCAGGTATGGCTTCTAAAATCTTGTCCCTCTTCGCCCTCTTCCCCGGTGGTCATCAGCAGAAACATTACCTTCACATCTGGCTTGTGGGAGATCTGGAAGCAAAGGAACTCTATTCCTTTTGGTGATGGGCAGAGGAACTACCGGGACATCATCCGACAGGTTACCACTCAGCTTCAACATACCTTCTCGGTACATAATCTGGGATCAGACGGCTTGGGACGTTCGGTCATGCCTACGCAGCCTATTGTCCGGGGGATCAACGCGAGATGGGTGGCTCCGGGGACGAGTCAGAAGCTGAACATGGCGGCAAGATAGGAGATTAGGCAGGCATGGCGCGTGGCGGCATCGTCAGAGAGAACCAAGGCTCCCTTATCTCTGCCTTCTCCCTTTTTATGACAGATACCACAAGCCCTCTACAAAAAAAATTGACGCTCTTCTCAAGACGATTCACTAGTGTAATGATCAGAATATTCGGTTCAGTGAAATCGAAACATCCTCCAACCTTCTTACCAACATTATTGCCAATAAATCCAAACTTTCATGGGCTCTCATATACAAGATCCTCAACATCCAACAATTGATAGGTTCGAAAACCGCCATTGTACATATACCTCCTACTGCTAATGGCGTGCCCAAAGCTTTGGCGTCTCTAGCACATGAATCCAGAATTGATCAAATTTTCGTCCACACCTCCGAACTACCATCTGAGGCTAGCAACGCCCTGCTTAAGGACCTATCTGGTCATTAGAAGATTATTGTTTCGTTTCTTTTGTACCTTTTGTCTAGCCCTAGGAACACCATGGTGGGTAGCTTTAATTCTCTTTTGTTACCCCGGTAGCCCTGGGGAGGATAGATTTTCTTTTTTGGCCAGGCCCCTGGCCTGGTACATATATACTTTTGTAGGTCGTCGGGCTATCATCCGGCGCCATCTTTGAGCTTAGGCTCCTACTATTTCAATAAAGTCTTCTGTTCTAAAAAAAACATTCAAATACCAATATATATATATATATATATATATATATATATATATATATGTGTGTGTGTGTGTGTGTGTGTGTGTGTGTGTGTGTGTGTGTGTGTGTAAATATATATATATATATATATATATATATATATATATATATATATATATATATATATATATAACCCAGATTCGAATTCTAAACTTCAATTAGTAATACATTAAATTATAATATAATAAAAGCAATAAAAAAGGTGGTTTACATCCACTTGGGTTGGATGGTTTGGGTTAGATTGGGTTAGGTTTGGGCGTGGAGCGGTCATAACTTCAATTTAAGTCATTTATGATCATTGATGAAATACAAGCATGCAGGAGCTCGATTTGATGGCACACAAGTGGCATATGCGTAGTAGACTCAAAATAGGTCAACACCATATATTGGGTCGATTAGCTTGGATCGATGTCGAGTCTCAAAATTTTATTGGAAGTTATGTCAAGTTTTACGGTAGATAGTCAAATAGCCTAAATTTACTAGAAAGTTGTGAAATATAAATAGAATCCAAGAAAACAAGTTTGAGTGGGACATGATATGCCAGAATGAAGATAAACTTGTCCACTACAAAACTTATAAAGGAAGTTTCGAGAGACTAACATATCTGACAATCCAAAAATCAAAGTCACGGAAAGGTATATTTAATGATCAAACCTAAAGGTCTCTAAAAGTGAGCACACTAACTACAATTCTAGAATGACTGTACGAACTCAATGGTAAGTCCATATTTGGATTTCGATGAGTCGACCATGAAAATACTCATTGAATCGGATCAAGGGGTCCGCGATAGACGAATCAACCAACTGTGTCAAAATTGGACCAAATTGCGTCACAGGAGTAGCGTAACGCAACGAATCCAATGGCACATGTTTTTCGTCAGGATATGATATGTATGCAAAAATTAATTAGGTAATTTGCAAAAACTTTGTTACAGTGATTTTTGATGGATACAGGTTAAATTCGTCGAGCACACGCAATCTATTTGAATTCCATCAAAGTACACATGTCCATGAAGTCCGTACGTATCTTTTGTTGTAATTACTTCGCGACCAAGTCATCCGCTATGTTGGGACGTACTCCGTATCAGGAATTTTCTAAATTTAAAAACTATTTTTCGTCGAATTTGGAAACTAAATTATATTGATATTTAATAAATGAAAAATAAACTAAAAATAGTATTTTTATGCTGTATATGTTGTCTTCAATGATGTTCAAGTACAATTTAAAAATTCTCGATATCCAGTACGCAAATCGGCTTCTAAAACAGTATTTCAAGATAGTTTTCGTGTTTATAATTTTGTTATTTTTCTTAATTTTGAAACTCAATTTTCGTTGCGTACATCGCAAATTAATTAAATCCAATTGAAGTGATTTTTAGGTGGTTAGGTTGGCTACGCGTAAAATTTCGTAGCTCAAAATTTTATGTAGCGGTAAGGGAGGAAACTTACCACAAAGTAGGCTCCAAAGTGATGTTGGCTCCTTGTTAGATTAGAAGTGTCAGAATAGAAGCTGAATCAAACTCCTCTTAAGCTTCTAGAAGAAAGCCTTTCAAGCATCTAACCAGTCAAAGTACATATCCTTACACGTCACTGTGTCAATTGTGCGAAGATCCTAGCAAATTCTGCCATAAACTGCCTATAGTAGCTTGCTAATCCCAAAAAATTGCATACATCTGAAGCTGTACGAGGTACTGGCTAGCTCTCCATAGCTTTTACCTTGTTAGGGTCCATCTCAACCACCTTATAAAATAATATGCCCCAAGAAAGAGATATAATCAAGCCATAAATCATACTTGTTGAACTTCACGTATAGATGATGCTCCCGGAGAATATGAAGAACCAAGTGAAGATGCTGCTCGTGCTCGACCTTAGTCCGACTATAGACCAAGATATCATCAGTAAACACTATTATGAACTGCTCTAAGTGGGACATGAATATACGATTCATGAGATCCATGAATATCTCTAGCGCATTGGTCGCTCCAAATAGGATAACAAGAAACTTCCAATAGCCATATCTAGATCTGAACATCGTCTTGGGTATATAACATGTTCTATTACTCTAATCCGATGGTTCTGGACAACAAATTGATATTTAAAAATATAGCTGCTCTACTAAGCTGGTCAAATAAGTCATCAATCCTAGGCAAGAAATACTTGTTCTTAACAGTCACCGTGTGGAGTTGACGATAGTCAATAACCACAAGCGATGAGGCAATCTTTACAAGAAGGGTCGGATCTCCCCCAAGATGATCCACTAGGATGAATGATTCCATTGGACTAAAGCTCCTCAATAGATTTGTATGACACCAGCAACTCTGAAGGAGATATCCTATAGAATCTTCCTAAAATTAGCTTTGCTCTTGAAATCAAGTCACTGTAATAATCTTTCGAATTGGAGGCATTCTCGAAAGCTCCTCAGGAAATACATCGGAAGACTCACAAACTACCCTGGAAAGCTGCACCTCATCAGCTACTACCATGTGTAGGACAACTGGCAAAGACTCCATCTATCCTATAGAGAATGAGAACTCCTATTCATCAGGGATACGAAAGATCACCGTGCTAGCATGGAAATCTACTCAACCAATCCATACCTAGGACAACATCATAATTGCCTATAGGAAACTTTATCAACCTCGTAGGAAACTCCCTCCTATACACTATGACTCACATGAGAAATAAAGTCAATATACTCCACGAGATCTCTACCAGTAAGTTTATTCAACCTTACATGTAATGTCTCGGGCTCCAAACCAACTCGTATCGTAAATCGTATAGATATAAATAAATAGAAAGTACCAAAATCAAATAAAGCTGAAGCTGAATGATAATGAGCGAGAATGGTATCTGCGACTACCTCTCATGTTGTTAATGCCTCCTCCAAGGAAAACATGAAAGCTTGACCCTGCCCTCTAGGTGTTGGTTCCCTCTGCTGCTAGTCGCTTTGTCTCTAAGCCTGAACTTGGGCTTGAGCATACTGTTATGGCCTCTGCTACTGGAATGTCTAGGACCGCATCGGAATAGGCCTCTAAGCCTGCTACTACTGAACCAATGTTGTTGCCCTAAACTGAGGAACTATTGGCTGGAAAGATAATGATTCAGTTGAACCCCTCCTAGGATAGGATCCCACCATGTGCTATGATGCTCCATATATCAAGCACAAGCCATATGCTCTCCGACACTCTGATAGGACATGCCCTCCTTTTCCATAATAGAAACAACCCACTGTAGAAGATTGTCTCTTCTGCTGGGGACGCGTCTAGGAAGACTGCTGAAATGAAGCCACCAGAACTTCTCTCCTTGAAAATCCAATCGTCAAAGCTCAAACTACCAGAGCTGGTGATGATGATTGGAAAGTTGATACCCACTGAATATGTGGCCTTTTCTGTCCTCAGACTCTATCTATAATCCTTTGGGAGATGCTTATTCCTTACCGCCTCTCTCATCATGGCATCAAAGGTTTGGAAATCATGTTGCTCCAGTGCTAAAGTTATCTCTAAACAAAGTCCAAGGTGAAATCTCCTAGCTCGGTCTAACTCGATCATCACCTAAGAAGGGGTAAATCGGCCGAGTCTATTGAACTCTATTGCATAGCCATCGACAGTCTTGCCTATCTCCATGAGGTTGTTAAACCTCTACTGTAAGTCATAATGCTACACCACATGAAAGTTTCGATTCTGAAATCTCTTACTAAAGAATGCCTAAGCAATAGGTATGGTAAGAGATACCTCATGAGCAATAGGTACAGGCTAATTCTAACAACTGTAGCCTAAGCACTGCTACTTGCTCCCTAGTTAGTGTCCCTGTTGCCTCAAATATGGCCTGAATATCCTAAAACCAAGCATCGGACGCTACCATATCCTCTATACGATAGAAGTACGGGGGTTGCAGATGCCTGAAGTTGTTCACAAAATTATATATCTGAGCACCATCCCTCTCCAGAGATGTCTGTACTGACTGAGTGAGGACATTACTCTGATGCTACTGCATCGCCATGAAGCCCATGAGAACATTTACTAGCACCCAAATAACTACCTCTGGCTTCTCTTGTTGAACTGGTATTATTGCCTGCACTGGCAAAACTGGATGATCGGACTGAATAGGCTTCTCTGCCCTCTGGTCAACTCTGGACATTATCCCTAAATATTGAGACTGAGCCTCCAGAACCGACGAAACAGAATGATGCTGACCTGATATCGGCAGAACCCGATCGAGCGATTCAGAAGAACCAAGAATAATGCTACTGAAAGTTTAAGGATACATGGATCAAATCGAAGGAATAGAGAAGGTCAATAATCAAGGCACATATCAGGTCAAAGGATCAGGTATATAGAATAATATGAAGAATATCAATGAAGGAGAAACGTGATTAAGATAACTATCAATAACCTCCATATATCTGACAAATCAAACCTACATGGGCCACCATAAAAATCTATATCACGCCCAGAGCCAGAATATTGGAGAGCGGGGATGGACCAGGCCAGCTACGTATACCTGATTATTCTATTACCCTGAGATACGGTCAAAGCTGTAAAAACATGGGGATTACTACTTCAAACCAACAGTCAATCATAGGTATCTCAATCGCATACAAATAAGTAAACTACAAAAAGTATGATCATCGAACATATAAAATAGTAAGTGTCCCAAACTATAATATATAGATAATCGTAGATCTAGTAATACAAAATAAAGAACTAGCAAGAGTGTAAGTCATACATGATCAGCTCTAGTTGTAGTCTAGAATATACAAATCATGTTATGCCCATAGGCTAAATGTTAAGGTCCAAAACAAGAGATAAACACATGCTTGGTGGCTAAATATCATAAAATAATATGTATATATACTGGTAGGTAAAGAAGAGAAAACCCACTCAGGCACCCAAGTGCTCTGGTTGTTGACAACCAAGTTAATGGTACAAAAGATCCTCCGATTCCTCTACCAGATTTGGCCAAACAAAACCAGTGGAGTCAGACCCCAGATAGTAAGTTCCATAAAGGAAGCCAACTAAAGAACTAAAAAACCAGCATGCAAACATAAATAAATTTAAATAAAACTGAAGGAAAGACCATAAGCATAAACATGAATAAAGTAAAGTACGCCAGGAAATATGAAAGAGAACAAAAAATATGTAAATAAACTGGAACATGTGAGTATGTACAAGATAATAAAAAGTAAGATAGAATAACATGTAGCACAAGATCAGGTATCATGGCATGAACAATAAACATGTACAGGAATGGATAAGACTATACAAGACAAGACAAGACATGACAGGACTCCATCCATTAATCACGACCAAGCAATCAGTACGGCTTGATACATAAGCTAACTAGGGTTATCATAATCCTAATTACTAGCATATGCAGCTTGAGAATTTCTTATCGGCTACATACCCTATAGTCTTCCCAAATTATCTAGGCCCAATCATGTATATGTATATATATAGCAGGTACACCACCCGAGAGATGTACATCTTAATGATGTAAGCCCCGCACTATGGTAAGTTAATAGCAATAAATAATAATCCTTTAGTTTGCCCCACTTGATGGTGTGCTAGAAATGTGCCCCTCACGATGGAGAGCTGCAAATCCATTATATCAGCCGAAATAAATTGTATGCAAGTAATCAAAAAATCTCCTCTCCTAATGCATCTAGGTAATCAAGCTAGTTGTTTAGTCCTTAATATTTTCATTCAGAATTTTGGGTGTGGCATTTCACATAATCCATCCTAAACCTGATACTACCCTTAGGGACATATAAGACTAGACAAAACATGTTAATGTTTACTATAACAAGCCACAATATGATATACAAGAAATATGAATCATGTGCACTCTAGATGAGCCACAATCAAGCAATTGAGATAGTATAAGAATCATTAGTGCACCATGTCGAGCCACTATCAAGTAATACTAGAAAAGACAAGAATCATGAGTGAGCTACTACGAGCCGCTATAATGCAATCATGATAAAAGCATGTACAGAACAAGTCAGGATAGTAACTGCGTGGTTAAGCAATCATGATATGGACTAGGCATGGCATGAACAACACAGTAAAATAAATTTGCACAGGCATGGCATAAACAATATTGTAAAATAAATTTGGACAGACATGGCATAAACAATATTATAAAATATATTTGGATAGGAAGGCAGTATAGTATGAAACATGTCATGGCATATACAATAAAGCATTGTACAAGAAGAAATAAGGAACATAGGAAAAAATATCATAAAATATAGGAATTGGGAGTCCTGTGAAATGGTAATGGATTTTCAACGAATTATCTGATTTGTCACAGCAAGTTTGGTGTCCAAAAATGATGGCCATTTAGAAGGTCCGGCGGTGTTCTGCGGATCTCCGACAAATTTTCGAAACTTGGGGAAAACGAAATAAATGGCAGAAATAATTTTTGAGGCCATAATTCGGTCTTGAATCTATCTGAAGTCAAATCCAGCTAGAATTAATACTACAGATAAGTATCAGATAGCGTCTGGACTAAGTCTCATGGTGGTAACTCCCGTATCACTTCTGACATCTAGTTTTCCAACTAAAGTAATAATAAAACGTTCAGTAGTTTGACAAGATGTACTTGCCCAAAAACAAAAATAACATGCAATAATAAATATACAATATCACTTCCGACATCTAGCTTAAGCCATATTCAGAAATAGGCAAACAGAAGAGACTCACGAAAGAAACATATTTAATAATGCATGTACATGCAATAATAAATATACAATATCAAGGAAAAATGAAAATAACAGTAAAACATTAACGTTCAGTAGTTCAACAAGATGTAATTGCCTAAAAATGAGCTCTTAGCTTAAACCTTCAACTCCACCATGAAGATGAGTTCAGAAACAACACTATTAGGCCTCAAGATCAAGCTTCTAGTGTTGACCCAAACTGGATCACAGTCAACCTAGTTTAGAGAATTAACAAAACGATATCTGATATGATCCAAGATGACACATTGAGCTCAAGACAAGAACATCATCTACAACATATCAAATTCAAGACAGATGTCATCGACAAATTATTACATGGCAAATGTACTTGTACTGAGTTTATAATTTTTTATTTTATTGAGTCTAGGAACAAGTACGTTGAGTCACACTAAGTCATCTCAACCCTAGACTTACTTCTCCAAGCTCTACCATACAAAATGAGACAATCTCTAAACCAAACCAAACCATTCTAGCCTACATAAACATTCTGGCCCAAGGGAATGATAATTCAGACCGAACTCTGCCCTAGGCAGAATTCGGGCCGAACTCTGCCCTATAAATTTTAGGATGCTAATTGTCAGGAACACATTGATCTAGGCTGTCTAACGTTCAAATTTTTGAATATTTGAGACAAAAATTCTTGCCGAATTCTGCCTCCTCAGACTAGTATATATAGGACTTGATTTCTCTCATTTCAAATCATCTCTCAGTCTCAATCTTCTAAGCCTAATACATTCTAAGCCTTCCTCTTCCAATCAACTAGCCAAAAAAATTCCTAAGCTCCAAGGTGCTTAAGTGCGATTCAGCTAGAAGTTCTGTGCAAGAGTTGTAAAGAAGTCACTTGGACAATTCCAAGTTTTGTCTCTGCGAAGTTGTAAGAAGTTGGCGTGCTCTTCTGCGTAAAGACACGTATGTGTACCCTATTTCACAAATAGTAGATTTCAATCCTGAGCGAGAGTTTCTCAGGCCTGGACTTGTCCTCCATGAGAGAAACCAGGTTAAATCGCTATTTTTGCATATGCCCTTCTGATCTCTCTTAAATTTCCATATTACTACTCTGATTATATATTTTGTTGGAAGTTAATTCTAGACTAGCATAAAGTTGATTTTTTAATTGGTGATTATTTTTGACACAAACTCTATTCATCCCCCTCTAGAGTTGCCTACATGTAACTTCAATTGGTATCAGAGCTCTGTTCTCTTGATAACGGATTAACATCTTAGAGCTGATCCATGGCAACCACACAACCTATCTTTACCAACTATAGTAAAGGACAGTCAACAAATAGGCCACCCCTATTTGATGGAACCAACTACACCTATTTGAAGACCAAAATGAGTTTCTACCTAAAGTCTCTAGACTTTGATTTATGGACCAGAGTCACAGATGGTTATAAGAAGCCTGCTAGAATTGTTGTTGAGGGAAATCTCATAGATAAATCCCACGACAAATGTACTGACCAAGAAAAGAAATAGGCTAGTCTAGATGCTAGGGCTATTAATGCTCTTTTCTGTGATATATACATGACTGAATTCAATAGGGTCTCTATATGCTCCACCTCACACGAAGTATGGAAGCTTCTGGAGGTGACCCATGAAAGAACCACATAGGTAAAAGAATAAAAAATCAGTCATCTGACACAAGAGTACGAAACATTCAAGATGAAGCCTAATGAGACGATCAAACAAATGATTACTAGATTCCTCGACATCGTCAACCCTCCATCCCCTCTTGGTAAAGACTACTTCAACCATGAGAAGATACGCAAGCTGCTAAGAGGACTAACGAAGAACTGGAACCCCAAAGCCACGACAATCATCGAAGGCAATGATCTCACCACTATGTGTCTGGAAACTTTGGTAGGCAAGCTGATGACGCATGAGCTCGATCTCAAAGACTTTGAAGAAGCAGCTCCAAAGGAAAAAGAAATTGCTCTACTAAGAGCTCATCGCCGAAAGGCTGCTCCAGAAGAAACGTGTAACACCCACTTTTCTAAATGAGGGTTATTTTGAACTTTTGTAATTTTAGTCTTTTAATAATGAGATTTAAATCATGTTATGATTTTTGGTAATTTTTAATTCTTTTAAACTATTTTAATGGGTGATTTGTGATTTTGGTGTTTTGCTAGTGAAACCCTATATATACTTGACCTAGAGACTAACCATGACCATGGGAACCTTACCATGTGATTAGGGTAATTTATTTCTACATTTTTGCCTAAGGGTATTTTGGTCATTTTTGACTTTAAATAAAAAATGAATTTTGATTGATTATTATGGTGCTAATCTTTCTATTAGAGACTAACCTAGTTTTGACCTAACCTGGATGGTAGTGATGTTCATGGAGGTTTATTTATAATGTTAGAGACTTAATAACTAAGTTAGAGAATATCTAGATATTTGTAAGTTAGATATTTTATTAGCTTTAGCCTAGAATTAGCTTAGGCCCTAAGTTGAGACTTAGAATTGATTGCTAGAGAGCCCATAGCCTTTCTCCCTGCCCAAACCCTAATCCTAACCATGCTATGGCAGCCATATGGAGACCCAAACACCCCTATATAATGCCTCTTAATACTCACTTGCCTCCTTTAGGAAACCCTAATTTCTTCCCCCTTTCATCAAATCTCACCATTCCTCCACCAAATTGATCACAATCTTTTGCAATTGGTTCTAAATCTGGAATAGAGATTGAAGGAGGCTAGCTTGCAAGGTATTCCCCTTTAGAAAATCCTAATTTCTTCCCTCTTTCATCAAATCTCACCATTCCTCCACCAAATTGATCCCAATCTTTTGCAATTGGTTCTAAATCTGGAATAGAGATTGAAGGAGGCTAGCTTGCAAGGTAGGGAGCTCATTTGGACATTGCTTGAGGAAGGGGACTTCACAATTTGGGGCTTTTTTTTTGAGATTGACTCTCAATAGGTAATCCATTCAAATCACCTCTAAATCCTGATTTCTTTCTATAGATGCATCCATCTAGGTGTCCCCTAGCTGTAGAGTGAGTTTGGTGAGAATTTGTATTGATTTGGTGTCCGTATCGGACACGTATCAGCGTATGTGCATAGGTGTTCGATGGAATGCCACAACAAATTTTATTTTGTTATTTTCAAATTGTATTTGAACAATTTTGTAGATGTTCATGTGTACTTTGATTTTCGTAAAGACTGAGCCTATTTTTGTGTCATGTTCGTGTCCAAAATAGCCACGGACACGCAGCACGAGCCCCCGCACGGTTGCCCTGCTACCCGACCCTGTTTGTAGATATGACACGTCACGTGGACACAGGCCACTTGACACAGAGGTAGGGGCGACCACTAACAAGTCCCCCTCGAGTTTTATGGCGTCTTGTGTCGTGTCGGACATGAAATCGAGGTTGCACGGGTTCGTACAGACACTGTGCGCACGGTTCAGTCGCATTTGATATGTGTCTCGTGCGACACATAGATACGTCGTGGTCGTGTTTCAAGGTGTCGACCCTCTAACACTAGTTCCCCTCGACCACTGTGCATGAGAACAACCCTTCTCGTGCTGTGTGTCGAGCCCAGTCGAGCTCGACATGGCCGTACGAGGCAACCTTCACTGCATGTTCTGATATATACTGTATTTTTAATTTTGACATTGTGTTTCCTGATTTTTGGACTTGTTTAGGGCCACAAGGACATGTCAGGTATGTCTCTAACTCTGTAAATGTGTTCTACTAAATTATTTCAATTTTGTTGTTTCAGTTTTTGGGTTTTTATTTGAATATTCATGAACATGTACTGCAGTTTTAGGTTTTTGATTTATTGGGATTGAGTCCTATTTCCTGAGATTTAAATAATATTAATGATGGTTTTGATCCCCAGTATTATAAAGATGTTGTGGTGGATTGGGTTTGTTAACTGAGAAATGATTTTTGGGATTTGATAGGGAATTTACATTGATGATTGAAATGAACGATTAACTGAGATTAGTTATAACAGTAAAAACCTGAGTTTACCTTAACTATGACTGAGTAATTGATACATGGGATTGATATATGGTTGTCAATATACATATGTTAACTGGGCTGTAAACTGAGTTGAACTTTAATGAGATGTTCATGTATGCACCTAAGAATGTAATCACTGCTAACCTATGCCATGAACCTGAGAACATAAACCCCTCACCGTCACTTTAATTTATACTCACTGCTATCATTAATTCACTCACATGTCACACTTTTTCCTCACTGCTACTTTCAGTCCACTATCACACTTTCACTCACTCATTTGTTCACCCATTCACATTTTCATCTCACTGTCACAGTTCTTCAGTTCATATTACACACACACACCCTATCACTCACTGTCACACCCTTAACACACACACACCCTATCACTCACTGTCACACCCTTGACACACACACATTTTACTAAGACACACACACATACACACTCATATAGTCCCCTCCCCCTTTCATTTTTCCCTTTCCTATATGAATGTACGTAATGTATCTATGGATGTAATCTATCCATATTTGTAATGTATATATGTAAATATATTGTAATATATATATGTAAATATATTGTAATGTATATATGTATGCATTGTAATGTATATATGTATGCATTGTAGTGTATGGATGCATGAATGTAAATGTATGAATGTATATATGCATATATGTTATGTATATATTATACAAGGTATGCAAGATATGTATGCATGGATACATGTATGTATATAGTAATATGAGGTGTACTTGTAGTGTCATGCAAGGTATTGTATGTAGGCATGAATGCATGTATATAATGTAATGCATGAATAATGTAATGTATGTAATGTGTAGATGTAATATAAGAATACATGTAATGTAGGTATGTATACATGTATGTATACATGTATTTATGTATAGTGTATAGACTTGTGTGGTTTATTTTGGCTTGGTAATGTGTTTGAGTGCTAGCCTAGGTTTGGTTAGGCTTAGTGAGACTTGTTGGACTAGACTTGGACCTAGTATGGCTTAGTTGACCTAAATTGACTAGTGTAGTTGACTAGAGTTGACAAAGAGTTGACTTTAGTCTAGAATGACCTAGAATTCATATAAAATGCATTGTAATCTTCAGTATTACGATTTTAGACATGTTATGACCTGTGTTGCTCTAAATAGGACTCATCTACTCTGTCTGGACATCTACACTTACCAGATACTCAGGATCTCAGGCGAGTACATTCTCTGATCATTTCATACTTGTTAGGATTTATATTCTTGCTCTAGATTACTTTACTTGATGTTGTCAGGTTGTTAACATGGATTGGTACTATATGGATCCTTACATTGAAATGTTATCCCCCTCAGGAGCATCGGGTGCATCATGTCATGTGCATTTCACTTTTATCATGTACTCCTGTGCTTTCACTATTCATGTATACTCTTGTGATTCATGTACTCTCATGTTCACAGAGCCCTCATGTATACCTTCATGTACACCCCTTTATGGGCCCTCATGTGAAATATTGTATAATAATATAACTTGTCCGGATCCTTGTTTATTGATTAGGGGACGGAGGAGTAGAAGCAGTCATGTGAATAATTCCAAAGTAGTGTAATCATTGTACAAACTCTTTAGTGTAATCATGTACAAATTCAAGCCGTTTACATGTCTATCTTATACTCTACATCACTAGTCACTGATAGTTCTTTACTTATAGTAGTTATTTACATTACAGTTCTCTCTCTTTTACTATATATACTTTTTTCAGCATTTCATGTATTTTACTCTATTGTATGCTTTATATTCCTATCTTGATATGAACTGTTGAGATTTTGTGCTCGTTCCTATCCTGACTAGACCTGTTGAAAATATTACAGAGGATGACGGGGACCTTTGCCCTACCTATTATGGAGCAGCCATAGATGACACCTGCGACTTGGACCTTCAGCAGGATCCATCAGCAGTAGATGATGTCACCCCTATAGTTAGGCTAGTTAGCTTAGACTTCTATCTTATTTTGATGTTTTGTCTTATTTGGATACATTTATGTTTATATTTGGTATCTTGTTGTTATTCTAGATTTTTGTGAAGATGTTATCTTAGACACTTAGACTCCTTCTCATGTTATATTTCATTTGGTGATTTTTATTATCTATCTATCTATCTATCTTATCGTACTTCTATCTTAGTTGTGATTGAGCTGTACATTTCTGTATTCTTCTCTGCTTGGAGTGTAAATACTGTACAGGTACCTTATAATTGTTAGATGTATATGACCTAGGACATCGTTCTATCGCCGACACTGCGGCATAGGCTGGACATACCCACTTCTCGTGCCCCTTTACTGGGTGCGGGTCATGACACATTTTTAGTGCTGGCCCATGCAGGTCGAGTTATGTAGTGGTATTTGAACTAGAGTATCACTACAGCCTGCAGTAGGATATAGCATATAGTTTTGAAGGTACTCAATCACACATAGGAAAAACTCTTATCTGATTCCATCATCAAATTTTTTGCTTCTTTATTGTCTTTCTTTGAAATAAACTATCCTCCTTTGACGTTATCGATTCATTCTTAGTAATTGCCTTCTTGTTTGATCTGTCTCCAGGATGGTGCAGACACAATCCCATCACTCCGGCCAGAGGAATACTACCGATAGGTCTGCCACCTCTCGTTAGGCAGTTCCCGTGGTACCTTCTCATATTGGAGTTTATGCCGCATTCGGGGGTGCACCTTTGCCTGTACATCGACCTTCTCTGTCATTCCTGATTTCTTCCAGCAGCAATCACATTCATTTAGAGGATGGTGGAGTCCTAGCAACAGCAGTCCGCTCATTTTTAGCAGGGCATAGAGAATGCCCATCATCTTGCCCTGACGACGGTGGAGAGAGTCATTGTGCAGCCCCAGGCAGGCAAGATACAGCAATATCAGCCAAAGACACCAGAGATTCAGGACTTCCAGAAGATGTGTCTGCGGGACTTCTGTGACACAGAGGGGATTTTGTATGCGGATGACTGGATATAGCACATCGAGGAGATCTTTCGACTAGAGGAGATACCAGCTTGACTACAGATTGAGGCAGCAGGTAGTCAGATGCAGGACCTAGCTCGCACATGGTACCAGACGGACCCGAGGGTCGGTAGAGAGGGACAGACTTAGGCAGCCTTCAAGAAGCTGTTCAAGGAGAAGTTTTTCCCTGATACAGCTCTTGGTGCCCTGGAGTCATAGTTTGAGAGCTTAGTTCAGGACAGTCAGACTGTGGAGGAGTACGCTGGGGATTTCTACCGTCTGGGTAGATTTTTTGAAGGACTTAGTGAGACAGCGAAGGCCCGGAGGCTCCGGAGGGGGTTAGTCAATGAGGTCAAGTCCTTGACCAAGAGTGACCGGAGTGCCACTTTTGTGGAGATTCCGGTGTGTGCCCTAGCAGCAGAGGATGATCTTGAGCTGAAGCTCAAGAGGGAAAGAGACGCTCATAGAGCCTGCAGCAGCGGAGGCTAGGACAAGAGGCCTCACGTACAGATTCAGTAGCAGCAGCAGCAGAGGCCTGTTCAGCAGCAGTTTCAGGACCAGGGACATACACTTTACCTACAGACACCCAGGTAGTGGCACATTAGTTATACTTTCTGCAAGAAGCCGGGTCATGGATGGAATGACTGCAGGAAGAGACTAGGCAAGTGTTTACTTTGTGGTTCAGCGGAGCATCAGTGTAGGAAGTGTCCCAAGAACTAGATACCATTGACTCAGACAGCAGCAGGAGCTAGGGCTCCGACAGGGCAGCAGAGGGGACCACCATTGCAGACTCAGCAGCAAAGGTTTGTCCAGCATCAGCAGCAGGCCAGATGAGGAGGCCAGCAGGGGCGAGCTTTCGCCATGACAGTTGAGGATGCACAGGCAGTAGGAGGGATACTTGTAGGTTCTATTCTTCTCGATTCCATTCCCACTTTTGCCTTATAATAACTATCTTGAAATTCAATTCCGACAGTTTTGTCTACCTCATTGTTCGTCGATAAATTTGATTCTTATTATTCTGTGTTGATTTGATTTTGATTTTTCCAATATAAGTCGTATGGGCTAGGTCGCCTCAGTTATGGAATTTAGAATTTTTGTCACTACCACATTTTAGCTTGAGGGTATTTTGGTTATTTTGAGAATTTGAATATATTTTGAATTATTGAAGTGATGATTGTTATTTTTGACTTTTGCTAGTAGAGACTTTGGAGACTAACCTAGATGTTGACTCTAGCTATGGTGACTTGATTAGCATGGTGGGACCCTAGTCTAACTTAAGTCAACCCAAGTTAAGTCATTTAGAATCAAGTTTCGAATAGGAGAATAAAAGATTAGGTTCAAGGACTTTTGACTTAAGGAGTGATTTCCATTACCAATAAAACTTGGCCCAAAGCCCACTAGTCTAACCCTAACCCTAATTCTTTCCTCTAGTGGCCGGCCACATTGGGATTCCTCCCACTATAAAGTCCCTCTTTCATTGTTCTTGCCTCTTTTGTAACATTACAACTTTTTGAAAGGAGAGGTAATTTCCATTCTTCCCTAATTCATAACTCTTTCATTTTAATTTCTTTTTTATTCAAATATTTTGTAGTAGAATCTAATCAGCCTCTACTTAATATTTCAGTTTGGGAACAATTTGGAGCTTTTGGCTAATAAGGAGGAACCCCCTCTATTGAAGCTTTTCTTGAGATTGACACTCTATAGGTAAACACTCTAAACTATGTTTTAATTCTGATTTCTTCGCATGGGTGTGTAGATCTAGGTGTCCCGTAGATATCCCTCAAGTTTGGTAGAAAACCGTGTCCATTTCGTGTCCGTATCGGACACGTATCAATGTATTTTTGCATGTGTTTGATGAAATGTCTAAACCAGTAATTTGTTCACTAATTTCAAAATCAAATTCATATATTTGTAGCCTTATTGGTGTTCTAGGATTATCGTAAGGACTGGGAGTAGTTTGTATCGGTTATCGTGTCCAAAACCTGACACGAACCCGTGCATGACGCAGTGTGCACCATGCCCTGCTTCTCGGGTATCCTAGCGGACACGAAACGACACCATTGGATGTGAAATTTGGTTGACACCTTGGACACATGACTGACACGATACGTATCAAATTTCAGGTTATTTAATCGAGTGGATTGGAAGAAATTTTACCCGCATCGATTTTATACTGCACTGCACAAGCACGAGTTTCGCGTCTGATACGCGTCTCGTTTGCTCGACACGACTCACGTGGACATAACACAGACACTTGTACATGTAGACCTATGCATAGCAAACACGTGGACATGTGCACGAGGTGTCTCATGTAGAGTGTCGTGTCCTAGACCAACTGACACGCGTGCACGAGACTGTGCTGTATCGTATTTGTTCGTGTGTGTTCAAATCTGATTGGACACATCGTGTCCCACTTTGGGGACACAACACACACTGTAATGCATGTTCACACATACACGAATGATTACCAACCCTTTAAATTAATTATTAGTTGTATTTTTGAATCTGAATTAATGACTCCCCTAAATTTCTGACACTAGGGCTGTTAGTTGAATTTTTCTGAGATTGAAGTAGGGTTTTACTATTTTCTTTTGATGATTAATTGCAATATTGTTTCCCTATATACATCTAGGTTTTAGTTGCATGTTAGGATTAATGTTAACAAGGTGAATTGGGTTTTCTAATTTCAGTTGGGCTATCAACTTGTGGACTGATTTATGTGCTTTGATTCTCATGTACAACACACACATTATACTCAAACCTGAGAATTGCAACACTGTCACGTGTACACGTAAAAACTGAGAACACTTGACACACACATGAGCACACAAACCTGGGAATGCATGAGCCTTTAGCTGTTACACTGTTATGTATGCACTAATTTTCTATTCACGCACACATGTGTACACTGATTTGCTGACACCATTGACATCTATACACCCAAACTCACATATTGATTTCTCTATACACAACACATGTAAACCTGGGAACTGTTATTGTGCACTGTTTTCTCTACACATATTACCCCCTTATTGTCACTCACACATACAGGACACACACACATATATGCACACACATGTCACTCTATCTCTCTCTATATGTATATATATATATATATGTAATATCTATAATCTTGTGTGATAGATATGTAATATGTAATATATATATATATATATATATATATATATATATATATATATATATATATATATATATATATATAAATATATATATATATATATATATATATATATATATATATATATGCATATTGCCTATATTATTTTAGTGTCTATAAATGTGGTAATTAAATATATGTGTTGCCAATATAGATTGTATTTGGCATATAGCCCTATGTGATATAGCCTATGTGTATATGGCATGTATACACATGTGACTTGTGTATTGATAGGCTTGTATAACATTGTGTTGATGTGTGAATGCTAGATAGGTATGGTTAGGCTTAGTGAGGCTTGTTTGGGTTAGGTTTGACCTAGTTTGACTAGTATAGTTGACTAGACTTGACCAAAGGTTGACTTTAGCCTAGATTGACCCAAACATCATGTAGAATACATTGTAGCAGTCTATTTTACCATTTTGGATATGTTGTGACTTGTGTTATTCTAAATAGGAGTCAGACACTACTCCTCAGGCAGTATTTCATTTCAGATACTCAGGATATCAGGCGAGTACATTATCTGATCATCTCATATCTTGTTAGGATTATATTCTTTCTCTAGATTACTTTACTTGATGCTGTCACGTTGGTAACACGGATTGGTACTATATGGATCCCTTCATGAGATGTTATCCCTCTCGGGAGCATCGGATACTCATGTCTTGTGTGTTTCACTTACATCATGTATCTTATGCTTCTACTATCATTAATCTATCATGAATCTGCTTGTGACTCATGTACTCTCATGAATCACAGAGCCTTCACGAATCTATTCATGAATCACTCATTATGAGTCAATAGCGTAGTCATGAATCTTAACATAACTTGACTGGATCCTTGTGTATTGATTGGAGAAAAGGGGGAGTAGAACTAAACATGTGAATGATTCCAAAGTAGTGTAGTCATGAATCAACTCTTTAGTATAGCCATGAATCACCTCCTGCTGTTCACATGTTTATTTTGTACTCTGATTCACAAGTCACTGATAGTTCTCTATTTATAGTAGCTATTTACTTACAGTTCTCTCTTTTATACCATGTTGTTCTTTTAGTTTCACGTATCTTACTCTCTAGCATGTTTGTATTTCCTAACTTGTTATGATTTGCAAGAGATGTATTGTGCTCGCTCCTGTCCTGACTGGACCTGTTGAAAATATTACAGAGGATGAGGACGAGATGCTCTGTACTACATACTATGGGACAGCCCTAGAGGATAGCTATGACTTGGATCTCCAACAGGATCCATTAGCAGTGGATGACAAACCTTTAGTCTAGAGTTATCTTTTCAGTTGTACTTATTTCTCTGGATTATTGTATTTGAGCTTTGGATGTTTCTGGATTGATGTGATATCTTAGACACTTAGATTCTCTATCTATTTGTATCTTTTGTGGATTCATTTCATATCTATCTACCTCATTGTATTTCTACCTTAGTTGTGATTGAGGCTGTATTTCTGTATTGTCCTCCATTCGGAGTGTATATACTGTACAGGTACCTTATATTGTTAGATGTTGTGACCTAGGATAGTGTTCTACCGCTGACACTGCGGCATAGGCTGTGCATATTCACATCTCGTTCCCTTACTCTAGGGTGCGGGTCGTGACACATTTTTAGTGGTGGCCCATGCAGGTCTAGTTTTATGTAGTAGTATTCGAACTAGAGTATCACTACAGCCTGTAGTAGAATTAGGATATTTTGAAGGTACTCAATCACACTAGGAAAACTCCTTATCAGATTCTGTTTATCTACATTTTGCTGCTTATTGTCTTCCTTTAAATATAAACTGTCCTCCTTTGATATTTCGATTCATTCTCAGAAATTATTTCTTGTTTGATCTGTGTCTCCAGGATGGTTATCGAGACGAGATCGCATCGCACCGGACCGGGGATACTGCAGAGGGGTCTACCACCTCTCATCCTGTGCAGCCAGCTCCCGGTACTGCAGCACTAGTTCATCCCTCAGGAGTGGGCGTTTCAGCTACTTTTGGAGGAGCACCTTCACCAGCTAGGAGGCAGAGCCCGGTGATTCCTGAGATCCTTCCGTCACAGCAGCCTCCACCCGTGGGGATGGTAGATGCTGCTCATCTATTCTCCTTCGTGGAAAGGATTCTGGAGGCTCATCAGCAGCAGCAGCAACGTCAGACTGTCGACTTCCATCAGGGGATCGACGAGGCCCATCAGCTGGTCCATACGACTGTAGAGATGGTGGCTACTCAGGGGCCGTAGCAGCAGCCTCACCGGAGGGAGAAGGACATTCAAGACTTCCAGAAGATGCACCTTAGAGACTTCCTGGGTACCGAGGGCAAACACTACGCAGATGACTGGATTGAGCACATCGATGAGCTTTTTCGGCTGGCAGAGATACCAACCAGACTTCATATCGAGGCAACGGGCAGTCAGATACAGGACCTAGCCTGTAGCTGGTACCAGACAGATCCTCGAGTGGGAACAGAGGGTCAGACATGGGAGCAGTTCAAGGAGCTTTTCAAGGAACAGTTCTTCCCAGATGTGGTACTAGGAGGCATCGAGGCGCAGTTCGAGAGTCTGGTTCAAGGAAACCAGTCAGTTGCAGAGTACGCCGGAGAGTTCTGCCGGTTGGCCAGGTTTATAGATGATCTGACGGAGAAGACGAAGGTTAGAAAGTTTTGTCGAGGATTGATCAGGGAGGTTCGGTCACTGACTAAGAGTGACCGGAAATCTACCTTCGCGGAGATCTTTGCAGAAGCCATGGTAGCGGAGGACAACCTGGGGCTGAAACTGAAGAGAGGTCGAGATTTCCAGGGAGCCAGCAACAGCGGAGGCCAGGCAAAGAGGTCCCATTTTCAGCACCAGTCACCGCAGAGGAAAATGCATCAACAGCAGTTCCAGCCGCAGCAGTTCCAGCAGCAGGGCCGTACACCCTTCTAGCAGGTGCAGCATCAGCAGCCGAGGGTGCAGTATCAGGCACCGAGACAGCAGTCCACCAGCTGTGCTTACTGCAAGAAGTCGGGGCACGGGTGGAGCGAGTTCTGGAAGAGATTGGGCAGGTGCCTACTTTGTGGAGCAGCTGATCATCAGCTGAAGGAGTGCTCTCAGTTCACAGGCAGAGCAGTACTGGAAGCGGGAGCCAAGGCTCCGGCGGGGCAGCAGAAGGGACCACTGCAGACTCAGCAGCAAAGGTTCATACAGCATCAGCAGCAGGCCCGAGGAGGTCAGCAGGGGCGATCTTTCGCCATTGCGACCGAGGATGCAGAGGCCATTGGAGAGTTGATCGCAGGTTCGGTTCTTCTCGATTCCATTCTAGCTTTCGCCCTATTTGATTTTAGGGCTTCCCATAATTTTGTTTCTGTATCATTTTCTATTAGATACTGCCTTGTATCTGAATCATTGCCTAGGACCTGCAAGATCATGACCGGGGGTGGTGTTATCCACGTAAATGATGTTTGCAGAGAGCAGATTGTTATTTTGGGAGGCAGAGAGTTGGAGGTGAGTCTGCTCGTAATGCCACTACCGAACTACGACATTGTATTAGGTATGGATTGGTTGAGCAGGCATCACGCCAGCATAGATTACCGTGGGGTAGAGTTCTGTTCGGAGCGCCAGGAGAGCCAGAGTTCGAGTTCACCCGACGGCAGGCGAAGCAGTGCAGCAGACTTTTCTGCGAGGTTTCAGTCGAGGAGCATACGGCTCTACATCCTTTGATTGCAGAGTTCATGGACATCTTTTCGGAGGAGTTGACAGGACTTACACCAGATAGAGACGTTGAGTTCTCGATAGACTTGGTTCCTGGCACGGAATTGATTTCTCAGTATGTCTATCGAGTGAACAACAGTGAGTTGGTAGAATTAAAGAAGCAGGTGGATGAGCTGCAGGACAAGGGCTTCATCCATTCCAGTTCTTCACCTTGGGGTACACCAGTACTCTTTGTACCCAAGAAGGATGGGTCAGTGCGGATGTACATCGACTACATGGCACTCAACAACCTGACGATCAAGAACAGATACATACGGCCACGGATCGATGATCTCTTTGATCAGTTGAGCGGAGCTCGGGTTTTCTCGAAGATTGATCTGAGGTCAAGTTATTATCAGGTAAAGGTAAAGTGGAAGGATATTCCGAAGACCGCATTCAGGACGCAGTATGGGCAGGTTGGGTTCTTGGTTATGCCGTTTGGGCAGACCAACGCCCCGGCGGTGTTCATAAACTTGATGAACAAGGTGTTCCACCAGTACTTAGACAAGTTCGTGGTGTTGTTCATCGATGATATCCTGGTGTACTCGAAGACTGAGGAGGAGCATGAGGAGCATTTGAGAGTAGTTCTGGAGACACTTAGGAGGGAGAAGCTTTATGGCAAGCTCTCGAAGTACGAGTTCTTTCTGGACAGAGTTGACTTCTTGGGTCATATGGTGACTGGAGATGGGATCTCAGTGGACCCGAAGAAGATCACGACAGCTGAGGGTTGGTCGGTACCGAGTTCATTAGCAGAGATCAGGAGATTCTTTGGACTGGCAGGCTATTACAGGAGGTTCGTACAGGATTTTTTCCAGATTGCAGAACCGTTGACTAGGCTGACCCGGATGGATGCAGAGTTTGTTTGGTCAGAGGAGTGTCAGGTCACTTTTGTTGAGTTGAAGAAGCGGCTGACAACAGCTCCGATTCTGACATTGCCATCAGGATCGGGAGGGTTCACTATCTACAGTGACGCCTCAGGGAAGGGTTTGGGTTGTGTCTTGCTGCAGCATGGGAAGGTGATTGCCTATGCTTCCAAGCAGTTACGTCCCCATGAGAAGAACTACCCTACCCATGACTTAGAGTTGGCAGCAGTGATATTTGTTTTGAAGTTGTGGAATCACTACTTATACGGAGAGAGGGTGGAGATCTTCACAGATCATAAGAGCTTGAAGTATGTATTTACGCAGAAGAAGCTCAACATGAGGCACCGCATGTGGTTGGAGTTGATGAAGGACTTCGAGATTTTACTATAGTATCACCCAGGGAAGGCCAACGTGGTTGTTGATGCCTTGAGTAGGTATCCGACAGCTATGTGTTTGACTATGGATCATCACTTGCTATCAGATTTGGAGAGCCTGGGGATTGAGGTAATTGTGCCAGGAGTTCAGATGCATATGTGGGGCCTTCAGATTCAGTCGGACTTGATGGAGAGGATCAAGTCGACGCAGTTCGAGGATGTTGATCTGTGGAGTATCCGAGAGCAGGTTCGAGCAGGGCTGGTGGATGATGAGTTTACTCTTGCAGAGGATGGCACTTTGAGGTATGGTTCTAGGCTGTATGTACCTAGTAGAGAGCTTAGGGAGCAGGTCATGCAGGAGGCCCATCGATCTCAGTACTCTATACATCCTGGTGCCAACAAGAAGTACAGGGATCTGAGGGAGCACGTCTGGTGGTATGGGATGAAGCGAGAGGTAGCTCGCTTCGTAGCTAGATGTTTGGCCTGTCAGCAGGTCAAGGCAGAGAGGCAGAGGCCAGGAGGTTTGTTGCAGCCATTGCCCATTCCAGAATGGAAGTGGGAGCACATAACGATGGATTTTATATCTGGATTGCCACGTACACCAGGAGGGAAAGACGCGATTTGGGTCATCGTAGACAGGTTGACCAAATTGGCCCACTTTTTATCATTTAAAGTGGGTACGTTTACTGAGAGGCTTGCAGAGATGTACATGCGGCAGATTGTCAGGATTTATGGAGTTCCAATCAGCACTGTCTCGGATCGGAATAGTCGCTTTACTTTCTATTTCTAGTAGAGTCTGTAGACTAGTTTGGGCACTCAGCTCAAGTTTAGTACTGTATACCACCCTCAAACGGACGGACAGTCAGAAAAGACTATACAGATGTTCGAGGACATGTTGCGGATGTGTGTCTTAGAATTTGGAGGATCCTGGGAGGATCACCTGCACTTGGTGGAGTTTGCTTACAAAAATAGTTTTCAGGCCAGCATTGAGATGTCACCCTTCGAGGCTCTGTACGGGCGTAGATGTCGTACACCCTTGCCTTGGGACGATGTCGGGGAGCGAGATTTATTGGGACCTGAGATGGTTGTTGACGCAGCCGAGAAGGTGAAGCTCATCAGGGACAGACTTCGTATGGCGCAGGACAGACATCGGCATTGGGCCGATAGCCACTGGAGGCCTTTGGAGTTTGAGGTACAGATTAGAGATAGGATTAGAAGTAGGTTGTTTGTTTGTGTTGTTTGATCTTGTTTGATTATTTTGTAACTTGAGACCATGTTTGGGTTAGGTCGGAGACATGGTTTTTCTGAGGATATCTCCGACTCGTGGTACCATACGTTTTGGTGGAGGTGGAAAGCTTAGCCCGCGCTTCATCGGACCTTTCATGATCAGCAGGAGAGTCGATGACGTGGCATACATGCTAGACTTGCCACCTGTATTAGTGGGTGTCCACAACGTATTTCATTATTACAGTTGAGACGATATGTGGCTGATCCTAGCCATGTACTTGACAATTCAGAGATTGAGGTGGGACCTACTCTCAGTTATCCAGAGCAGCCAGTGAAGATTCTGGATTGCCGAGAGAAGGTACAGAAAAACCAAGTGACACCCTTGGTTAGCATCGCATGGAGGCATCATTCTCCAGGAGAGTCTACCTGGGAGCGGGAGGATGAGATGCACGAGCAATACCCATATCTTTTTGGACCTTGAGGTATGATTGTATATCCTTCTCATCAGTTTAGTTTCGTCTTTTAATTTTGAGGACAAAATTCTTTTAAGGAGGGTAGATTTGTCACTACCACATTTTAGCTTGAGGGTATTTTGGTCATTTTGAGAATTTTGAATTTATTTTGAATTATTGAAGTGATGATTGTTATTTTTGACTTTTGCTAGTAGAGACTTTGGAGACTAACCTAGATATTGACTCTAGCTATGGTGACTTGATTAGCATGGTGGAACCCTAGTCTAACTTAAGTCAACCCAAGTTAAGTCATTTAGAATCAAGTTTCAAATAGGAGAATAAAAGATTAGGTTCAAGGACTTTTGACTTAAGGAGTGATTTCTATTACCAATGAAACTTGGCACAAAGCCCACTAGTCTAACCCTAACCCTAATTCTTTTCTCTAGTGGCCTGCCACATTGGGATTCCCCCACTATAAAGTCCCTCTTTCATTGTTCTTGCTTCTTTTGTAACATTACAACTTTTTGAAATGAGAGGTAATTTTTATTCTTCCCCAATTCATAACTCTCTTAATTTAATTCCTTTTTGATTCAAATCTTTTGTAATAGAATCTAATCAGCCTCTACTTGATGTTCATGGAGAGAAATTTTAGTTTGGGAACAATTTGGAGCTTTTGGCTAACAAGAAGGAACCCCCTCTATTGAAGCTTTTTCTTGAGATTGACACTCTATAGGTAAACACTATATAGGTAAAGTCCCCTAGCTGTCCCTCAAGTTTGGTAGAAAACCGTGTTCATTTTGTGTCCGTATCGGACACGTATCAATGTGTTTCTGCATGTGTTTGATGAAATATCTAAACCAGTAATTTGTTCACTAATTTCAAAATCGAATTCATATATTTCTAGCCTTATTAGTGTTTTTGGATTCTCGTAAGGATTGGGAGTGGTTTGTGTCGGTTATCGTACACAAAACCTGACACGAACCCATGCACGACATAGTGTGCACTATGCCCTGCTTCTAGGTTATCCTAGCTGACACGACACGACACCATTTGACGTGAAATTTGGTTGACACCTTGGACACATGACTGACACGACACATATCAAATTTTAGGTTATTTAATCGAGTAGATTGGAAGAAATTCCACCCGCATCAATTTTACACTGCACTACACGAGCACGAGTTTCGCGTCTGATACGCGTCTCGTTTGCTCGACATGACTCACGTGGACACAATACATACACTTGTGCACGTAGACCTATGCATGGCGAATACGTGGACACGTGCACGAGGTGTCTCATGTTGAGTGTCGTGTCCTAGACCAACTGACACGCGTGCACGAGACTGTGTTGTGTCGTATGTGTTCGTGTGTGTTCAAATCTGATTGGACACGTCGTATCCTACATTAGGGACACGACACACACTGTAATGCATGTTCACACATACACGATTGACTACCAACCCTTTAAATTGATTATTAGTTGTATTTTTGAATTTGAATTAATGACTCCCCCAAATTTCTGATACTAGTGCTGTTAGTTGAATTTTCCTGAGATTGAAGTTGGGTTTTACTGTTTTCTTTTGATGATTAATTGTAATGTTGTTTCCCTATATACATCTAAGTTTTAGTTGCATGTTAGGATTAATGTTAACTAGGTGAATTGGGTTTTTGAATTTCAGTTGGGCTATTAACTTGTAGACTGATTTGTGTGCTTTGATTCTCATGTACCACACACATATTACACTCAAACCAGAGAATTGCAACACTGTCATGTTTACACTGAAAAACTGAGAACACTTGACACACACATGAGCACACAAACCTGGGAATGCATGAGCCCTTAGCTGTTACACTGTTATGTATGCACTGATTTCCTATTCACACACACACATGTGTACACAGATTTGCTGACACCATTGACATCTATACACCCACACTCACATATTGATTTCTCTATATACACACACATGTAAACCTGGGAACTTTTATTGTGCACTATTTTCTCTACACACATTACCCCCTTACTGTCACTCACACACACAGGACACACACACATATATGCACACACATGTCTCTCTATCTCTCTCTATATGTATATATATATATATTATCTATAATCGTGTGTAATATATATGTAATATGTAATATATATGCATATTGTCTATTTTATTTCAGTGTATATAAATGTGGTAATTAAATATGTGTGTTGCCAATATAGATTGTATTTGGCATATAGCCTTATGTGATATAGCCTACGTGTATATGGTATGTATACACATGTGACTTGTGTGTTGATAGGCTTGTATAACATTGTGTTGATGTGTGAATGCTAGATAGGTATGGTTAGGCTTAGTGAGACTTATTTGGGTTAGGTGTGACCTAGTTGACCTAGTTTGACTAGTGTAGTTGACTAGAGTTGACCAAAGGTTGACTTTAGCCTAGATTGACCCAAACATCATGTAAAATGTATTGTAGTAGTCTATTTTACCTTTTGGGATATGTTGTGACTTGTGTTGTTCTAAATAGGAGTCAAACACCACTCCTCAGGCAGTATTCCATTTCAGATACTCAGGATATCAGGCGAGTACATTCTCTGATCATCTCGTATCTTGTTAGGATTATATTCCTGCTCTAGATTACATTACTTGATGTTGTCACGTTGGTAACACGGATTGGTACTATATGGATCCCTTGGGATGACGTCGGGGAGCGAGATTTATTGGGACCTGAGATGGTTGTTGACGCAGCCGAGAAGGTGAAGCTCATCAGGGACAGACTTCGCATGGCGCAGGACAGACATCGGCATTGGGCCGATAGCCACTGGAGGCCTTTGGAGTTTGAGGTACAGATTAGAGATAGGATTAGAAGTAGGTTGTTTGTTTGTGTTGTTTGATCTTGTTTGATTATTTTGTAACTTGAGACCTTGTTTGTGTTAGGTCGGAGACATGGTTTTTCTGAGGATATTTCCGACTCGTGGTACCATACGTTTTGGTGGAGGTGGGAAGCTTAGCCCGCGCTTCATCGGACCTTTCATGATCAGCAGAAGAGTCGATGACGTGGCATACATGCTAGACTTGCCACCTGTATTAGTGGGTGTCCACAACGTATTTCATTATTACAGTTGAGACGATATGTGGCTGATCCTAGCCATGTACTTGACAATTCAGAGATTGAGGTGGGACCTACTCTCAGTTATCCAGAACAGCCGGTGAAGATTCTGGATTGCCGAGAGAAGGTACAGAAAAACCAAGTGACACCCTTGGTTAGCATCGCATGGAGGCATCATTCTCCAGGAGAGTCTACCTGGGAGCGGGAGGATGAGATGCACGAGCAATACCCATATCTTTTTGGACCTTGAGGTATGATTGTATATCCTTCTCATCAGTTTAGTTTCGTCTTTTAATTTTGAGGACAAAATTCTTTTAAGGAGGGTAGATTTGTCACTACCACATTTTAGCTTGAGGGTATTTTGGTCATTTTGAGAATTTTGAATTTATTTTGAATTATTGAAGTGATGATTATTATTTTTGACTTTTGCTAGTAGAGACTTTGGAGACTAACCTAGATATTGACTCTAGCTATGGTGACTTGATTAGCATGGTGGAACCCTAGTCTAACTTAAGTCAACCCAAGTTAAGTCATTTAGAATCAAGTTTCAAATAGGAGAATAAAAGATTAGGTTCAAGGACTTTTGACTTAAGGAGTGATTTCCATTACCAATGAAACTTGGCACAAAGCCCACTAGTCTAACCCTAACCCTAATTCTTTTCTCTAGTGGCCTGCCACATTGGGATTCCCCCACTATAAAGTCCCTCTTTCATTGTTCTTGCTTCTTTTGTAACATTACAACTTTTTGAAATGAGAGGTAATTTTTATTCTTCCCCAATTCATAACTCTCTTAATTTAATTCCTTTTTGATTCAAATCTTTTGTAATAGAATCTAATCAGCCTCTACTTGATGTTCATGGAGAGAAATTTTAGTTTGGGAACAATTTGGAGCTTTTGGCTAACAAGAAGGAACCCCCTCTATTGAAGCTTTTTCTTGAGATTGACACTCTATAGGTAAACACTATATAGGTAAAGTCCCCTAGCTGTCCCTCAAGTTTGGTAGGAAACCGTGTTCATTTTGTGTCCGTATCGGACACGTATCAATGTGTTTCTGCATGTGTTTGATGAAATATCTAAACCAGTAATTTGTTGACTAATTTTAAAATCGAATTCATATATTTCTAGCCTTATTAGTGTTTTTGGATTCTCGTAAGGATTGGGAGTGGTTTGTGTCGGTTATCGTACACAAAACCTGACACGAACCCATGCACGACATAGTGTGCACTATGCCCTGCTTCTAGGTTATCCTAGCTGACACGACACGACACCATTTGACGTGAAATTTGGTTGACACCTTGGACACATGACTGACACGACACATATCAAATTTTAGGTTATTTAATCGAGTAGATTGGAAGAAATTCCACCCGCATCGATTTTACACTGCACTACACGAGCACGAGTTTCGCGTCTGATACGCGTCTCGTTTGCTCGACATGACTCACGTGGACACAATACATACACTTGTGCACGTAGACCTATGCATGGCGAACACGTGGACACGTGCACGATGTGTCTCATGTTGAGTGTCGTGTCCTAGACCAACTGACACGCGTGCACGAGACTGTGTTGTGTCGTATGTGTTCGTGTGTGTTCAAATCTGATTGGACACGTCGTATCCTACATTAGGGACACGACACACACTGTAATGCATGTTCACACATACACGATTGACTACCAACCCTTTAAATTAATTATTAGTTGTATTTTTGAATTTGAATTAATGACTCCCCCAAATTTCTGACACTAGTGCTGTTAGTTGAATTTTCCTGAGATTGAAGTTGGGTTTTACTGTTTTCTTTTGATGATTAATTGTAATGTTGTTTCCCTATATACATCTAAGTTTTAGTTGCATGTTAGGATTAATGTTAACTAGGTGAATTGGGTTTTTGAATTTCAGTTGGGCTATTAACTTGTAGACTGATTTGTGTGCTTTGATTCTCATGTACCACACACACATTACACTCAAACTAGAGAATTGCAACACTGTCATGTTTACACTGAAAACCTGAGAACACTTGACACACACATGAGCACACAAACCTGGGAATGCATGAGCCCTTAGCTGTTACACTGTTATGTATGCACTGATTTCCTATTCACACACACACATGTGTACACTGATTTGCTGACACCATTGACATCTATACACCCACACTCACATATTGATTTCTCTATACACACACACATGTAAACCTGGGAACTTTTATTGTGCACTATTTTCTCTACACACATTACCCCCTTACTGTCACTCACACACACAGGACACACACACATATATGCACACACATGTCTCTCTATCTCTCTCTATATGTATATATATATATATCTATAATCGTGTGTAATAAATATGTAATATGTAATATATATGCATATTGCCTATTTTATTTCAGTGTATATAAATGTGGTAATTAAATATGTGTGTTGCCAATATAGATTGTATTTGGCATATAGCCTTATGTGATATAGCCTATGTGTATATGGCATGTATACACATGTGACTTGTGTGTTGATAGGCTTGTATAACATTGTGTTGATGTGTGAATGCTAGATAGGTATGGTTAGGCTTAGTGAGACTTATTTGGGTTAGGTGTGACCTAGTTGACCTAGTTTGACTAGTGTAGTTGACTAGAGTTGACCAAAGGTTGACTTTAGCCTAGATTGACCCAAACATCATGTAAAATGCATTGTAGTAGTCTATTTTACCTTTTGGGATATGTTGTGACTTGTGTTGTTCTAAATAGGAGTCAAACACCACTCCTCAGGCAGTATTTCATTTCAGATACTCAGGATATCAGGCGAGTACATTCTCTGATCATCTCGTATCTTGTTAGGATTATATTCCTGCTCTAGATTACATTACTTGATGTTGTCACGTGGTAACACGGATTGGTACTATATGGATCCCTTGGGATGACGTCGGGGAGCGAGATTTATTGGGACCTGAGATGGTTGTTGATGCAGCCGAGAAGGTGAAGCTCATCAGGGACAGACTTCGCATGGCGCAGGACAGACATCGGCATTGGGCCGATAGCCACTGGAGGCCTTTGGAGTTTGAGGTACAGATTAGAGATAGGATTAGAAGTAGGTTGTTTGTTTGTGTTGTTTGATCTTGTTTGATTATTTTGTAACTTGAGACCTTGTTTGTGTTAGGTCGGAGACATGGTTTTTCTGAGGATATCTCCGACTCGTGGTACCATACGTTCTGGTGGAGGTGGGAAGCTTAGCCCGCGCTTCATCGGACCTTTCATGATCAGCAGGAGAGTCGATGACGTGGCATACATGCTAGACTTGCCACCTGTATTAGTGGGTGTCCACAACGTATTTCATTATTACAGTTGAGACGATATGTGCCTGATCCTAGCCATGTACTTGACAATTCAGAGATTGAGGTGGGACCTACTCTCAGTTATCCAGAGCAGCCAGTGAAGATTCTGGATTGCCGAGAGAAGGTACAGAAAAACCAAGTGACACCCTTGGTTAGCATCGCATGGAGGCATCATTCTCCAGGAGAGTCTACCTGGGAGCGGGAGGATGAGATGCACGAGCAATACCCATATCTTTTTGGACCTTGAGGTATGATTGTATATCCTTCTCATCAGTTTAGTTTCGTCTTTTAATTTTGAGGACAAAATTCTTTTAAGGAGGGTAGATTTGTCACTACCACATTTTAGCTTGAGGGTATTTTGGTCATTTTAAGAATTTTGAATTTATTTTGAATTATTGAAGTGATGATTGTTATTTTTGACTTTTGCTAGTAGAGACTTTGGAGACTAACCTAGATATTGACTCTAGCTATGGTGACTTGATTAGCATGGTGGAACCCTAGTCTAACTTAAGTCAACCCAAGTTAAGTCATTTAGAATCAAGTTTCAAATAGAAGAATAAAAGATTAGGTTCAAGGACTTTTGACTTAAGGAGTGATTTCCATTACCAATGAAACTTGGCACAAAGCCCACTAGTCTAACCCTAACCCTAATTCTTTTCTCTAGTGGCCTGCCACATTGGGATTCCCCCACTATAAAGTCCCTCTTTCATTGTTCTTGCTTCTTTTGTAACATTACAACTTTTTGAAATGAGAGGTAATTTTTATTCTTCCCCAATTCATAACTCTCTTAATTTAATTCCTTTTTTATTCAAATCTTTTGTAATAGAATCTAATCAGCCTCTACTTGATGTTCATGGAGAGAAATTTCAGTTTGGGAACAATTTGGAGCTTTTGGCTAACAAGAAGGAACCCCCTCTATTGAAGCTTTTTCTTGAGATTGACACTCTATAGGTAAACACTATATAGGTAAAGTCCCCTAGCTGTCCCTCAAGTTTGGTAGGAAACCGTGTTCATTTTGTGTCCGTATCGGACACGTATCAATGTGTTTTTGCATGTGTTTGATGAAATATCTAAACCAGTAATTTGTTCACTAATTTCAAAATCGAATTCATATATTTCTAGCCTTATTAGTGTTTTTGGATTCTCGTAAGGATTGGGAGTGGTTTGTGTCGGTTATCGTACACAAAACCTGACACGAACCCATGCACGACATAGTGTGCACTATGCCCTGCTTCTAGGTTATCCTAGCTGACACAACACGACACCATTTAACGTGAAATTTGGTTGACACCTTGGACACATGACTGACACGACACATATCAAATTTTAGGTTATTTAATCGAGTAGATTGGAAGCAATTCCACCCGCATCGATTTTACACTGCACTACACGAGCACGAGTTTCGCGTCTGATACGCGTCTCGTTTGCTCGACATGACTCACATGGACACAATACATACACTTGTGCACGTAGACCTATGCATGGCGAATACGTGGACACGTGCACGAGGTGTCTCATGTTGAGTGTCGTGTCCTAGACCAACTGACACGCGTGCACGAGACTGTGTTGTGTCGTATGTGTTTGTGTGTGTTCAAATCTGATTGGACACGTCGTATCCTACATTAGGGACACGACACACACTGTAATGCATGTTCACACATACACGATTGACTACCAACCCTTTAAATTGATTATTAGTTGTATTCTTGAATTTGAATTAATGACTCCCCCAAATTTCTGACACTAGTGCTGTTAGTTGAATTTTCCTGAGATTGAAGTTGGGTTTTACTGTTTTCTTTTGATGATTAATTGTAATGTTGTTTCCCTATATACATCTAAGTTTTAGTTGCATGTTAGGATTAATGTTAACTAGGTGAATTAGGTTTTTGAATTTCAGTTGGGCTATTAACTTGTAGACTGTTTTGTGTGCTTTGATTCTCATGTACCACACACACATTACACTCAAACCAGAGAATTGCAACACTGTCATGTTTACACTGAAAAACTGAGAACACTTGACACACACATGAGCACACAAACCTGGGAATGCATGAGCCCTTAGCTGTTACACTGTTATGTATGCACTGATTTCCTATTCACACACACACATGTGTACACTGATTTGCTGACACCATTGACATCTATACACCCACACTCACATATTGATTTCTCTATACACACACACATGTAAACCTGGGAACTTTTATTGTGCACTATTTTCTCTACACACATTACCCCCTTACTGTCACTCACACACACAGGACACACACACATATATGCACACACATGTCTCTCTATCTCTATATATATATATATATATATATATATTATCTATAATCGTGTGTAATAAATATGTAATATGTAATATATATGCATATTGCCTATTTTATTTCAGTGTATATAAATGTGGTAATTAAATATGTGTGTTGCCAATATAGATTGTATTTGGCATATAGCCTTATGTGATATAGCCTATGTGTATATGGCATGTATACACATGTGACTTGTGTGTTGATAGGCTTGTATAACATTGTGTTGATGTGTGAATGCTAGATAGGTATGGTTAGGCTTAGTGAGACTTATTTGGGTTAGGTTTGACCTAGTTGACCTAGTTTGACTAGTGTAGTTGACTAGAGTTGACCAAAGGTTGACTTTAGCCTTGATTGACCCAAACATCATGTAAAATGCATTGTAGTAGTCTATTTTACCTTTTGGGATATGTTGTGACTTGTGTTGTTCTAAATAGGAGTCGAACACCACTCCTCAGGCAGTATTTCATTTCAGATACTCAGGATATCAGGCGAGTACATTCTCTGATCATCTCGTATCTTGTTAGGATTATATTCCTGCTCTAGATTACATTACTTGATGTTGACACATTGGTAACACGGATTGGTACTATATGGATCCCTTCATGAGATGTTATCCCTCTCGAGAGCATCGGATACTCATGTCTTGTGTGTTTCACTTACATCATGTATCTCATACTTCTACTATTATAAATCTATCATGAATCTGCTTGTGACTCATGTACTCTCATGAATCACATAGCCTTCACGAATCTATTCATGAATCACTCATTATGAGTCAGTAGCGTAGTCATGAATCTTAACGTAACTTGACTGGATCTTTGTGTATTGATTGGGGAAAAGAGGGAGTAGAACTAAACATGCGAATGATTCCAAAGTAGTGTAGTCATGAATCAACTCTTTAGTATAGCCATGAATCACCTCCAGCTGTTCACATGTTTATCTTGTACTCTGATTCACTAGTCACTGATAGTTCTCTATTTATAGTAGCTATTTACTTACAGTTCTCTCTTTTATACCATTTTGTTCTTTCAGTTTCATGTATCTTACTCTCCAGCATGTTTATATTTTCTAACCTGTTATGATTTGCGTGAGATGTATTGTGCTCGCTCCTGTCCTGACTGGACCTGTTAAAAATATTACAGAGGATGAGGACGAGGCGCACTGTACTACATACTATGGGACAACCCTAGAGAATAGCTATGACTTGGATCTCCAACAGGATCCATTAGTAGTGGATGACACACCTTTAGTCTAGAGTTGTCTTTTCAGTTGTACTTATTTCTCTGGATTATTGTATTTGAGCTTTGGATGTTTCTGGATTGCGGTGATATCTTAGACACTTAGATTCTCTATCTATTTGTATCTTTTATGGATTCGTTTCATATCTATGTACCTCATCGTATTTCTACCTTAGTTGTGATTGAGACTGTATTTCTGTATTGTCCTCCATTCATAGTGTATATACTGTACAGGCACTACTAAAATATCATCTAATAGCGACGTAATTTAGTGACGGCAAGAAATGACGTCGCTAGTTATAGCGACAGCTTTATATACACGTCGCAAAATGTCGCTGCCTAGCGACGTTCCGCGACAGGAGTTTACTGCGTCGCCGAATAGCGACGTTCAGCGACATATTATTAGCATATGTTGCCAATTTTGCGACGTTTAGCGACTGCAACACTTGACGTCGCTAAATTTTTTTACTTAGGGCACACCGTTTCCTTCTTTCCCCCTCACTCTCGCTCGAAAATTCTAATTTCCCCCCCCCCCCCCGGCGACTCCCTCCCCCTCTGTCAGTGCCCTCCCACCCCCGGCGACCCCTTCCCCCCGGCGACTCCCTCCCCCTCCGGCGAGCTCCTTCTCCTCGAGATCCTCCTCCTCGAGATCCTCCTCCCCCAATCCCGAGCTCCTCCTCCTCTTCCTCAGGTAAACCCTAACCTAACTCTTCTCCCTCCTCCTCCTCCTCTCCCACGGACACACACGGACACACGGACACACATCGTGTCCCCAAAGACTCGTGCACATTGGATTCGTGTCCCCAAAGACTCGTGCCCATTGAATTCGTGTCCAGTTTTGGATGTGTTGGGTTTGGTTTGTTTTTGGACACATTGTGTCGAGTATTTGGACACGAGTTTGGTTTGGGAGACACGTACACACATGACACTTGTATATGCACACTTGACACTATACACTCTCTATCTCTCTAGTATATAAATGCATAACTTGTTGAATGTATATATTGTGTCCCCTTGGTTATAGCCTAGTATACGTAAATATCTTAACCTATATATGTATGCCTATATATATATATATATATATATATATATATATATATATATATATAGTAAAAAAAAAAAAATATATATATATATATATATATATATATAGTAAATATATAGGTAGTTGTGTGAATATCTTAACCTATATATGTGTTCCCTTGGTTATAGCCTAGGATATTAGGATATGGGCTAGAAGTTAGTACCCTAAGTTAGTACCCTAAGTTAGTATCTTGGTTATAGGCTAGGATATAGTATATGTAAATATCTTAACCTATATATGTGTCCCCTTGGTTATAGCCTAGGATATTAGGATATGGGCTAGAAGTTAGTACCCTAAGTTAGTACCCTAAGTTAGTATCTTGGCTAGAATTTGGTATCCTGGGATAGTTAGATATCCTAGTATCTTAAGAGTGTCCTAGATTAGTCTATGGTAATAGGATACCCTATAGGGGGGAGGGGCAGGGGTAGGGGGGAAGGGGCAGGGGACAGGACTCTAACCCTATTTCGGACACGACTCTGTGACACAGGACACAGGACACACACACACACAATACATACATATATACCTATATATATAAATACATATATCTACATATATACATGTATATATATACTCACACACTTACATACACACACAAATACATATATAAATATATATGTATACAATGTATATACACACAAATACACATATATATACAATCAAAAATCCATTTGAAATTCATTTTAAGAATCTGAAATGTTGACGATATATACCCAAGGTTCACAATATCGGTATCGGAATTGGTATCGGACTATTCCTATGAGTATTGGTATCGGCGATATCGGTAGTATCGACGGTATCGTATCGGAGTATCGGACTTTGGTATCAGAAAACAAATAATTATTAATAAATTATTTATATTTAAAAACATATATTTTATACATTTAGGCATAATTTTAAGTATTTCAGCGTTATTTCTTAGTAGTTTTGAAATTATATGAAATAGTAGTCACCCTTACCGATTGGTTTTGCCGAATTGACCGGAACAAAGACCCCCAATGTCGGTATCGGTCAATATTTGGTATCGGTCGGTATCGGATCAAAACATGCCAAACCGTATCGGTATCGGCCGTATCGGATCGGTATCGGTCGATACTTTAAACCATGTATATACCATGGTTTTGCCTTTTAGTTGCAGGAATATGAGAGTTATTAGATATTAAAGCAGGATATTAATTTATTAGTTATGATAGAGAGTTTGAGATAGATAGTTCATGTGAATGTTAGGTAGTAGTGTACAGTTCATGATTAGCATTGTTTAGATATTAGTTTCAGTTAAAGGGTTAGTTTAGATTAGGATATTAGTTTATGTTAGAAGGAACTGCCTGCAACTGCATCGTAGCTGCAGGAATATAAGAGTTATTAGATGTTAAAGTAGGATATTAATTTATTAGTTAGGATAGAGATTTATTAGTTATTTTTATAAACTGTGATATGTTAAATGCCTGCAGCTGCATCGTAGCTCAGGGATATGACTGAGAGGGTGACATGGTTGTCACATTAAGGGTCTTTGAGGAGATGACATGTTGTGAACAGATATCCTTATAGTTCACCTACGTAATGTTAAAGAAAATCCGTAGGAGAACTATATATAAGGATATATCTTTTCGCAATATGTCATCTTGTCAAAGACCCTTAATGTACCAATCATGTTACCGCGGTATTGGTATTGGGATACCAATAGCGATAAGGTAAAGGGTACCAATAGCGATAAGGTAAAGGGTACCAACTTAAGGTATTGGTATTGGGATACCAACAGCGATAAGGTAAAGGGTACCTTGGTAGGTAATGACTAGAAATAGGATATTTGACTTAGATTTGACCTTGTTTGACCAAGGTTGACTATTTTGACTGAAAGTCAAAGTAGAGTCAACATCTGACCTAGATTGGACTAAGAGTTGACAAAGTCAACTATAGGTCACCCCTTGACCTAGTTTGACCTTGTTTGACTTTGTTTGACTTAGCTTGACCTTGTTTGACTTTGTTTGACTTAGTACAACCTAGTTTGACCTAGATTGCATATCATTGTTATTAGTAACTGTCCGCTACTAATGTGTGTCCCATAATAAGACAATATACGAATTTGTGCCTGTTGGATAATGTGTGTCCATCTTTGCAGAATTATTTCCAAATGGATATGAATTACTACTTGCGGAATCGTTCATGGATGTACAATCGTCGTCCTGATAATATGTGTGGTGTGCAGGATGAATACATAGCGGGAGTAGAGCAGTTCCTGCAGTTTGCTAAGGCGTTCCCTCAGTACATGGACGGCACCAAAATTAAGTGTCCGTGTGTGAAATGTCATAACGTGAAATATTATCCAGAAGTGGAAGTGACATATCATTTGTACTCGAGGGGTTTCACGCCTAATTACTATCAGTAGACCGCACACGGAGAACTTGTGTCTTTAGCATTAGAGCCGGAGCCTTACGTTGAGCCGTATATGCATGCGGGACCTAATTTTGTTTCAGATAATCATGCAAACGACGACGGGTGCGTGAACATGGTTTTCGACGCTGCGGGGCCTAGTTTCGTTCATGATGCACCTGAGGAGGCACCGAACGCCGATGCTGCACAGTTCATGGAGTTGCTGGAGATTGCAAGGACTCCATTATTTCCTGGTTGTGAGGATCATTCATCGTTAGAGGTGGTTACAAGACTGTTGAGCATTAAGTCAGATTTTAACATGTCGCAAGAATGCTACAACCGAGTGTTGGAGTTGATTATAGAGATCTTGCCGGCGGGTGCTAAGTTGCCTAAAGACTTCTACCGGTCTAAGAGGATGGTGAGATCGCTCTGGATGGGATACGAGAAAATCGATTCTTGTCGCAATGGGTGCATGTTGTACTATAAAGACGACAAGGACGCAGATGTGTGCAGATTTTGTGGTGTTGATCGCTATAAGACAACTAGTACAGGAAGGTCTACCGGTACAAGAAGACCGACCGATTCAATGCACTACTTGCCTTTAATGCCGCGGTTGCAAAGATTATTTATGGTGAAAGAGACGGCCGAAAATATGAGTTGGCACATGCGAGAATAGATTGAAGGAGTGTTGGATCACCCATCCGATGGAGAAGCGTGGAAGCACTTTGATCGAGTGTATCCTGATTTTGCTTCAGATCCGCGTAATGTCAGGTTGGGACTATCTTCTGACGGTTTTACTCCTTTTGGTCTTTCGGGATCCCAATATTCGTGCTGGCCTGTGATTGTCACTCCGTATAACCTACCGCCTTGGATGTGCATGAAGACTCAGTACATGTTTCTAACCGTTATAATTCCTGGTCCAAACTATCCCAAGAGGAACATTGATGTGTACTTACAGCCTTTGATAGATGAGTTGAATCAGTTATGGGAAGTAGGCGCTAACACGTACGATGTTTCCAGGAAGCAGAATTTTTAGATGAAGGCAACCCTTATGTGGACCATCAACGACTTTTCGGCCTATGAAATGTTATCTGGATGGAGCACTCATGGCCGTCTCTCATGTCCGTATTGCATGGACCGTAGTAAGGCTTTCCGCTTGAAACACGGAGGAAAACCATGTTTCTTTGATTGTCATCGGCAATTTCTGCCAAAAGATCATCCGTTCAGAAGGAACAGGAATAAATTCCGTACCGGCGTTGTAGAGAAGGGCGATCCACCGCCAAGGTGTTGCAGAGCCACAATATGGGAGGAGGTTAAAGATTTTCCAAGTGCTATCAAAGATCCTACAACTGGGTACAAGTGCGATGGATTTGGTAGAGATCATAACTGGACAAAGAGGAGCATATTCTGGGATCTGCCATACTGGAGTACCAATCTGATCAGATATAATCTTGATGTCATGCATATTGAGAAGAATTTGTTTGATAATATAATTAATACTGTGATGGACGTAAAGGGAAAAACGAAAGACAATTCCAAGGCCAGGTTGGACTTAAAAGAAATATGCAAACGCCCTGCGTTGCATTTGATAGAGCAGAATGGAAAACAGTTCCTGCCGAAGTCAATTTTTTCGCTGGACAAGGAGGATAAAGTGAGACTTTGTCAGTGGATCCAGGGCCTAAAATTTCCAGACGGATATGTGTCAAATCTGAGAAGATATGTCGATCCGAAGGAAAACAAATTGACGAGTATGAAGAGCCACGACTGTCACGTATTCATGGAGAGGTTAATTCCGATTGCATTTTAGGAATTCTTACCGCAGGCAGTTTGGGATCCATTGACGGAGCTTAGCATATTCTTCAGGGATCTTTGTTCTAAGAAATTGCTCGTTGATCGTCTAGAAAAGTAAGAGAAGGACATTGCGGTAACACTGTGCAAGCTAGAGAGGGTGTTTCCTCCTGGATTCTTCGACTCTATGGAGCATTTGCCGATTTATCTATCCTATGAGGCACGTGTTGGTGGACCTGTCGAATATCGATAGATGTACCCGTTCGAGCGATATTTGAATCACCTAAAAAGAAAGGTAAAAAATAAGGCACGGGTCGAGGGTTCTATTTGTGAAGCCTATGTTTTCGAGGAGATTACAAACTTTTGTTCGATGTATTTCAAGCCTCATGTTGCAACTAATAGAACGAGAGCTTCCAGAAACGACGACGGAGATCATGAAAGTAATGATACAATACTGAAGGTATTCAATGCTCCAGGAAAGCCATCGGGTAAAATGAAGAAGAGATATCTGAACGATGATGAGCTAAGGGCTGCTCAGGTGTATGTATTACTCAACTGCGACGAGGAGGAAGTAGAGAAACTGGAGGGGTAAGTAATTAATACGTCTACATTATTTTAATAGTGTTGATTATTATACTATTACATTAATTGAACGATGTTGTTTTCAGCATATTTAATGATGATATGAGGTCAGGTAGGCCACATATAACAGAAGAAGAACAAGAAAAAGAAATGAGGCATTATTTTCTATCATGGTTGAGTGCATATGTAAGACTTGAGAACTCTGTAATTACCTTTCTGTATATGCACTTGATTGAGAATGAGCTTAATTGCTTCTTTCGTGGTATTTAGGTCGATCGTCCATACACAAGACTTGAGAATGAGTCTATTAGAACGCTAGCCAAGGGACCAATTTATGCTGCAAAAATATGGCCAAGCTACTGTGTTAATGGATTTAGGTTCAAGTCAACAACTTGCCCGATCAGAGACAACTTTGTGGATCTCGACTCCACCAAAAATAGCTGTTTGTGTATCAGGTCTTCGAACTACAAAGATGTTGATGCGGGCAACGATTTCTATAGCGTGCTACGGGAGATCGTGGAGCTGACATATAGTTATGGAATAGAGCCTGCTAAGATTGTGTTATTCAGGTGTGATTGGTTCGATCCGATTGAAGGTCAAGGTTGGAAAGTAGACAAGCACGGTCTTGTTGATATAAACTATCGGCGTCGATATCAAGCCTATGAACCATTTGTCCTATCAAGTCAGGCTCAGCTCGTGTACTTCACAAGTTATCCTAAACGGGGAACAACAAGGTCAGACTGGTGGGCAGTATGCAAGACCAAAGCTAGAAATACCTTTGAGGTTGACGATATAGCTTATCAAGAGGATGAACTACCTCTTGTAACAAATATTATAGAAGTGGACACGACGGAAGTTACTCATTACACATCTAATTTTGTAGAAGAAGTAGAATTATCTGAAGAGGAAGATGCAGATGAAAGTGAAGATGTAGAGGAGGAAGAAGAAGAAGAAGAAGAAGAAGAAGATGAGCTAAACGAACTAGATGAATTTTCAGAAGAGGATTAAATCTGTACGTTTATTTTATCATCATATTTGACACTTTAGTGACACTTCTATCATATAAATCTGTGACACTTCAGTGACACACTTTATTGACACTTTTATCTATGACTATGATATTTTTCAAAAATCTGTGATGTCTATCATATAAATATGTTTTTTTTTGTTTTTTTGTCATATGTTATTATCAGGTATGACTAGACCATCTGGACGACGTGGAGGATTTTATATTAGGCAGTCCCGTCAGCCTCGGGCTGGGGATGGAGATTTCGTACCCTCATCCTCATCTCCGAGTACGCCATTGTACCGTTCTGTTCCTGGTCTATTACCGGGACAGGGCAGTTCTAGCAGGTTGGCGACTCCTCCCTCGTCGTCTAGCCTTCCTGATCCCGCGTCCAGCATCCCAGATCCTCCGTCCAGCATTCCTCCTGCCGACGGCTCAATGGGGGAGCCGACGCCGAGCATATGGAGGACGGCGATCAGACTGATCCTGTCCAGGCAGGAGGTAAGAGCGACCCTTCATGTGCTCCCCCGAGCGAGACGCGTATGGAGATTTGGACGGACGGGCCTATGAAGTAAGTTAATTAATTAATATATATTTCTCAAATGATTATATGTACATATATATTCATGAAAAATTATTATTGTATAGATATCGGCCTTCTGCAGTACAGAGACAGCTGGGGGTATTTCTGAGGCAAAACTATGGTGGGCCTTGGATTAACTACTCAGATGCTCCCGCAGATAGGAAGGCCTTTTGGTTCGCCCACTTCAAGGTAAAAAATTTATTTATTTTTAAATTTTAATAATCATTTGTGTATATTATACAACTTTTGTATTTTACTTCTTGTAGAGGACCTATTTCTATCCACCACACCGGGCGGCGAGGATCGAGGGCCAATTTCCTGCCGTCGCAGCCAAGCTCATCCGTGATGCGATCCACGACCGGAAGTCTCGTGATCGCTCCGGACAGCCGATCCATGGTTGGATCATGCCAGAGCAGTGGGCTACGATGAAGGCTAGATTCAACGAGCCCAAGTACCAGGAGCGGTCTGACAAGGCCAAGGTGGCGCGGTCGAGCGCCGGTAAGTAGTATGGTGGCTCCATTCCGATGACGGAGCATTTTCGTCGTCTGGTACGTTTCCTATGACGGACATTAATTTATATATAGTTCGATAGAATATTTAATACTAATAATAGATAATATATTTTAACAGGTAAAAAAGGGTGAGGACCCGAACATGTTGACCGTCTTTCTGATCACCCATCGGAGGGCTGGGGAGTTCATTGACGAGAGGGCGACGCAGGCATATGTACATTCTATTCTTTATATTAATTTACGATAATTTAGAAAACAAGAAAATAGATATCAATATAGACTTTAGCAAATACTTACACGTTAGCAAACATGTTCTAGACCGAGTTTGTTCGGCTACAGGAGGAGGCGGCTGTTGCTGCTAGTACGCAAGCAGGAGGAGGAGCTGGTACTTCCTCCCAGCCGCCTACAACTCCATCGCCGGACGAGCTCTGGATGACCGTCGTTGGCGGTCTTCAGAAGGGTACGTACTACGGTACGAGATCCTACGATGCGTATTTGGCTTCGGAGTCATCTCGGGCCCCCTCTGTCAGTGTGCAGTCTCCGGCTTCGCAGGCGTCGTCACGAGCTGAGGATATTCGTCGTTAGATCGAGGAGCTACGTCGCGAGTTACAGCAGCAGATTTCTGATGCGGCCGAGCGACGATCCGACCCTCCGATCGTCACCGGACGATTTGATGCGGTCGAGCACAGTATATAGGAGCTGATGAGTCTGCATCAGGCTATAGCTGCCAGCTTGCACACGCTCTCCGAGTCTACGCAGCGCACAGAGCGTAGACAGGTCGAGTTGGAGGGATCGTAGAGGAGCATGTCTGCCTCACACACTCAGGTTTCGGCTTCGCTTGAGGCAAGTACTGAGAGGGTGGTGAGTACCCTTGCTGTTTATGGTGAGCGACTGCGAGAGCTCGAGCAGATACGTCCTCCCGGTCCATCGACGGTGCCGACTCCAGACATTGCAATGCCTCCTACTGCCCCTACGGTGCAGCTCACCCAGGAGCAGTATGACTACATTCTATCCCAGATGCGCGGCAGGGGTCCTCAGTGATCCAGTATATTTTTTTTATCATCTTTGTATTTATTGGCCCTATGGGCCCATTGACCGTTCTGTACACTGATTTTCATTATTATTTGACTTTGTTGGACATGTACGTTTGTTGGACATGTATGTTTGTGATATTTAATTTGTTGGTAATTTCTTTGAGTACATGTATGATATTTAGTTGTAGACTGTTATGATGCATGGGAGACCGTTATTCATCTATTAGTTATAGACTATTATGATGGGAGACTGTTAATTGTGATGATATCTGCGACGGGGATGACAAATATACCTACGCTGGGTTATAAGCGATGATATGATATACAAAGGAGGTGCTGCCCAAATTTTAAAAAAATATAATATGTATTTTTGTGATGATGTGTGTCTGTGTTTACAGTGAATGTGAAATGCAGTGTTTGGAACCATCGACAGCTTCGATTACTGTTGTATGTTTTATCTTGGATAGAAAGAGCAACAGTTCATGGTGTACTTCTGAGAGCTTCATTTTCACGTCCTTCACTTTCTCGGGAAGTCGTAAAGGATCCCGAGAAGGTGAAGGATGTGAAGAGGAAGCTCTGAGAAGTGCACCCTGAACTGTTGCTCTTTCTATCCAAGATAAAACATAGAACAATAAGCGAAACTGTCGATGGTTCAAATACTGCACTTCACACACACTGTAAACACAGACACACAGCATAACAAAAATACAAATTATTTTTTTAATTTTTTTCATAACATCTGTGACGTATAGCGACGTTTTGCGATGTTTTGCGACGTCCAGTACACGTCGCTATACGTCGTAAAATAGTGACGTAACGTCGCTATCCGTCGCTATAATGATGACGTGTATATGACCACCTGAGAGCCAACGTCGCTACCGTTGGCGCTAGGCGTCGCTAGTATGCTGACGTGGCTGCCATGCCATGTCATCATATGTAAAGTTTACGGCGTCGCTAAGTGGTCGCCCTACGTCGCTATACTGGTGACGTATGCTGACGTCGCTATCTGTCGCTAATATTAGCGACGTCTAGCGACCCCACCTAGAAGTGACGTCGCAACTAGCGACGAATTGCGACCAAATTGTAATCTGCGACAAGCCTATAAGCGACATCCATTTTTCGTCGCTAAATACGTCGCTAATAGAAATTAGCGACGTATTTGCCCTTTTTAGCGACGTACTCTGACGTCGCTAAAAGGGGTTATTTTAGTATTTAGGTACCTTATATTGTTAGATGTTGTGACCTAGGATAGCGTTCTACCGTCGACACTGCGGCATAGGCTCGGCGTATTAACTTCTCGTGCCCTTACTCTAGGGTGCGGGTCGTGAAAATTTTCTACAATCATATTAGCTAGCATAATGAGGACATATAGTCTGATTTTGGACGTATTTCTCCGGTATGGGAATTTTTGGTTTTCGCGGCCATGCATGCTGCAATGTAAAATTTTTAAATACCATGATTCTAAAGGTTTGTACCTTAGTTAGGGACTCTATGATTATCGTAGCCTTGCTTACTAGTATGACGAAGATTCTGAGTCTCATGATTTTGGACAGATGCATATGATTATAGGATTGTATGATTAGAGACTTTGATTGATTGGGGGTTTAACCTAGAAAGAGTACGACCATCTTAAATTCGAAGACGGAATTTTTCTAAGGAGGGTAGACTTGTAACACCTACTTTTCTAAATGAGGGTAATTTTAAACTTTTGTAATTTTAGTCTTTTAATAATGAGATTTAAATCATGTTATGATTTTTGATAATTTTTAATTCTTTTAAAACTATTTTAATGGGTGATTTGTGATTTTGGTGTTTTGCTAGTGAAACCCTAGATACTACTTGACCTAGAGACTAACCATGACCATGGGAACCTAACCATGTGATTAGGGTGATTTATTTCTACATTTTTGCCTAAGGGTATTTGGTCATTTTTGACTTTAAATGAAAAATTAATTTTGATTGATTATTATGGTGCTAATCCTTTATTAGAGACTAACCTAGTTTTGACCTAACCTAAATGTTAGTGATGTTCATGGAGGTTTAGTTAGTATTTTAGAGACTTAATAACTAAGTTAGAGAATATCTAGATATTTGTAAGTTAGATATTTTATTAGCTTTAGCCTAGAATTAGCTTGGGCCTTAAGTTGAGACTTAGAATTGATTGCTAGATAGCCCATAGCCTTTCTCCATGCCCAAACCCTAACCCTAACCATGCTATGGCAGCCATATGGAGACCCCAACACCCCTATATAATGCCTCTTAACACTCACTTGCCTCCTTTAGAAATTCTCCTTTAGGAAACCCTAATTTCTTCCCATTTTCATCAAATCTCACCATTCCTCCACCAAATTGATCCCAATCTTTTGCAATTGGTTTTTAATATAGAATAGAGATTGAAGGAGGCTAGCTTGCAAGGTAGGGAGCTCATTTGGACATTGCTTGAGGAAGGGGACTTCACAATTTGGGGCTTTTTCATTGAGATTGACTCTCAATAGGTAATCCCTTCAAATCACCTCTAAATCCTGATTTCTTTCCATAGATGCATCCATCTAGGTGTCCCCTAGCTGTAGAGTGAGTTTGGTGAGAACTTGTATTAATTTGGTGTCCGTATCGGACACGTATCAGCGTGTGTGCATACGTGTTTGATGGAATACCACAACGAATTTTATTTTGTTATTTTCAAATTATATTTGAACAATTTTGTAGATGTTCATGTGTACTTTGATTTTCGTGAAGACTGAGCCTATTTTTGTGTCGTGTTCGTGTACAAAATGGCCACGAACACAACATGAGCCCCCGTACGGTTGCCCTGCTACCCGATCCTGTGTTCGGACACGATACGCCACGTGGACAAGTGCAACTTGACACAGAGGTGGGGGCAACCACTGACAAACCCCCCTCAAGTTTCATGGCATCTTGTGTCGTGTCGAACACGAAATCGAGGTTGTACGGGTTCGCACAGATACTGTGCGCACGGTTCAGTCGCGTCTGATATGCGTCTCGTACGACACGTGGACACGTCGTGGTCGTATTTCAGGGTGTCGACCCTCTAACCCTAGTTCCCCTCGACCACTGTGCATGAGCATGACCCTTCTTGTGCTGTTTGTCGAGCCCAGTCGAGTTCGACAAGGCCGTACGAGGCAGCATTCACTGCCTGTTCTGATACATACTGCATTTCGAATTTTGACACTGTGTGTCCTGATTTTTGGACATGTTTAGGGCCACGAGGACACGTCAGGTATGTCTCTAACTCTGTGCACGTGTTTCACTAAATTATTTCAAGTTTTTTGTTTTAATTTTTGGGTTTTTATTTGAATATTCATGAACATGTACTGCAGTTTCAGGGTTTTGATTTATTGGGATTGAGTCCTATTTCCTGAGATTTGAAAAATAGTAATGATTGTTTTGATCCCCAGTATTATGAAGATGTTGTGGTGGATTGGGTTTGTTAACTGAGAAATGATTTTTGGGATTTGAGAGGGAATTTACATTGATGATTGAAATGAACTGTTAACTGAGATTAGTTGTAACAGTAAAAACCTGAGTTTACCTTAACTATGACTGAGTAATTGATACATGGGATTGATATATGGTTGTCAATATACATATGTCTGGGCTGTAAACTGAGTTGAACTTTATGAGATGTTCATGTATGCACCTAAGAATGTAATCACTGCTAACCTATGCCATGAACCTGAGAACATAAACCCCTCACTGTCACTTTAATTTATACTCACTGCTATCATTAATTCACTCACATGTCACACTTTTTCCTCACTGCTACTTTCAGTCCACTGTCACACTTTCACTCACTCATTTGTTCACTCATTCATATTTTCATCTCACTGTAACAGTTCTTCAGTTCACATTACACGCACACACCCTATCACTCACTGTCACACCCTTAACACACACACATTTGACTGAGACACACACACACTCATGTAGTCCCCTCCTCCTTTTATTTTTCCCTTTCCTATATGTATGTAATGTATCTATGGATGTAATCTATCCATATTTGTAATGTATATATGTAAATATATTGTAATATATATATGTAAATATATTGTAATATATATATGTATGCATTGTAATGTATATATGTTTGCATTGTAGTGTATGGATGCATGAATGTATGTATGCATATATGTTATGTATATATAATACAAGGTATGCAAGATATGTATGCTTGGATACATGTATGTATATAGTAATATAATGCATTGATGAATATGCATGTAGGCATATAAGGAGGTGTACTTGTAGTGTGATGCAAGGTATTGTATGTAGGCATGAATGCATATATGAATGCATGTATATAATGTAATGCATGAATAATGTAATGTGTGTAATGTGTAGATGTAATGTAAGAATACATGTAATGTAGGTATGTATACATGTATGTATACATGTACTTATGTATAGTGTATACACTTGTGTGGTTCATTTTGGCTTGGTAATTTGTTTGAGTGCTAGCCTAGGCTTGGTTAGGCTTAGTGAGACATGCTGGACTAGGCTTGGACCTAGTATGGCTTAGTTGCCCTAAATTGACTAGTGTAGTTGACTAGAGTTGACCAAGAGTTGACTTTAGTCTAGAATGACCAAGAATTCATATAGAATGCATTGTAATATTCAGTATTACCATTCTGGACATGTTGTGACCTGTGTTGCTCTAAATAGGACTCATATACTCTGTCTGGACATCTACACTTATCAGATACTCAGGATCTCGGGCGAGTACATTCTCTGATCATTTCATACTTGTTAGGATTTATATTCTTACTCTAGATTACTTTACTTGATGCTGTCACGTTGTTAATACAGATTGGTACTATATGGATCCTTACATTGAGATGTTATCTCCCTCGGGAGCATCGGGTACATCATGTCATGTACGTTTCACTTTCATCATGTACTCCTGTGATTTTACTATTCATGTATACTCTTGTGATTCATGTACTCTTATGTTCACAAAGCCCTCATGTATACCTTCATGTGCACCCATTTATGGGCCCTCATGTAAAATATTTTATAATAACATAACTTGTTTAGATCCTTATATATTGATTAGAGGATGGGGGAGTAGAAGTAGTCATATGAACAATTCCAAAGTAGTGTAATCATTGTACAAACTCTTTAGTGTAATCATGTGCAAATTCAAGCCGTTCACATGTCTATCTTGTACTTTACATTACTAGTCACTAATAGTCTCTACTTATAGTAGCTATTTACATTACAGTTCTCTCTCTTTTACTACATGTACTTTCTTTCAGCGTTTCACGTATTTTACTCTATTGTATGCTTTATATTCCTATCTTGATATGAAATGTTGAGATTTTGTGCTCGTTCCTGTCCTGACTGAACCTGTTGAAAATATTACAGAGGATGATGAGGACCTTTGCCCTACCTATTATGGAGCTGCCATAGATGACACCTGCGACTTGGACCTTCAGCAGGATCCATCAGCAGTAGAGGATGTCACCCCTATAGTTTAGGCTAGTTAGCTTAGACTTCTATCTTATTTTGATGTCTTATCTCATTTGGATACATTTATGTTTATATTTGGGATCTTGTTGTTATTCTAGATTTTTGTGAAGATGTTATCTTAGACACTTAGACTTCTTCTCCTGTTGTATTTTATTTAGTGATTTTTATTATCTATCTATCTATCTTATTGTACTTCTACCTTAGTTGTGATTGAGCTATACATTTCTGTATTGTCCTCCATTTGGAGTGTAAATACTGTACGAGTACCTTATAATTGTTAGATATATGTAACCCAGGATAGCGTTCTACCGCCGACACTGTGGCATAGGCTGGACGTACCCACTTTTCGTGCCCCTACACTGGGTACGGGTCCTGACAAAACATACGACGATGACTCCGAAGGTGAGGATCAAACACTCATGGTCCACAACTTCAAGAAGTTTCTTCCTTTCAACCGAAGAAAGAAGGAACAACACAAAGAAGACGATGAAGAGCCCATCTACTTTGGCTACAAAAACACGGGGCATGTCAAGAATGATTGCCCTACAGCAAAGAAAGGAAGCCGATATAAAAGATCGTACAAGAGGCCAACCTCTTGAAAGTATGCCAACGCTAGTATCTGGCACAAGAGCGAAGCCAGTGACTCAGAAGAAGAAGAGGACTCCCTCCAAGATACAACAAACGTCTGCCTAATGGCAACGTTCGAAAAGGTAACAAACGATCCTCTTGATGAATTTACTTCTGATAAACTTAGTGATGCCTTTAGTGACATACTTGAAGATCACAAGAAATTGCTTAACAAGTATAAACATGCAAAGGATAAGATCAAGACTCATGAAGTTGAGATTCATAGACTTTCATGTTTACTTGATAATGTTGGAGACATACCACCCATGGATAACAATGAGGAGGTATCCAAGCTTAAATTAAGCTTACACGATTTCGAATCTCGTATTGAGAAACAAACACGTGATATTACAGCACTCAATAAAGAACTCTTAGATGAGAAAAAGAAGTATAATCTTGTTGCTGTAAGAATTGACGCCTTAACTGCCAAGTATAATGATATGTGCAATACCTCTAAAAGATTAGAGATCAAACTGGAAAAACAAGCTGTTCAGCCTCAAATCTAGTCTCACAGTCACAACACATACACAAGACAAAAGACAGTTCAACACAAGAATACACATCACAAGAAAAACACATATACTCATGTTGCTCACAATCATGCCTTTATGTACACTTATTCACATACAGCACGAAAAATACCCGCACGTACATATGGCACACATAGACATGCTTTTATGAACGTACATTCTCATGCAGCATGATAAACTTATAGACATTACTATTATCCTGCACCTAACACGAGCATACATGTTACACGTCACTACCGTGGTAAACATGGACACACTTCACCATAGTATAGAATTATAAGACTGGTTGATTTAAAACTATATGTATGGGTACCGAAGACTAACCTTTCAGGGCCCACAAAGATTTGGGTACCAAAGGTCACATTTACTTGTGGTGTAGGTGGACCTTCCTTCATCCTCTAGAAGCAAGTAGATTCTCGATAATGGGTGCTCGAGACACATGACTGGAAATTCAAATCTTTTTACAACACTATCGATAAAGAGGGAAGGATATATATCCTTCGGCAATAATTGGAAAGGTTATATCATAGGTAACGGTACTATTGGTCATCCTCCTTCTTCTGTCATTAAGGATGTCTGTTTAGTGACCGAGTTAAAGCATAACTTGCTCAACATTAGCCATTTTGCTGATCATGGATATGATATTAACTTTGGGAAAACTAAATGCTCCATATATGATAGATCATCTGGAGACATCACTTTTGAAGGGATAAGAGAAGATAACATATATATTCTATCTTTCTAGAGATACTAACAATGCAGGAAGATGCCTCTACGCTCACAAAGATGAAAGACTACTATGGCATATGCATCTTGGACATACAAATATGGATACCGTATCAAGACTGTCAACCAAGAAGCTAGTGAGAGGACTACCTGACATTACCTTCAAAAAAGATACGGTATATGTCGAACATGAGAAAAACAAAGCTACCAAACCCTCTTTTAAATCAATCAACTCTGTAAGTACTACTTGACCTTTGCAACTGCTTCATATGGATTTATTTGGTCTTAGTAGAGTAGCCAGTCTTGGTGGAAAACTCTACGCTTTTGTAATTGTTGATGATTTTTCTAGATTTACTTGGGTTTTCTTCCTTAGAAACAAAAGTGATACCATTTCTATTTTCAAAGTTTTTGCTAAAAAGGTTCAAAACAAAAAAGGCTTCATGATTACTCGAATCCGAAGTGATCATGGCGGCAAATTCGAAAACTCTAGTTTCAAAAAGTTTTGTGATTCAAATGGTTTTACTCATGAATTTTCGTGTCCTAGAACTCCCCAACAAAATGGTGTTGTGGAGCGGAAGGATAGGACTCTTGGCGATATGGCTTGAGTCATGTTGAAACAATTTTCTCTTCTGAAATATTTTTGGGCTGAAGCTGTGAGTACAACATGCCATATCTTGAATAGGGTTTTGATTCGACATATTTCGAAGAAAACTCCCTATGAACTTTTGTTTGGTAGAACACCAACTATTTTCTATTTTCGAGTGTTCAGTTGTCGCTGTTTTATCCTGAATACCAAAGACAACTTAGACAAGTTTGATGCCAAAGCTGACGAAAGTATTTTTCTTTGCTATACTGCTAAGAGTAAAGGATACAGAGTGTTCAACAAATGCTCTATGATTGTTGAAGAATCTGCTAATGTTACCTTTGATGAGAATAATAATACAGCTGACATACACCTCAAACCATCAACTTCTACACCCGTGGATACAACACCTAGAACCAGTTCACTGGAAAGCCTACCAAAGAAGTTTCATTTCACACCAACACATCCGAAAAACTTGGTAATAGGTGAAGTATCAAAAGGAGTAAGTACTCGATCATCAGTTAGATACTCTATAGCTAGCACTGCATTTATTTCTCAAATAGAACCCAAAAACGTTTTAGAAGCCTTCTTCTATGAATTTTGGATATCTGCAATACAACAAGAACTCAACCAGTTCGAAAGAAATCAAGTTTGGGAACTCGTTCCTAAACCTGCTAATCATTCGATCATTGATACTAAATGGGTTTTTTGTAACAAAGTCAATAAGGACGGTTCAGTCACACGTAACAAAGCCCATCTCGTAGCTCAAGGATATAACCAAGAGGAAGGTATCGACTACGATAAGACATATGCGCCTGTTGTACAACTTGAATCAATCTACATGCTTTTTGCATTTACAAATTTCCAAAATTTAAAACTTTTTCAAATGGATGTCAAAAGTGCTTTTCTTAATGGTTTTATCAAAGAAGAAGTATTGGTAAAAAAACCACCTGGTTTTGAAAATCATAAATTTTTCGATCATGTTTCCAAACTTAAAAAAGCTCGCTATGGCCTCAAACAAGCCCATCGAGCTTCGTATGAACGCCTTAGCACTTTCTTACTTGACAAAGTTTTTCAAATGGGAAAATTGACACGACACTGTGTATAAAATCTATTTGATGACACCATTCTCTTAGTACAAATTTATGTGGATGACATAATATTTGGGTCTACGAATGAGGTTATGTGTCAAGAATTTGCCAAGTGCATGCATAATAAGTTCGAGATGAGCATGATGGGGGAGATAAACTACTTCCTTGGACTGCAAGTCAAACAATACTCACAAGGAGTCTTCATCAGCCAATCAAAGTATACAAAGGATATGCTGAAGAAGTTTGATCTTGACAACATCAAACCAATTAGTACTCCGATGGCTACTACAACAAAACTAGAACTTGATGAAAGCGACAAACCAGTTGATCAACATAAGTATCCAGGTATGATTGGTAGTCTACTTTATTTAACTGCTAGTCGTCCCGATATCATGTGTACTGTTTGCATGTGTGCTCACTATTAAGCCAACCATAAGGAATTTCACATGATCGCAGTTAAACGTATCTTTCGATACCTTAAAGGGACTGTTACGGTGGGCTTGTGGTATCCTAAAACCACATCCTTTGATATGATCGGATATTTCGATGCCGATTTTGCTGGATGCAAAGTCGACCATAAGAGTACCAGCGGCACGTGTCATTTATTAGGTAAGACTTTAGTCTCGTGATTTAGCAAGAAACAAAATTTTGTAGCACTCCCTACAACAGAAGATGAATGCATAGCTGTAGGACGTTGTTGTGCTCAGATTTTGTGGATGAAACAAACCCTTGAAGACTATAATTTACTGTTTAAGCACATACCTATATTCTGTGATAACACTAGTGCGATTAATCTGACGAATAATCCAGTATGTCACTCACGCACTAAGCACATAGAAATTAGACACCATTTTCTGCGTGATCATCAATTGCATGGCACTATCAATCTAGAGTTTATTGACACTAATCATCAGCTAGCAGACATTTTCATAAAACAACTTGTCGAAGAGCGTTTCAGCTTTCTTTGTCGAGAATTAGGAATTTTGGATGAAAATATCATACAATAAATTTTATCTGCACAAATAATTATTAAAACATAATCATACATAGTACAATTATTTTAGGTACAAGCCGAAAGGGCCCTTCTGACAACAAAGCGTAAAAGCCTAACCGACATAGTGTACTAGTCTTCGGACTACCGCTAGCTGGGATCCAGCCCCTACAGCTAACCTGAGGTGATTCACCTGTACTGATTATTGATTAACAAAGTTTGTCGAAAGGTTTAATCTATTTTTTGGCTTATATAATTTATTATTGTTAATTCAAGACCATCTTTTATCTCTTATATCAATATTTTGATTCTTGTTGGAGTTCTGGAACCACCCTAACAGAGCTCGGGCCGAACTCTGTGTAGTGCGTACCAGAACTCTCAGCCACTCCTGGCCATCCATCCTATTTGATCTAAGGGCTACGATTTAACATGTGCAGCCGGCCCTACTCCTTAAACCTATGAATTTTCCTTCTCTCTCGACATTGCCATCATCTTCCACCTCTCTCCAAATTTATTTCTCCAAAATCCTAACCCTAGAAATCTTTAGTTTGGTGCTTTCCACTCTCCAAACTCAAGATTTCAAGGATTTAGGTGATTCTCTTCCATCGTTCTTCCTTATTTTTAAGGTATACCTCTTAGTTCTCCATCTCTACTTCAATTGTTGTTCTTCATATCTATTTTTCATCAGCTATTATTTATGGCTCCTAGACTTTTTAATAGAGGGAAGTGGATTAGGACTGAAGGAGCTTCATCATCAAAACCTCCTTCTCCTCCTCCAAATCCCATACACCCATTGTTCAATCCTCCTCCCCCTCCCAATGCCAACATGTACAATGAGCATATTTTTGTTTCGTTAGAAGCCTTTAATGAGTGGTATTCCGATTTTTGCTCACATAGTGTTGTGGCGGGATATCCTATCAATTTTACTACATTTTTTTGAATTTGAACTTTAAAGATCTATGTCTTGATGAACTTGTGTCTACATCATCCCTTATTTATATCAATGCAATTCAAATGTTTTATTGCAACATGACCTATGACGACCGTAAAATCTATTCTCAGGTCGCCGGCATTAACATTGTGTTCGATGACTTTGACTTAGCTGAATATCTTGAACTCCCTGACCCCAATTCATGGGAGCGTATTGTTGAAGCTCGTGAATTCTAATTTGTTGGTTATATCACACTCAAAGGCTTTAAGGATATGATGTGTGCACCCAATACCCGCCTTCGTAAACTTCGGGCCAAGTATCCCAACATCCATTTATATGAACTTCATCGCATTATTTTCTCTTCCATCATGCCTAAAGCAGGATCTACCGATGAGGTTACTTATCATGAGATTACCGCCCTTTATTATCTTCACTTCACCAACCCCTTCAATTTTCCTCGTACGATGATGGATTGCATGATTCGTGCAAGGAAGAAGCCAAAATCGCTTGTTTATGCGATGTATCTTCCTATGATCTTTCGTGTCTTCAATATCCTTTTGGATGAGTGTCAGTTTTTAGCAGCTCCTGCCTTTCTGTCAAAGGCTCGTAGAACTGCCCCTGCTCATGTTCCTCCTGCTCCAGCTGAAGAGGAATCTTCTGACTCAGATGCCCCACAGCCTGAGCCTCCTGCCACTCTCGACTCCATTCGAGACATGTTGCGCGACCGCTTCCGTTTGAAAGACGATCGCTACACCCAGCTGGACTATCGGACCACTCTGCAGAAGAGCGCCATCAGCAACACCATGCATGATATCCAGTACAATATGGCCCGACATCCTACTATGTCGTTTCCTACAGGTCGGGACCCTTCTTGCAAAGGCTACCAGATTAATGACCCATGGGCCATACTGTATTTGGATCCTGATGCGGTGTTTGTTGATCCTCGTCGCTCTGCCAGTGAGCCATCTGATTTGACCGATGTATCCCGTTCTCATGCTCCGTGATGGTTGTGATCTTCTGCCTGCTGCTGCTGCTGATGTTCATTTTTAGTTATGCTTTTTCATTTCATGTTTTTAGTACTATTTCTACTATGTTTTAGTTTATGACTTCAGTTTATCATGTATGAGTTCTAGTTTATTTACTTTGCATTATCAAAACTGCTAGTTGTCACTTTCAATGGTTGGTTACGGTTATAGCTGTGTTATTGTTATCTTTAATTTGTCTATTTTTTTCTCTCTTTACGGAGGAGTTATGAATAATTTTGCTAAGTGAAAAAGGGGAAGAACAGATATTTGATTTATGTGATCTTGTATATGTTGTTGGATATTATGAATTGTGTTGTGCTTGGATAGGAATTTTGTATCAGGACGAAAACCAAAATATTTATTTGCAAGGGAACCGACATATCTATTTGCGGGGGAGCTACTTCATATGTACAAACAACTTTACTCCTTTCAACATGTGTCCAGGTATGAATGTTGCGACATACAAATATTGTTTTGTCAATTATCAAAATTAGGAAGATTTTTGACCCAACTGGATCACAGTCAACCTAATTTATAGAATTAACAAAACGATATCTGATATGATCCAAGATGACACATCGAGCTCAAGACAAGAACATCATCTACAACATATCAAATTCAAGACAGACGTCATCGACAAGTTGTTACATAGAAAATATACTTGTACTGAGTCTGTTATTTTCAAGTTATTGAGTCTAGGAAAATGTACGTTGAGTCGTACTGAGTCATCTCAACCCTAGACTTACTTCACCAAGCTCCAGACAATCCCTCAACCAAACCAAACCAAACCATTCTAGCCTACATAAACATTCTGGCCCAAGGGAATGAGAATTTGGGCCGAACTCTGCCCTTGGCAGAATTCAGTCCGAACTCTGCCCCATAAATTTTAGGATGCTAATTTTCAGGAACACCTTGATCTAGGCTGTCCAACGTTCAAATTTTTGAATATTTGAGACAGAATTATGGCCGAATTCTACCTCTTCAGACTAGTATATATAGGGCTTAATTTTTCTCATTTTAAATCATCTCTCACTCTCAATCTTCTAAGCCTAATACATTCTAAGCCTTCCTCTTCCAATCTACTAGCCACAAAACTTCTTAAGCTCCAAGTTGCTGAAGTACGATTCAGCTAGAATTTCTGTGCAAGAGTTGTAAAGAAGTCACTTGGACAATTCCAAGTTTCGCCTCTACGAAGTTGTTAGAAGTTGGCGTGCTCTTCTGAGTAAAGGCACATGTGTGTACCCTATTTCACAAATAGTAGATTTCAATCCTGAGCGAGAGTTCTCAGGCCTGGACTAATCCTCCACGAAAAAGACTAGGATAAATCGTTGTGTTTGCGTATGCTCTTCTGATCTCTCTTAAATTTCCGCATTACTACTCTAATTATATATTCTGTTGGTAGTTGATTCTGGACTAGCATAAAGTTGATTTTTTAATTGGTGATTATTTTGATATAAACTCTATTCACCCCCTCTAGAGTTGCCTATACGTAACTTCACCCAGCTCACGAGGAAAATAGAAAGGAGATAAAGAGTAGAGAAAGAAAGTAAAAAAAATTAAAATAAATCGACGGGGTGAATTAATCGTGACTATCGGATCTGCCACGTATGGGATTCACGACTCAAAGCGATCAATCTTATCCATCTATCAAAGAAAACCAAGAAACCATTCGATAAAAGGGTGAATCAAAGCCAAAAAAAACCTTGGACTACATCACGCATCGTATACTTCTCATCATAAATATCGAACCTTTCGGATTATCCGACTAATTTTTGTGAATTATCGTAGGATGATCTGATCTGTCACAACAAGTTTTTGGCTTCTGAAAAATCCCATTCGGAAGATCTAATGAATTGTCACGAATCTTTGACCGATTTTTTGGATGAAAGGTAAAAAATCCTACTTAAAAAAATTTCAAGGTTCTCAGTTCTGTATACAGGTCCTAGCATAGATCTATGGCAATACCAAAAGATATTTTACAAGTCTTAGGCAATCTGATAATAAACATGGTCATAAGAAATTTAATAAATCAGGAGTATCACATGATACCACAATCGTAAAAACCAAAAAATGCAATGAACTCTAAATACTGGCATATCGATATAATAATATCAATACTATGAAACGAGTCTCACAGTAAGGCCATGTGAAGAAAGGATATAAGTGCTTAGTTTACTACCCAAGCACAATACCTGGAATTACCTATATTGATTAAAAAAATAATAGTCTTTAAATGACATATGTTTTGCTCCATATAGGGAAGGGCCGAACCACTGAGCACGACGTTATAGTGCAACTGCCTGATCCTGGCTAATATTAGAATTATTGTCAATAAATTAGTTAAGTGTGATCCCAAGATTATTCTACAAATTTGTATCATCATATAGGAAATATTGTATTATAGTTATGGTAGTGACTATTAGGCCATAGGAATAGTTTGGACACTCATGAATCATTATAATTAGGATCACACCAGAGTTTTATTTCGAGTTAGCAGTATATTACATCCTTAAGGTGTCATGCGCCAGTCCCAAAATATACAGGAGTGAGACACGTGGCAATGACCATCTACGTCTACCGTAGACTCTTGCCCAACGATATACTTATAAGCCATCTATAGTTGGATATTCTGGCATACATAACCTATGGTAGGCCTATTATTGTATCTCAATCCATATGAGTAAAGAAAGCAAGAAAGAACATAAAATACTAAAGTTGGCCACCCGGTAGTATCTATGCTCGAATATGTCAAAAGCATGAAGAACATAGACATACAAATCTAAACTCATAAGAGTATAAATAGCATGTGTAGCTCATCTCACTCCTCGTAAAGAAGGTACTGAAAGAAAATTCGAAAGATCAAGATAAGTGATACAAGGCTAGGGTACCCACAGCTGCTCAGGTACTAGCGCCTCCACCTTACTCCTAGATGGTATCATAGCTGAAGTCTCTATCGCTCACTTCCCCATAAATTGGATATAAAAATTTAGCTCATCAATTCGGGAAGAGTGAGAGCCCAAAGGAAACTGCACTCATAATAATACATCAAACACAAATATTGTCACGAGCCACACCCGGGTATTTGGGCACAAGTTCTAGAGTATGTCAAGCCTACGCCGGAGCATCGCAGTAGTACGTTGTCAAGACCTCAATATCATTTATTGACCATATCACCTCAGAATTTACATCCATATATCTAACTATCTATAACAATATATATAAATATAGGATAGGTAAAAAGCATATGAATGAAAACTATAAGTTTTAGGCTATCGAAATAAAGATGACTTGAGAGGAAAACTAACCTTAATCTCGAGTACGAATACCATTCGAGAAGTTTGGTATGTTAATGTATCTAGTCAAGATTGGAGCAAGTGCTATACACAATAAGCTAACAAGACAGAATAGTAACCATAATGACAAGCACTAGATGATAAGTAGATATAAGCAAGTAAAACATGAACATGTAATCAAAATAAGCTAATCATGGTAAAAAAAAAAACTAGCACGATCATGAAATGTAAAATGCAACTACTCTAAGTGATTAATATCGGGTTTGACATATGATCGGCTAGGGGGTAAGATCTGGCACGTCGCTCCTGTGTTGTACAACTACTATTAGACATGAAAGACCATGTGATAGTTTGGGATAGTCCATATTTCTATCTGGGTATTTCCTCCGTCCGACCAGTACTCTTAGATTAAGTCATGACATGAATAATAAAAAAAATTAGATCTACAGTGCTTGTGTAGTCTAATTGTGTCATAAATCATGCAAAACTATCTAGGGCAAGTAAATATAGAGACTATAATGAAATGGAAGCAGAGAGTATACGATGCTTGTCTCAGGTCCAAAGTTTACTACAGTTCCAAGGTGCCTTGAGTTGACCAAACATATATGTATGTGTGTGTGTGTGTGTGTGTGTGTGTGAAAACACAACCCAACTAATTAGTAAGAATACATACCTATATCAAGAGACCTATGACACAATAAAACATCATAAATATGTAAACATATGTCTCTGGCAATGTAACCTTCTAAGAACAAAAGGTAGAGCTATCGATTATCAGATACAGAACAACTACAATCCAACAAATATGTAAATTACTAGTACTATTGATAACTATTAAGTAAGAATATAAGAGTGATATACAAACAATGACAGTAAGTTTAGTTATACTAAGGTTATGAATGTTTGTAACTTAATGAATGTAAACAATCGAAAGCATATAAACTATAAATCTTAAATAAAGTAATTACTTAACTGGATTAACAAGTAAATCAATCCTATTTTATTTGTATTTATGATGTATAATTTTTTGAGTTTGATTTACAGTTATGGATTACGAGTGGCCACTCACCTATGGATATAGAACGTCTTCGTGTCTTCGATAGTGAGGCTCCAATCTACTCTATGCCCTACTTATTTATTAGTGTATCCACCAAATCCTTTGGAGTAAACCAGGTACGTAATGAATATGTGAGATGTAATTACAATATATATGAAGGGACAAGAAAATAGGGAAAGAGATTATATCGAATCAATGATAACAGAACACAAATGTCCTATTTTGGGCAAATACAGATGTTCAAGAGGGATAGAAGGCTGCAATAGAGGGCTGTAAGGGGTCCCCTACTTTTGAAACAATGACGGAGCTTGTCTAGGTCAAGGTAGTTCAAATGAAGGATAGTCGATATCGATGGAACCAATTTCACCAGGGAAGCTCGAGCATTGGTTCGGGATTACTATTGTGACAAACAAAAATATGGGAGCTCGACAAAGGTAAACTCCAGGAATGGACAAGAGGAGCTACTGAAGGGTCTTAACATATGTGGGGTCAAGATTTGGTATTCAATAAAGAAGTTGAGTAAGATAAAGCATATCGGGCATAGCCATGAGCTCAACGATGAGGGAAGGGCTCTCCATCGAGGATATTGGAGACCGAGCCTCTACTGTTGCTGCTCTGAGAAGGCGACAAGTTCTTATCTCTGTACGGTTCTTGATGTCGCTCGGCCAAAGAAGTCGACGAGACGAGGAAGCTCAATTATGGAGATCAAAGATGGGTTCGTTCGAGATTACTCGATGAAGGGGCTTCCTGTTGTTCGGCATCACAAAAGGTTGAACAAACTTTCTGTTTATTAAACGTAAAAAGACCTATGTATAGAGAAGAAAGTCCTAAACAAGATATTCTAGGTACAAGGGGAAGACCTGTGTACAGAGAAAGATGTCCTAAACTAGATATTCTAAGTCCAAGGAGAAGAGTATTTGGGAAAGTGTGACGATGGAGATCGAGCACTGCAGCGGCTCCTTTACTCCATTGATGATCTGACGACGGGTTAAACTTGCTCTGACTTTCTGATGCCTTTTGATGGAACTTTAGGGTTGCCGATCAAAAGGATGCCTGGAGCTGGAGATTTGATATTCGGTGGCTGTCACGACCCGCACCCAGTGTAAGGGTACAAGTGCGTAACCACGCACAGCCTACGCCGCAGAATCGGCGGTAGAACGTTGTTCTAGGTCACTATCTAAACCAACTCATGTAATTGTATAATGTACTTGTCTTAAATCTCAACTCCGGACGGAGGACAAGTATAGAAATAATATAACTCAATCACAGTCTAAGCACGATAGAATATCACAGAGTTCTATAACTAAAAGAAAACAATAAAAACTACTAAAAGATAATAACTCAAAATAACTCAAAATAAGACAACTCTCCAATTATTACAATTCAAGTTCCAGTAAAGAAATCTAAAACAGTCTACTAAACTAGTCTCCCGATCACTCCTGAGAGTCGGGGCCAAAGGTAGCTAATCCCTCTCCAAATACATAGTGAGTAGGGCATACATCCTCAGGGCTAACATCTGTAATATTTTCAACAGGTACAGTCATGATAGGAATGAATACATCTCATCAAGTAAATCCAAGTAAATGACGAAAACTATAAAATAATTATAGACAATTTTATTAATGAAGCATGGGAATTCGAGACAGTTTAAGATGTAAAACTATATTAAAAGAACAAGAAAAGTAAAAGCTGTGAAACAGAATATCATGTCAATGAAGACTGTAAATAAAGCTAGCTGAACTAGAATAATGTGATATGAGTCCAGTGGTACAATATATGTCAAGTGTGATTCCATTCAATGATCCAAGTAGGGTGATTCTTGTAATGGTTCTTGTGATGATTCTAGTAAAGATTCTTGTGGTGATTCTAGTAAACATTCTAGACAATACTCACAGTGTGTTTTAAAATACTGAGATCGACATGTAAATTGCTAGGGGTAATCTGGCACATCACACACTGGCCAAGTGTGGGACGGCTATCGCTCTTGTATAATTCACAGGGAGATGGTTCGAGTATTTAGGAATGTTTACAAGTCTACTCAAGTATTTCCCCGTCCGACAAATATGAGTGAATCCATAACACGACACGAAAATCGAGAATAAATCTAGCCAGAACATAAAGGTGCTTGTAGGTAATTCTTATAATGGTTCTTGTAATAGAGGCTAGACGAGTAAGGTATGTGTGTCATATACATGAATTCTAGAAAATATTAATTCGTGTTTGTAACCGAGAATCAATAGAACTGACAAAAACTGAAATATAGAATTCGACAAGTAAATGAAAGAACTATCAGAGAATGTACTCGCCTGACAATCCGAGCTGCTGATGAGGATGTGTAACTGAACTGGAGTGATGTAAACCTATTTAAGGTAACCACAAGTCACAACATGGTCTAACATATTATAAGAAAGGGCTACAATGCAATTCTACATGCTTCTAAGTCCTTTTAGGTCAAAGTAAATCTTGGTCAACTCTGGTCAAACCTGGTCAACTATGAGTCAACTAGTCTGTTTACTAATTTCTAGGTCATACTCAAGTTTTCAAGTCATTTGGAGTTCGTTTGAGTCGATTTCGATCAAGTTTGACCCAAAGTTGACTTTTGTCAACTTGGATAACTTGTCAGCCAATTCGACCAAACCAAGCTCTAAATGACGAACCTAAATTGTCACAACACTCCTATGGTCACAAACACAAATCTACCATCACCTAAGGATATATATATATATATCACACAACCAATAATATATATATACACACACACACATATATATATTTTTTTTTATTTTTATTTTTTATTATATATATATATATATATATATATATATATATATATATATATATATATATATATATATATATATATATATATATATATATATATATATATATATATAATAAAAAATATATATATATATATATAAAATATATATATATATATATATATATATATATATATATATATATATATATATATAAATATATATATATATCTATATATATATATAAAAAATATATATATATATATATCTATATATATATATATATATATATATATATATATATATATATATATATATATATATATATATATAACTTATGCAAGGATAGTTGTGAGGGGAGTTAGGACTGTTGTTAAACTCCAGAAATCTGGAATCAACAGTCCCCAACTGAAATTATACTCAAAACCACAATATATATATAATATATATATATATATATATATATATATATATATATATATATATATATATATATATATATATATATATATATATATATATATAGCTTGCATATATATATACTATTATACATAGGCCTATATATATACAACTATGTATATACTCAAATGGAAAGAAGGAAGGATTGGTTTTTGAAAAGGAAAAGCAATCCCAGACCTGGAACAAAGCATCTCAACCAAAAACTTACAACATAAAAATATACATATAGATATATATTTAAAGTATATATATACTTATATGTATATATACCTATACATAGGTAGAAAACCCATATATAGCCATAGTAGATAAATAAAAAGGAAATAAAACCAACGACCCATTCCCTACAGTCCCAAATCCTCATGAACGAACCGAGAACTCTGAAATTGAAGTCAAAAAGGTAAGAAATCAAAATGTACCTTTTCTATTCAATTTTTGAAAGCTGAAAAACCCATTTTTGACAAATCAACCCAAATCACAAAATACTCCACAATAAATTACGAAACTTGACACACACGTTAGTCTCGACATACGTAACGTGCTCGGGCACTCACGGAGTCAAAACCGTGTCCGTGGAGTGCGTATCGTAAAATCGATACCGCGTGTCGAAGAGAGCGTTCTCGCTCGATTGTGCGTCATACGTACAACGAGAAGCCACGAGCTTGTGCACACGGCTAGGTAGGGTTACGGGGTAGGTCTAGGACACGTCGACACGACACGAAGTCGCAGCGACACGATGCAATGGCCCACGCACAGCGTGCAGTCTGTGCGCGCGTGCGCGCGCGGGGCGTGCTCGTGCGGGCGGTTCGCCGCTCACAGCTCGCGCGTGGGGCCACTTCTCGACTCGGGGTCGAGCCCTTGGGTAGTCTAGGTATAGGGCTACATGTCCGAACTCCTGGAATGGTCCCTCGTCGCGTTGTGTGCGCGTACGAAGAGCGTTTCAGTCCCGAATTTCAGCCGGGAGCACAGAATGGCTGAACATTGCACGATCAATAACTCCGCGCTCGCTCAACGAAATGTCGTAAAATTTTATGTGCGAGTGGCCAGAGGATGTCCCTACGTGCTCGAAAAATTTCACATAAGACGAAGCTCTGTGCGTCGAGTTATGACGCACAGACAGCAGGACGTGCACGGGATCTCGTGCACGCGTGTCCGTGTCCGTTCGGATGCCAAAATTGTGTCGATTTCCAATCCATCTTCACAAAAGTTGTTACAAATCATGTAAGGTCGTGAAAACAGAATCAAAATTAAAGCTTTTGAATTCTAAGTGGTATTTTGCCGAACACGTGCAACGTGAGACCGATACGTGTCTGATACCGCTATCAAACGAAACCAAAATCCTACGAAAAATCATACACAAATCAAGGGTGCCTATATGGATGCAATAATGAAGAAAATTCAGGAGAAACAAAGGTAGATCAGGTTTTACCTATTAAATGTCGAGAACCCAATAAACGGAACTCCTCGAATGACGTATCGGTCGATTCCCCTCAAGCAAATGCCTCCGCCTCCTCGTTAGTAATACTCCAGCAAATCCTCCTCTTTTAGAGGAGTGCAATGGAGTTCATATGGGGAGAAACGGACTCTAGATGAAGAAACTAGAATTTTGGAGGAGGAGAACTTTTTAGGGTTTCACTTGTGGAGGCTATGCTTCACAAATGAATGAGAGAGGGGGGAGGGTACTGCTGTGGCCGGACATATGGGGTTTCTTGGGTTAGGGTTTCACATGGGCCAACTCTGTCAAGTTGTAATAAGGTCCAAGTCAACAAGGCTCAAAAAGGGTATATGCAAAAAGGCTTAAAAATCATCCAAAAGCCTTTTAAATTGAACCCAAGCCCTAAATAAATTCTAATAGGTAAAAAAATAAATTCTAAGACATGGTTGGGCTCCTCTACAAGGTCCACTAAGGTTAAACCAGTTGCTAGTACAACACAAGTCAAAATATCTAGAAAATCACAAAATGGCCAAAATGGCTAAAAAGGCTAAAATAACTAAAAATTCATTTAAAACATTCTAAAATAACTAATTAATTCAAAAATAATTCCTACAAGGTCAAATTAATTCTAATTATTATTATTAGGCTTCTAGTCGATGTTGGCTAAGTTAAACCCATTTATACTACACAAATATCAAACAAAACCAACTATCATCACTTGAATTCAATAAATTAATAAATAATATAATAATTACAAAATGACAAAAATATCCCTAAATTAAAAATGTGGTGGTTACAGTGGCCTCTCCTTTGTTGAAGGAAAACTCCTTCTTTTTATAGGAAAAGAGAGCACATATGCGATGTGCATTAGGGTTTTGAGATATGAAGGAATATGTCATCATTGTACGGTGCGGGATTCTGCGATGCTGACACGTGGCAGACATTGAGATTTCCTTCAATTGAGATCTCTGGTGGTTATCAAAATAACCGAAGGAGGAGACACATGGCGTGTGCCGATTTGCTTGTTCGGATGCAACCGAGTAAATCTTAGAATTTCATCTTAGATTTTGATTCTGATTGATCCTCGTCTAAGATTTAAATCAATTTTATAAGATATCAATCATGATTGATCCCAATTCTATCTTCGAGAGAGTCGGTTTAAGCAAATAGACTGGGTAAAACCATGCTTCCTACGCCTCTGGCAAGGTCTAAGTACTACTGTACTTCTGGGGCGACGAGTAGACTATTCTTTTGGAGACAACGGAGCCTCTGTTCTTTCAGGCGACGAGTGGACTATGCTTTGAAGACGACGGAGCATCTGTGCGTATGAGCGACGAGAAGGTTGTATTTCGAGCGACGAAGTCACAGTGCTTTAGGGCGACGAGTAGGCTTGTGCTTCAAGTTGAAGAGGTTATTGTGCTTTTGGAGCGACAGACGGACTTATGTTGGATGCAACGGTATCTCCCAAGTCTCTGACGAAAGGTAGTTGAGCTTCTGGGTCGAAACAGAGTGTTGTGCCATTGGAGTTGAGGTGGTGTGAAAACATTACCAGTCTGAGCCTGAGGTTGGTGCATGAATGTAGGTGCGTCTCTGATTGAAGGTATTAGCTTTGAAGTCTTCTTTCAAAGAGCAATGAATGACCGCTCCTTAATGAACAACTCCCTCTTAATTGCCACCATTACTTGGAGAATTTCAAGGGGTCCTAGGATAGTCTAGGACTTAGTCGAATGAACTTTATTTAATGAGGTCCATCATGCTGAGTCCTAGGTTCCCATTAATATGTGAACTTTGACCGTCGGCCATGAGGCCTGCATTTTAGACCACTTCCGCCCTATATAAAGGGGGAGTTTCTTTTGATGAGTCACGTCTTCTTCCTCTTCTTGTCCTTCAATACCATGCTGGATCCAGACTTAGCTTCGAGCGGCGGTTGGCCTTGTCTAAGTCGTATTTTGGTTGAGGATTCCTTCATTCAAATGAGCTTTGCCTTCGTAGAAGAACTATTGATGAGCCTCAAAACATGCTGGAACGTTTCTCATGAGGAGTTCGAACCTGGGCGACGCCTTGGAGGTCTTCGAGGCCCTGACGGCCTAGCTTGTGGGTGGAAGGCCAACCCGAAGAACCACAGGTTGTGCTCTGCCCTACCCATTCTGGGCTTTTGAAACCTTCTTCGCCTTCTGGAAACCCGGGCCAATTGCTGCTTCAGGAAGTTGCTCGCTTCAGTCGAGTAGCTGATGCACTTTTGGATGGTTGCGCCCACAAGAAAGTCAGAATACGCTTTCAATGGAGATCAATCTTCCAATATACATACCGAGAAGAAGGGTGACTGCTCTTTGACGAAGACTAAATCCCTTGTAGACTTCTCTAGGCTTTGCTGAATCTATAATCGATTCTTTATTGAAGAATAGTGTTGGTCCTTTATATATAGCCTTGATGAATCTGTACTAGACCTTTGTAGACGTGATAATAAAAAAAATTCCTTCATATCTTCTGTTTTGTCTTTTTAACACTCTGTTTGCACATTTGTATTATTTGCGCTGTGGTGGAGAAATATTGTCAGCTGGGATTTTGCATGCTTCTATACCTATCATGGGGAGCATGGCAGAGATAGGGGCTACGTGGGCGTAGGAGTAGCTCGTAAAGGTACTAGGTACGACGGGTCTACTAGAATTGATATGATAACACCGAGGCAAATGTTGTTACTATTGTGATATAGTAGTAGCTGCCTTTGCTGCTATTAACGACGATCGCGGCTCCAACTCAAAAGAGAAAATGGTAAGATAAGGGTAGTGAGGCTCGATGAAGTCAAGGACGGAGATTAGCACATGAGGCGAGGGGGTCACCAGTATAGCTCCAGCACTAACAAGGGCTGTAAAAGAAAAGGGTAGCAGGTTTGGGGGATGATGGGGATAGTAAAGATTTAAGGTTCATGGCACAGTGGAAATGGATTCTATGGTTAGGATTAGGTTTTCTTAGGACGATATGAAAAGAAATCGTGAATAAGGAAAACCAAATCTACTTTGGGATGGATGTTGTAAGAAAATATGGGAAAGAAGGAATAATCTTGAGAGGAATTATATTGAAAATTAACTATCCTTGTAGGATTGTTGAGCACCTCTAGAGGGGGTGAATAGAGCGTGTACATGTGCAGCAAAAAATAATCACCATTAAAAATTAATAAATTATAAGATATGGCAGGAATAAGAGACAATAAATTAATAGCAGTAAGAGATAGAAGATCAAACTCAGTGAACACCGCTATATATACTGGTTTTCCTCTGAGAGAACTAATCCAGTCGTGAGTACTCTTGCCCACTGTTAATCTACTATTTACAAGCTAAATGAGAGCTTGTCGTCTCTTTACAACACCGTGCTTGCTGACAAGTACACGACCGACTTCATAACACCGTGCTTGGTGATGAGCGCACGACCAACTTCGAAAAGTGAGAAGTTTTCTAACTTGCAACCTCTTTACAACACTGTAAACCAAAGACTTTAAATCGAACAGAACGTTTACTGGCTTTGGCTAAGAGTAGTATAGGTAAAATGTGAAAGCTTTTAGATCACTGGAAAGACACTTAGAAATAGATAGAGAGAAGAGTGAATGAGTATTTAGAAATATAAATATCTTTCTCTATTTATAGTATTTTTCTGACCGAACTCGGGCAGAATTTGGGCTGAGTTCGGATGCTAAGATCTCCCAAACGAACGTTGAATACAGATTTGCAGGCAACAGATATTCAAAAAAAATTCAGACCGAACTCGGCCAGAGTCCTATCCGAATTCTGCCTAAGCAGAATGGAATTTTTGGGGTCCAAATTGCATATGGTTTTTGGGCTGTTTGGATATATAGAATTTATGGAATTAGGTAGGCTTTTTGGATTTTATAGACTGAAATAACCTAAGCCAGTAATATCCCGATCGATCTTACATTTATATTTCCTAGACTCAATAAAAGTAAAATATAGAAGATATATAAAAACACTCGATCTGGATTCTGATACAATTGCTTTTGGATGATGACTTGAATGCACTTTGTAGACGCAGGATGTAGACGTAGTGTAGCTCCCCTTCTCGAAAATTTTGAAATATTTTATTATTTATTTATTTTATTTAAATGGTGATTTTTAAATTTTTATAAATAAATAATTAATTAGTTAATTATTACGGTAGGTGATTTCAGTCATGGTTAGGAATTTGAGTACAAGGTGACTAAAAATTATGGCACGGACAGTGCAGTGGCGTGCTTTGACTAGTGTATTAGCCCTGGTAGGGAGCCGAGCCATAGTATGTCCTAACTAGAAAACCAGGCTAACTTGCGACTTAACCCCTATAGATTAATTAATTATGTATTAAGTTAAGATTATGATTTTAGGAGACCCGGTGTGCAAATTTAGTCCGAACTGGACCCGAACTAAGCTCAAGCCCAAGCAGGCATATAGTGAGACCAAAAACGTCCATGAAGGTAGGCAGATGTGTATATATCGCATTGTCAGTCCATTTTATAGCCTAGTGATAAATTCTATAGTAGAATATTTAATATTGCATATAAGTATTTTTTTCTGTTATTATATTATTGATATTAAGTGTAATATATATATATATAATTATTACTAGTTGTTTCCATATCTTCTAGCAAATAATATAGAAAGGTAATTAGGAAAAAGTATATATATATATATATTAATATATCTATATATATATATATATATATATATATATATACTATATATATATATGAAAAAAAAAAAATATATATATATATATATA